>CAMZMU010000088.1:28501750-28918476 GCA_947311845.1 Poa pratensis
CGAAGTGTATATAAAACATGTAGCAAATGGTAAATATAAGCATGGAACAGCAGAAATTATGGATACGTTGGAGACGTATCAGCTGCCTTGGAGCAACTCAGCCGTAAGTGTGTTTGACTTCTGAATTCGAAGTTCTTTTTGCTCTGTCTTTGCTTTGTCGATTGTGAATGACATCTGGCCATCTAACTCAGGTGACAAGGCATATGCTGAATCCCGGGTGAAGGAACTGGAGGAAGCAATCGCCTCCCAGCGCGCTGAGTCGAAGAAGACTTTGGATGCCGCCAAGGACACAGCCGCCGTGCGCGAGAGAGGGTTTGCTGAACGACTGGCTGGCCTTGCTCGGGACGTGGGAGGTTAGCAACTTTCCTTTGCATGCTTCGTGTACCCTGTTGGGTATTATGTACTAATATTTGCTCTTTCTGGTATTTGTTGCAGAGGCGATTGGTGTGCCAACACCTACTGACATGGTGAGTGATAAGTTATCACTCGACCAGGTTATAGGTGACCTTGGCGCTCAATTTTCCAGGCGAAGGATGCCCTTGCCAAGTCTGCCAGCACCCTCAGCGCCGTGCACAAGAACGTACTCCCAACGACGGAGGTGCCGTCGACTGCTGACGGCTTCGCTGATGTGCTTGGTCCAGGAACTTCGACCATGGCGAACTTTGCTCGCGCCCTTACGGTACGCGGCTCGGAGTCCACCCTCAAGCTGATACTAGGTCATGGGATAGAGGGTAACTTCGAGGCGGCGATGTCTGACTTCCCTCGGAAGGCCGGCGGGAAGCTAATATCTTTGAAGCATGTTAGCGAGCGAGCCACCCGGCTGGCCAACCTTTTTATGAACACCATGGAACGTCGGGCAACAGAGGTCGCCGCCCGTGCGAGTAGGGCTAGGTCTGAGTCGGTGTCGGAGAAGTAGGGCAGCCGCGCCTTTTATGCCTTGTAATTAAACTTATGACCATGCGAGTATGCATGCGCTTTTGCTACCTTTGTATTAATTTACTCGTTATGCTTCTGCCTGTAAGGCTGTGTGCTGTTACTCGCTAAGCTTTGTGATGAGTTTCTCACGAAACTTTTATGATATTTGGAACAGAAACAGCCAGCCGCCACTTCATCCAGTCGTCGCGGCATCGTGCCCCACTCGATCTCGAGCTCAGGTGGCAAACGATGCCGCAGTAATGCGTTATATGAAGGCTCGAGTCGCAAAACTGGAGCAAGAGCTGGAGAATACCCGGGTGAGCTGGATAGGATGAGGGCGAGGCCTGCTTTACCCACTCAACGGGAGGAGTATGTGCTTGGCGAGATGGAGATCGTGAACAGACAGCTCGAGTGTAAGCATGACTGCCTTGATCTCATGAGTTCACAATCTGTCCTTTTTGTTCACCCAACTTGTGTTGTTGTAGGTTTTGTTCCAGATTTCCAGGCGGAGCAGGCTCGTGTAGAGAGCAGTTGAACAATGCGACTGACGAACCCACGACTGGACGTCAGCACTTTCGCTTGGATAAGCACCGAGCACGCATACTCGCGACTCTGCAGGATCGAGTGTGGCGGAGCACTATGCTTCTTGAGTTATGCAGGTCGGCCTTCAGTCGAATCAACCAGACGCTTTTTCCGACTGGGCCGCAACCTCAAGGAATCCACGCGTTGCTCGGGCTTTTCCGGACTACAGGTTCCATTCGAGACTTTATCCCCAGAAGCTTGTGGATGGAGCCAACGCAACAATGGCATATATCCGAAGTCAACGTCCAAATATGCAGCTACGTCCACCCGTGCCTGGATCGTCTTTGTCCCAGTCGCATCTTGACGATACAGTCGATCATGCGAGGGTGTTGGTTGAGTGCTATCATGCTCAACTTATGGGCCCTGTTCTTCCAGCAAAGGACGAACCGGAAGATTAGGGTTTTTCTGTATAGGGGACAGCCCCCGAGTGTAAATTTTGCCACTTAGTACATATTTGTTCACTTGTATGTATGCAGCCCCCGAGTGTATCGAGTGGGGTTTATGAAAAACACTTTGTATAGAACATGAATTCTACAGCCCCGAGTGCTCGAGTGAGGCTGTGAATTTTTACGATGTTTGAAGCTTCAACTCATGTTATTGAGCAACTTTTTGGTTTATGTATGATTTTGTACGACCCAGCCCCCGAGTATTCGAGTGCGCTGGGTATTATGTTTGAAGGAGCGAGAGCTCACGTTTTGAAGTAGCGCAGCCCCCGAGTATCGGGTGAGGCTAAGGTTGTGCGAGTAGTAAACAGGGAGAAATATGAGGAATTTATTGACTATATTCCATTTATGAATGTTAGGCTGCAGGCCCTCATTAAAAACCTTCCAGTCCCCTTAGGTACCCTGGTAAGGAAAAGAGCGCGTCTGAAACCTGCAGCCATCCGACATATGTGCCTATTACATTATGCGACTGAGCAATCTAAGCATAGAAACGGCGCAGCTGCGCAACGTTCCAAGGATTATGCGAGAGTTCGCCTGTCTTCGCGTGCTTCAGTCTGTATGCTCCACCACCAATGACCTCGGTGATGATGAAGGGTCCTTCCCATGGAGAAGCAAGTTTATGCACCTTCTTTTGCTTCAGTCGAAGTACCAAGTCGCCAACCTCGAAGGACCTGGTACGCAGTCGACGGCTGTGATAGTTGCGTAGATCTTGCTGGTAGACAGCTGTGCGTGCTAGCGCCGTGTTGCGTGCTTCTTCGAGCAAGTCGACTGCATCTTCGAGTGCTTCATCTGCATCTTCTTCGTTGTATGCTTCGACTCTTGGTGCATTGAACCTTACGTCTGATGGCAGGATTGCCTCTGCGCCGTAGACCATGAAGAATGGGGTAAATTGTGTTGAGGCATTGGGAGTTGTGCGTAGGCTCCATAGCACAGATGGAGTTCTTCGACCCAAGCACCCGCGCCCTTTTGAGTGGACCAGGAGGCGTTTCTTGATTCCACTCGTCACAAGCCATTGGCCTTTTCGACTTGGCCATTTGACTGCGGGTGTGCCACGATGCATAATTGAGCGTGATATCTTGCTCTTTGCAGAAAGTTCGGAATTCTCAGCCGTGAAGTTTGTACCGTTATCAGTGATGATGCTACTTGGCACACCAAAGCGGTATATGATGGATTTTATGAAATTGACTGCTGTAGTGGCAGTCGAACTTGTGATAGGGACTGCTTCAATCCACTTGGTGAACTTGTCGACGCCACCAGAAGGTGAGTATGCCCTCCATGGGAGGATTTTTTGAGTGGCCCAACCATATCGAGCCCCCACTGGGCGAAGGGCCAGGCCAATGGTATTGTCTTCAACGCCGATGCGGGTGCGTGCGGCTTTGTGGCGAATTTTTGACAGCCGATGCACCTTTTGACTATGTCCTCCGCGTCTTTGAGTGCTGTGGGCCAGTAGAAGCCTGCGCGAAAGGCTTTGGCTACGAGTGATCGACTGCTGGCGTGATGCCCGCAGGTACCTGCATGAATATCACGAAGGATGGCTTGGCCATCTTCAAATGCTATGCAACGTTGGAACATACCTGATATGCTGCGTTTGTAAGTTCACCGTTGATGACAGTGTATGCTTTAGATCGTCGAGTGACGCGTCTTGACTCTGTTATGTCTTCGGGTACCTCGCCGCGGAGTATGTATGCGAGGAAAGGTTGAGTCCAAGTTGGCTCGATGAGGAGTACCTCGACTGGCGGGTCCTCTGTGCTAGGTGCTTTGCTCTTGGCTGGTGCGGCTGATGTAGGAGATGCTCGCTTCTTTTTGATGGATCTGTGCTCGATGCGCTCGAAGAAGACACCAGGTGGAACTGGTGCTTTGGTCGCGCCAATGTTGGCTAACTTATCTGCTTCTTCATTGCTCTCACGCCCTATGTGCCGCAACTCGCAGCCTTCGAAGCTGCCCTCCATGATGTTGTACAGGTCACGGTAGGCGATCATGTTATCTGCGATTGCATCGCAGGCCTTCATTGTTTGCTGTACCACAAGATTCGAGTCACCGTAGATCATCAGTCGAGTGCACCCGAGGGCTTTGGCCATCCTCATGCCATGGATCAGGGCCTCGTACTCGCTTCGTTATTGATGGGAACTCGAATCCCATTTGCAGGATGTAGCGAAGCTTGTCGCCTTTTGGTGATATGAGGATGACACCTGCGCCTGCGCCTTCGTTTTTCTTCGAGCCGTCAAAGTACATAGTCCATGAGTTGGACACATCTGGCGCTCCTGGAGCTGAGCTTCGATCCACTCGGTGTGGAAGTCAGGTAAAACTTGTGCTTTGATGGCCTTCGGGTAATCATACTTGATGTCTCGCGGTGCTAGCTCGATGAGCCATTTTGCGACTCGCCCAGTTGCGTTGGGGTTTGTGAGGATGTCCCCGATCCCTGAGGTGCTGATTACAGTGATCGGGTGCTCGGAGAAGTAATGCGTCAGCTTCCTTGAGGACATGAACACGGCGTAGGCCAGCTTTTGATAGTGCGGGTACCGCTGCTTTGATATGGAGAGCACTTCACTCAAGTAATAGACTGGACGTTGTATGCTTTGGGTGTCCCTCCTCCCTTCGTTCGACTACCAGTACGGTGCTCACCACCCTGTTAGTTGCAGAGACATATAGGTACAGTGGCTCGCGTTCCCTTGGTGCGACGAGGATTGGAGGGCTTGTGAGGACTCGCTTGAGGTCCGTGAAGGCTGCTTCGGCTTCTTGCGTCCACTCGAATTTGTCTGCTTTCTTCATCAGTCGATAGAACGGGAGTGCTTTTTCGCCAGCTTGCTGATGAATCGACTGAGTGCTGCTACTCGACCCGCCAACTTTTGCACGTCATGGAGCTTTGAAGGCCTTTGCATCGTCAAGATGGCCTGTATTTTCTCCGGGTCTGCCTCGATTCCTCGAGCTGAGACTAGATACCCGAGGAGTTGCCCGGCTGGCACGCCGAACGTGCACTTCTTCGGGTTGAGCTTGATGTGGAAGCGTTTGAGGTTTGCGAACGTCTCTCGCAAGTCATCGAGTAGTGTGTTTTCCTCCCTTGTGTGATGACGATGTCATCTACATAGACCTGGACGTTTCGCCCAATTTGCTTCTTGAGGCAATCTTGCATCATGCGCTGGTAGGTTGCGCCTGCGTTCTTGAGCCCGAAAGGCATTGTGTGTAGCAGTAGACCCCGAGTGGGGTTATGAACGCCGTTTTCTCTTCATCCTCTTCCTTCATCCTTATCTGGTGGTAACCCGAGTAAGCATCCAGGAAGGACAAGCGAGCGCACCCGGCGGTGGAGTCGACGATCTGGTCGATTCGAGGTAGTGGAAAGTGATCCTTTGGACAACATTTATTGAGTGCTGTAAAATCTACGCACATCCGAAGGATATCTGTGTGCTTCTTCTCTACGAGTACGGGGTTGGCCACCCATTGTGATTTCTTGATTCTCTGATGAAACCTGCTGCGAGTAGCCTGTCGACTTCGGCTTCGACTGCGGTTCTTTTTGGGCCGGATATGCGGCGCATTGTTTGCTTGACTGGTTTAGCATCTGGAAATAATTGGAGAGAGTGCTCGGCGAATTCCCTGGGAATACCTGGCATGTCGGCTGGACACCATGCAAATATATCCCAGTTCTCACGGAGGAATTCGACGAGCGCGCTTTCCTATGCGATAGGCAGACTCGACGAGACATTGACTGTCTTGGTCGGGTCAGTCGGGTGCACCTGATGCGATCTTGTGTCATTGGTGGCATTGAATGCTCTGTCGACTGCCACCTTTTTGTGTTCTGGCATAAGTGTTCGATCGTTGGAGACCGCTAGATCAGCGAGTGTTGCTTCCATGCCAAACATCTCAGAGATTTTGCTGAATTCTCGGTCGCAAGAGTCAGACTTTTGGAAGTTCCCTTGACTGTGATTACTCCTTTTGGTCCAGGCATCTTCAGCTGGAGGTATGCGTAATGTGGCACCGCCATGAATCGAGCGAACGTCGGGCGTCCAAGTATAGCATGGTATTGTGACTTCCAGTCGACAACTTCGAACTCAATCGATTCTGTCCTGAAGTGGTTCTTGTCCCCAACGTTACGTCGAGTTGTATGGTGCCTTCTGGGCTTATTGCTTTGCCTGGGACGATACCGTGAAAGGTATTTGAAGACCTTGGCAGGTTTTCGACTGACCTGTTCATTTTGCGGAGCGTATCTGCGAAGATGATGTTTATGCCGCTGCCACCATCCATGAATACCTTGGACATGGCGTAGCCTCCAATTTGCGCGTCGAGTACCAGAGCAGAGTGCCCTGGACGAACAACCGATGGAGGGTGGTCCTCTCTGCTGAAGCTTATTGCGGTTTCAGAACCCTTCAAGAATTCAGTTACAGCGGAGGTGACATGACCGCCATGTTTACTTGTCGAGTGCGAAGTTTTTGCTCCCTGTTGGAAGGGCGACCTTTCTGTATCATGTACATCTGCCCTTGGGGCGGAGGGTACTGTGGTTCGTCCACCCGAGGTATGGCTGTATGGCACCCGCGAGATTTCCGCCTGCGGCAGGCTGTGGTGGTGGAGGTGGTGCCATCAGAACAGGCACATTGTTTGGCTGAGGCACGGGTGCAGGTGCTTGTGTGGCTGCTGCCTTTCTGAGATTTACGTAATCAGTCGCCATTTGGTCGAACTCCCTGCAGTTTCTCATCGAGTGATTGGAGCGCAGTTTTCCGTCGTCCCCCTTGTACAGGTGGAATCTGCAATCAGCATCCATCTTTTCTTCGAATGATCGCTCGGATTGTGCTCCGGATCTGACTTGCGCCAGTCCTTCCTCTTGTAGCTATCACTGCGTTGGCCGCGGTCTCGACTGTCCGGCGATCATCTCGACTGTCCCGTCGATCATCTCGACTGTCCGCCGATCTTCTGACCGCGGTCGCTTCTGTCTTGGTCGTTGCGGGGTGTGGAGAACCCAGCCGCCATGAATTCGGGTCTGTCATCGTCGTAGTGACGTTTTGAACGTTGCGCCTTCGGTCGTCTCTGTACGAGTCTCTGCGGCTTCGACTGCCGCTTTCATGATTGTCACGGGGTGAGGACCCGCGTGTGGTGCGCGCCATGTCTTCTCCGTCTGCCCACTCAGTCGCGGTCATCAAGAGGTTAGCCACAGAGGTTGGCTTTTTGCGACCAAGTGCTTCTTTGAGTCCCGCCTGGCGAGTCCCATTATGAAAGCATCCATGGCCATATCTTCTGAAATTACTCCGACTGAGTTGCGTATCTCAGTCCATCGTCTGATGTATGACCTCAACGTTTCGTCTGACGTTGAACGCAGGCTCGCAGCTCCTCGAACGTTTTTGGGCGCTCACATAGAGGCTCGAAGTTTTTGATGAAGTCATGCGGAAGTGATCCCACGAGTCGTATGTTGATGGAGGTAGGCTTGAGCCAGTCGCGGGCTGTGCCTTCGAGCATGAGTCGTATGTATTGCATGGCTGTGGTGTTTGTGCCTCGCTGGCACGCGACAGCCAGCCTGTAGTCTTCCAGCCACCCGAAGGTTCCTGTCGACCCGTGTACTTGGGCTGTTCAGATGTGAGTTTGAACCCTTTGGGCATCCGTGTCTCGCGGACGCGTCGAGTGAAGCACAGAGCTCCATGTGGCTCAGGCTCTCGATCAGAGTATGAGTCGCTACTGTAAGATCTGCGTGATCTGCTCCTGGACCTGCGCCTACGCGAGCCGCTTCTTTCCTTCGAGTGGTGGCGGCGACCACTGTGATTGTGCTCTTCCGACGCGTGTCACTAGGGCACGGTCTCGACTCCCCCTGGAGTTTTGGAATTTGGCGTATGGCCTTCGCCGCTAAGGCGAGTGATTTGATCTGTTGGCGATGTAGTTTTGCATTGGGGTCATCAGCTGGAGGCTTGATTGCCTCTAGGTATGCTGCAGCGGTAAAGAGAGCACCCGCAGCTGTTTTGGGTACTGGCACTCCCTCCTCGTCGTATGTCATGAAAGAGTTGCCTAAGTTGCGGGTGAGTGCCGCCCTTTCGTCGGCGAGAGGTGTGACAACCTTGATCTGGGTCTTGTGTCTGCTCGCCCGGTGGAGCTCAGGGAGAGCTGTCTTCTTCGCGCACTCGACAAGCTAGCTTGCTTTTTGCGTTCTTCGAGTGTTGCTCTGACCTGCCGCAGTCGAAGTGATTCCTGCCAGTTGAAGTACTGGAAGGTCAACATCTCCTCTTGTGTTGCGTCTGCTGGCATCATTGTGCACTCCTTGATGACTTTATCTGCTTTTGCTGCCATCTCAGCAGTGATTGTGAGAGTTGTGACTCCGTCCGGCATAGTAACTGTGCACGGGAATTCTGTAGGCCTGCGGCTGGCCGCAGCATCTGATGATTCTGCGGCGATGGCGACGTAGACCTGCTGGGGTATCACCCGAGGGTATGTATATGTGTTTTCGAGTCCCACATGGACTCGACGTCGTCATCAAGGCTCATGTCGGAGTCGATATGCCCATCGAGTGGTCCGTCTGGACGGATCTCGCTGTCGATGCCTTCATCGCCTATGCTCATCTCGGCGTCGGCGAAGTTGTTATGAATCTCGAAGTCGAGGTTGTTGTTGGTGCAGATCTCGGAGTCGACGTGGTTGTCGATATGAGTTTCAGGTTCGTCGAAGTCGCTGAGGGAGATCCCGCAGTCGAAACTATCCTCGAGTGGGAGATCGAGCTCGGGATCGTTTGTGCGGTATGCTGATTCGGCCTCCTCGCCCTGGAGTTCTTCAATGAGCTCGCGCATCTCTCGTGTGGACATGGTTGTTGCAGACGAGCAAGCTTGGAGGATCGACGATGGTATGGACGCAGTTGAGGGATCCGCAGTCGAAGGAGCCGCAACCGATGGAGCCTCGGGTGCGGAAGTCGCGAGTTGGCGTGGATCCGTCAAGTCCTGCACACCAAGCTTGTTGACGAAAAAATTGAACGAACCAACGGTTAAACCCAAACCTGACTCGAGATCGGAGAAAGCCTCCTGGAATTCTGGCGAGTGTGGCTCGAAATCCATCAGAGGATCCGATGCGCTTTTTGCGGGTGAAGCTGGCGTGTTGCCGTTTGTCGAGTGAGCCGGCGAGTTGCCGTGTGCCGCCTGAGTCGGCGAGTTCTGGTTTGTTGATGCAGCCGGCGAGTTGCCGTTTGTAGATCCGATCGGCGAGTCGCCGTTTTCCGATGGAACCGAAGAAACCGCGAGTCCAGCACTATTCTTTCCCACAGACGGCGCCAATTGACGAGGGGTACACTCATCAAATCCCATGGTTAAGGACCTAGGGTTGAGATTATGGGAGAGAACGTGGTAGTACTGGTAGTTTCGTCGGCTGACAAGCAGAGGCAAAGATTTACCCAGGTTCAGGCCCCTCGGGTGGAGGTAAAGACCCTACTTCCTGCTTGTCTATTATTGATCTCGGGAGATTATGAGGTTACAAGGTGGCTCCGACGAGATGACGATCTCGCTAGAGCTTTGGTGGTTCGAGTATGGCTTGGTCCCTAGATCGGCACCCCTCCCAGCCTTTAAATAGGCTGGGTCTCGGGAGTTCGTAACCGACCTAGTTTACACGTAAGGAAAGTCTAAACCGACTATGCCTATGTCTAATCTTGGAGGGTACTCCATCTTCTTGGGCCTCTTGTCTTGGGCTTCGAGTAGGCTCTTCGCTATTGGGCCTCAGTCGTCACGTGCACCAGGTACCCTTACGGTAGGGTACCCGAGATGTATACCCTTGTCACCCACCTCAAGATCCATCCCCCCACCTCAAGATCCATCCCCCCCACCTCAAGATCCATCCCTCGACGCCCCGTCCGTCGCTAGTCCATCGCCCGCGACGTCCCGTCCGTCGATTGCGCCCACTGCTAAGTCCTTCTCGTTAAAGCGGAAACTAAACTTCCCGTTGATGACTCCCAAGTGCAGGAGATCGTTGAAGTCTTCGCTTTGTAAGTATTAGTATCGATCCCACGAGGAGTAGAAGGTATAAGTATTTATCCTCTCAAATAAGAGTGTCACTTCTCTTATTATCTATGCACTAGACAAACTAAAATGATGCAAGTGTTTTTGGGTTTTTTGGTGTAGAGAATGCAAAGCTGAAAATAAAATATGATGAGTGAAAGCTCTCAAAGAGAGAGAAAGCCCAATCCCCTATGCAGCAAGAGGACAAGCTTGAGTGGTGTTTCTTATGCGTGGAAAACGTTCCCAAGGGCTACATGGATTTCATGGCAAAAATATTTCTAGAACAACAAGGTAAACATTTTGTCAAGTTTTAATCTTCTTTGGACGGAGCCATAATTAGGTGTAGCTAAATAAATAAACTAAACCCCTTATGATGGATCATGTGGCCAAGTAAATGACTGCACAAGAGTTATTAAGACAAAAGTCCCACCATAGCATTACACTCTAAGGTCCCCGATATAAATCCCCTCCTAATGTAACTTCATGACTCGGTCAAGGGTTTACGTGTCCTCCCAAGTCTCCCTCATTCCATTACACTAGTGTGAAACACCTTCATGCATTACTCAATGTATGGTGCACTTCATACATTGTACATCAAGACAATCATAAAAGATAAAAACTTGACCAAATACTCAATACATGTTAAGTAGAAATCATTGACAATCCATCCTATGCCCCCGGAACACGAGAGAACTAATCACAACGCGAAGACATGATATGATTCAATGGTATAAGTGATACAACACAATCTGAAATTATAATCTCCCCACAAAACAATGACAAGTAGCAATTCACAAACATGTAGAATAGTACTTAGACAATAGCTAGGGTTCGAACAATCTCAAACTATGAGGGGGATGAAGTGGATCACGAAGATGGTGATGGAGATGGTGCTGGTCTTCACGGTGGTGATGATGGAGACTTCCGGAGGGGGATGGAGGAGCCTACCGGAGGTGATTCCGGCAGCGTTTCCCCCCTCCGATCTTCTCCGGCGGCAGCCTTCTGTCTCCTGTTTCTTGGTTTTGTGTTTCTCCGCCGCCTCCTTTCGCGAAACGCCAGGGACCTTTTTTATAGGTGTTTTTAGGTCAATACTATGTCGGTGGAGCAAAGATCGATGGCCACGGAGCTCCGAGGTGGAAACGAGCTGGGCCCACGCGGCCATGTACTTTAGGCCGCGTGGGACCCTCCCATTTCCATCCTGTTGGGTTTCTGGTCTTCAATTTAAGCCCATTGCGTTCGTCTCGAAAATTCTGAACCGTGCTCTTTGACCTTGCCCTTTTTGGAGTCCCGAAGCTCCCGGAAAGTCTGAAACACTAAAAAAGACGTTTTCTGGAAAAACAGCGTTAATTCCAAATAAATGGGAAAACTATGAAGTATTCCCAAAATCATTATAAAACATTGGTATAACCCTTATATGATGCAAATATGATTGGAATATAAGCAATTAAAGTGCAAAGTTCATGTATGCATTTTACATGCATCAACATCCCCAAGCTTAATCCATGCTCGTCCTCGAGTATGAAGATGATAAAACTAACATGGACTTTGCAATTTAATACTTAACAATGAATATCAAAGATGATTACTATTGCTACATATAGTCAAATGATTCATTCTTAAAAAGGAGTAGCAATATGCAAGATAGTTTATGAAGTGATATCAAGTATTCAATGCAAGGATGTTCAATGATAGTTCACAAAGTGTAACATGGTAGCAAGTAATATGGAACACATGTATGCATAATGATAAGTGGAACATCCTACAATGGTCATAGAGTGTGGATGAAAATCTGAATATGATAGGTGTACACTTTGGAAAGATGTATATATGAGTAGAGGTAAAACATGAATAAGTTTCATCTAACTTCTGAACTTCTCTACTTAAGTTAATGATTGTAATATGGTAATCCTTGGTGTCAAGCTCTCATTGCCCCTATCATAGCATCTTGAATGATTAAGTTTAAAGTGAAAGCAAATATGAGTAATGTGCTTGACAAAGTAAAGGTTGAAAGTTTCATGCCCCTTGAATACGAGTACCTACTCCATGTGTTACTCAACTCGGGAAACAAAGCAAGTTCAATTTAAATATCATTGTAAGTAAAATAGTATCATCAAGAGTGTCAACTGGGGTACCTCAACACCATTTTTATTTACCATTGGATAGCTTTTTATTGTAAGGTGTATCACAGACGGTTCACCATAGTGATACGTCTCAAACGTATCTATAATTTTTGATGTTCCATGCTGATATTATATCAATTGCTACATGTTTTGGTTACACTTCATATCATTTTTATGCATTTTCTGGGACTAACCTATTAACAAGATGCCACAGTGCCAGTTCCCTGTTTTCTGCTGTTTTTGGTTTCAGAAAATCTATTAAGGAAATATTCTCGGAATTGGACGAAACAAAAGACATCGTCAATAATATCACGAGGAGATCACGGAGTCCAAAGGGGAGTCGGAGCAGACCCACCAGGGGGCCACGCCACACTAGGGCGCGGCCCAGGGTGGGCCCGCGCCCCCCTATGGCGTGGTGGCCCCCCTCGGCCACCGACGCCGCCTCTTCGCCTATATATTCTCCGCGACGCGAAAACCCTATTACGGTCGATCATATTCCACGAAAAGTTCCGTCGCGGCCGTCATCGTCAATCTCAGATCGGAGGAGTTCTGAAGCTCTTCCCGGCACCCTGCCGGAGGGGAGATCATCACCGGAGGGCTCTACATCACCATGCCTGCCTCCGGAGTGATGCGTGAGTAGTCCACCCCTGGACTACGGGTCCATAGCAGTAGCTAGATGGTTGTCTCTCTACCTTGTGCTCCATGTTTAGATCTTGTGAGCTGCCTAACATGATCAAGATCATCTTATTGTAATGCTAGATGTTGTGTTTGCTGGGATCCGATGAATATTGATACCATGTTTATTCAAGTTGTTTATCTATGTGCTCTTGATCTTGCATGCTCTCCGTTGCTAGTAGATGCTTTGGCCAAGTAGATGCTTGTGACTCCAAGAGGGGGTATTTATGCTCGATAGTGGGTTCAGTCTCTAGATATCTGGATCAGTGACAGAAAGGTCTAAGATGGTAGATGTGCTGTTGCTACTAGGGATAAAACATTGGTGCAGTGTCCAAGGGCACTTGTATTGATTACATTACACACTTTACTTCATGCAATAATCTGTTGTTAGCAACTTAATACTGAATAGGATGCGGATGCTGCCTTGAAGGTGGATTATTTAGGCATAGATGCGGTTGGAATAACGGTCTATGTACTTTGTTGTAATGCCCAACTAGATTTCATAGTAGACATCTTGGCATGTATTGCATTGTTATGCCCTCTCTATTTGTCAATTGCCCAGCTGTAATTTGTTTACCCAACATGCTAGTTATCTGTTCTGAGAGAGACACCACTAGTGAACTGTGGACCCTGGTCCAATTTCCTCATACTGTTTACACAACCTGCTGCAATCATCTGTTTCCTGTTACTTGCTGTTTTTCCTGCTGTTTTCCACACCATACGTTTAACTCTTTGTTTCTGCAAGACCGGAGAGATTGACAACCTCTCTGTTTCGTGTTGGGCAAAGTTCTGGTTTGTGTCTGTGCAGATTCCACGTTGGTGCAAGCTCCCTAGCGCCAGGGGGAGTCAACATCAACAACCTTCCGATAGATCGTCAAGTCCTACTGGATTGATAACCTTGGGTAGATTTCTCAAGGGAAAACTTCTGCTGTCTACATCATAACCTTCCTCTTGGGGTTCACCAACACGTAGCCATCAAGCTGTTTTCTGGCGCCGTTGCCGGGGAAGTACTCATCATCACCATCATCATCATCCTCAAATACTCTCCCGTCAACCAGGCACCAGCTGTTTTCTGGCGCCGTTGCCGGGGACTTGGAGGCTATTGGAAAGGGGAGTCTCTCAGTTCCAATCTCTTTACTTTGTTTTTTGTCTTGTTTTATTTTTGTTTTGCTTGCTGTTAAAAATCAAAAACCCAAAAAAAATTAAATTCCTGCATCTAGTTTTTAATTTCGAGTTGCCCTGCTGCTTGTTTTAGTCTTGCTAAAATGAGTAATCCTGAAAATACTAAGTTGTGTGACTTTACTAGCACAAACAACAATGATTTTATCTGTACACCCATTGCTCCACCTGCTTCTAAAGCAGAATTTTATGAGATTAAGCCTGCACTGTTAAATCTGGTTATGAAAGAGCAATTTTCTGGTGTTAGTACTGATGATGCTGCTGCCCACTTAAACAACTTTGTTGAACTTTGTGATATGCAAAAGTATAAGGAGGTAGAGAGTGATATTATTAAGCTGAAATTGTTTCCTTTCTCCTTAAGAGGAAGAGCTAAAGATTGGTTGCTATCTTTGCCTAGAAATAGTATTGATTCCTGGACTAAATGCAAAGATGCTTTCATTGGAAAATATTATCCTCCTGCTAAAATTATCTCCTTGAGAAGTGGTATTATGAACTTTAGGCAACTTGATAATGAGCATGTTGCCCAAGCTTGGGAAAGAATGAAGTCTTTGGTTAAAAACTGCCCACTCATGGACTGACTACTTGGATGATCATCCAAACCTTTTATGCAGGACTAAATTTTTCTTCAAGGAATTTATTGGACTCGGCTGCTGGAGGGACCTTTATGTCCATCACCTTGGGTGCTGCTACAAAGCTTCTTGATGATATGATGGTAAATTATTCTGAATGGCACACTGAAAGGGCTCCAACTGGTAAGAAGGTAAATTCTGTTGAGGAAATTTCCTCCTTGAGTGTTAAAGTTGATGCTATTATGACTATGCTTTCGAATGGACATGGTGTTGTGGATCCAAATAATATTCCTCTTGCTTCTTTGGTTGCTCATGATGAGAAAAATGTTGATGTAAACTTCATTAAAAATAACAACTTCAACAACAATGCTTATAGGAATAATTTTGGTAGCAACAATTATAGGCCATATCCTGCTAATGGTAGCAACTCTTATGGTAATTCTTATGGCAATTCCTACAGTAACAATAGAAGTGTGCCCTCTGATCTTGAAGTCATGCTTAAGGATTTTATTAGCACACAAACTACTTTTAATAAAACTGTTGAGGAAAAGCTAGGAAAAATTGATACTCTTGCTGCTAAAGTTGATAGTCTTGCTCATGATGTTGAAATGCTGAAAATAAAAGCTATTCCTAGTGATATTAGAGAGAGTAAAACACTCAATGCTATCCAAATTAAAATTGATAACAACATTAGGATGCTTGCTGAACTTCATGAAAGATGGGAGAGAGAAGAAAGAGAAGCTGAAATTGCTGAACAAAATAGTGTTGTTAGAGTTTGCACTATTTTTACTAATGAAACAAATGATGCCTCACATGCTAATGCGCCCCCTACTGTTAGTGAAAAGATAATAAGTGTTGGAAATGTCTCTACTACCTCTACAAAAAGTTTAAATTGCCTGATAGCACTACTTTTGTTCCTAGTAAAAGTGCTGAAATTTTTAGAGGTGTTGGTGATAATTGCTCCATTGTTTTTGATGACAACAACTTCAATTTCGAAAATTGTAACATAACTGAAGTCATCATGTTCTTGCAAAAGCTAGCTAAGAGTCCTAATGCTAGTAAAATAAATATGGCTTTTACTGAACATATTATCAAAGCTCTCATGCATGCTAGGGAAGAAAAATTAAAACTTGAAGCTTCTATCCCTAGGAAGTTAGATGATAATTGGGAACCTGTTATTAAAATGAAACTGAGTGAGTTTGAATGCAATGCTTTGTGTGACCTTGGTTCTTGTATTTCGGTTATGCCTAAAAATTTATATGATATTCTCAAGCTTGCACCTTTGGAAAAATGTCATTTGGATGTTCACTTTGCTGATTCTTCTATGAAGAAACCTTTAGGAAAAGTTGATGATGTTTTGATAATGGTTAATAACAATCTTGTCCCTGTTGATTTTGTGGTTTTGGATATTGAATGCAATCCTTCTTGTCCTATTGTTTTGGGAAGACCTTTTCTGAGAACTGTTGGTGCTGTTATTGATATGAGAGAGGGGAATATAAAATTTCAATTCCCACTCAAGAAAGGTATGGAACACTTCCCTAGGAAGAAGATGAAATACTCACATGATACTAGTGTCAAGACAAATTATGGTTTTGGATTTTCTGGTCTTGACAATACTTGATGCATCTCTTCATGCCTAGCTCAAAGGCATTAAAGAAAAGCACTTCTGGGAGATAACCCATGTTTTTATTTGCTGTTTTATTTTTGTTTTCTTGAGTCAAGGATGCTTGTTTACCTCTGTAGCAACTCCTTTGTATCTTTTATTTGCTGTTTTGTTGTGCCAAGGAGAGTTACTAATGCAAAGTTGGTTTTTATTTTCGGGACTGCATTGGGACAGATTGCTGTTCGTCACCGTTTAATTCAGTAGAAAATCAGAAAAAATCGAAAAATGCTGAAACTTTTTGTGCATGTTCCTGATGATGTTACGCAACTTTCATTATTTCAAAAGTTTTCATCTGAGCATCGTAAGTGCCTCGAAAAAATTCGTCATTACAGACTGTTCTGGTTTGACAGATTCTGTCTTTTATTTTGCATTCTCTCTTTTACAAGTTTTTAAGTGGTTTCTTTTCGTGTAAAAGTGCCCACTTGAGCCTAGTAACAGTGGCTAATGTTTAAAATAGTTGGCTTGTGAGTTTTGTCTTTGCTAGAACTTTGAAGTATTATCTTTTAGTGCACTAACCTGCTAATGAGAAAAGCTGTTAAGTTTTGGTGTGAAGGAAGTTTTCAAGTGTTGATAGAGGAGAATGATATTACATGATCAAGAAGAGTGAAGAGCTTAAGCTTGGGGAGGCTTACCTCCCCAGCATATTTCAAGAAGACTCAAGCATCTAAGCTTGGGGATGCCCAAGGCATCCCCTTCTTCATCTACAAATTATCAGGTCATCTCTAATGGTGCTATATTTTTATTGCTTCATACTAGTGTACTCTTCCTTGGAGCGTCAGTGTGTTTTTGTTTTCAGTTTGTTTTGTTTTGTTTGCTGTGCTATACTTGTTGGATCCTAGTATTCATGTTTGGGAGAGAGACACGCTCCACTTTTTCATTAGAATACTCTTGTGCTTCACTTATACTTGTTGAGTATTCCTGTCTAGTTGCTGTTATTGCTTTTAGCTCTCAGTTTTTCATGTATCTCTTGTTAGAGCTTTCAGTTTCTTTTGAAGAAAGTACTCTCTTGCTTCACTTATATCTGTTTGGAGAGTTGTCAAATAAGTTGATTGGTGTTTGGTTGGACCAGAAAAATGCTATGCATGTGGTAGTGGTATAAAATGCTTACATGAATCTTTTTAGATCGTTGTCTTGAGTAATTTGATGCTTGCCAATTGTTTTGAGCTGTCAAGTAATTAATGTTTAAGCTTGTGCATCATGTAAGTAATGGCTATTAATGAAGAACTACTATAAGGATTTTCTGCTATAATAATCTGTTGCATAATTGGAAGTCCATAGTAGTCTAGATAATTTTTGGATGAAGGCTATGTGTTAACAAGGAAGACAGTGGGAGTCTATGGTTCGTCAAACCTTGTGTTTTATGTACACTCTTGCTATTCCAGTTGATAATGATGTTTGCTTATAATAACCTTGCTAGCCTAAACTCTGTACTAAGAGGGAATGCTTCTTGTACATCCAAAACCTTGAGCCAAATCCATGCCACCTGTGTCCACCATACCTACCTATTATGTGGTGTTTTCACCATTCCAAGTAAATTTCTTCATGTGCTATCTACTAACTACTCAAAACAATTATCCTTTTTGTGTCACTACTTGAAAAGCTCATAAGGACGTAGATAGGTGGTCTTTATTTCCTGGTTGATCAAATTTTACACACCTGGACTAGTGGCATATACATCCGCTTATCCAATAATTTTGCAAAAAGAGCTGGCAACGGGTGCCCAGTCCCAATTAATTACAACTTTAACCAAACAATTCTCTTCACATCTTTTTGCCCCTGATTCGTCAGTCAAGCAATCTTCACATCTTTTTGAAAAATGTTTATAAGTGTCCAAAAATCGTGAACAGAAATTTCATGCGCATATCTCAACATTCTATATGCGAATGCCAAGTTTCACGAAAAAAGCTGACATTTTTCATGGTCCGTACAAAAAGACGAGAACATGTCTTGGAAAAAGCATTTTTAACACCAAAATTTGTCTTTTATACACACGACACAAGAATGTTGGTTTTCCGTAAAACGACTTTGTCATCTATACTTACTGCATGGCTAATTTTGGCTTTTGAAAAATGCTTTGAAGTGTCCAAAATTGAGAACAAAAAATCACACGTACATCTCAACATTTTATATGTGAATGCCAAGTTTCACGAAAACCGACATTTTTCATGGTCCGTGTAAAAACGACGAGGACATGTCTCGGAAAAAGCATTTTTAGCACCAAAAAAATTGTCTTTTTTACACATGGCACAAAAATATCAGTTCTTCTTGAAACGACTTTGTCAACCCATAGAATGTTGAGATAAAACTCAAACAAAAATGTTGAGATATTTTGGATGTTTAATCGGATTTGAATAACCTGGAGCATAGTACGTGCCAAAACGCCACTCCCAAGTCTAGCCAAAATGTGAATACGCTATGCACGCGGCCGAAACCAAAAAATAGTATCCGATGCTATATGTACCTCGAGGAGAAGGAGGCCCGTCCGCGTCACTGGAATTCAAATTTCAAAAGTTCAAACACCTCGCTCGCTGATCGATCTCACGCGCTCTTGTCGACGGAGGGACCTCGCGGCTCGCGTGGTGTGGGGCCCCGCGTGGCTCCCAGGTGGCCACCACCACTCCGTCAATTAGTCATCGTTCTACGCGTTAATTTACCTCCAAACCCCACGCGCCTCCGACGCGTCCACCGCATTCGAAACGCCGAGGCCTTCGCTTGGCGTCATCACCCACCGTCCAATGTAACACGGGGCGAGGGCAGTACAGTCATTTCGCACCTGGCTCCACCTTCCCCCAGCCCCAGCCAGTGTTGTCCCCCCCTAGCTTGTCGTATTAAAGGCTGTCATCAGTCCACTGCCCTTGAGCACGATCGTGTTCAGGGCCGTCAACAGCGAACGCTCTCTCTCTCCGCCAGCCCTCGCCCATTCGCCTCTCCGGTCTCCGGTCGGTTTCAGGACGCTCCTCGCCGCTCTCCGGTAAATCTCTCGCGGCCCTCTCCTCGCTCTGCTTGTTTTTTTTTCTTCTATTTGGTGTTATTCCGGGATCTAGCTAGCTAGGCGTGTTTCCTTCCTTCCTGCCCGGCGGTTTCTGCTGCTGGTTGCTGGAGAGGATGGGGAGAGGCAGCAGATTGATTTTCGTTTCGCCCTTGGCGGAAATGGTATCGGTCCAGTGATCTCGTTCCGATTTGTGTGCCCGACTTCGTTCGTCGCAGGCTACCTCTGCTTCCGCCTGCGATGGATTGGTTAGACTGCGCGCCTGATCTGCAGGTTTCTCCTCTTCGTTCGTTCGTAGGGGCGCGGGGCCGTTAGAGACGGCGATGCGTGCCGTGTTTTCCTGTTGTTGGTTTTTGTCTGTGGCATGCGTCGTGTACGCGTACCCTCGCTTAGCGTTCACTCCATCATGTCACATCAATCAAAAAATAAAATGGCGCGATAATTTTTAGATTTTGCTCCTAGATTTGCGTTTCACATGAAGCCAAGCGAAGCAAAATATGACTTTGTTTACGGCCTTAACCAGCAGTCCATTTTAAATCGCCTCCCAATTCGATTTACGGCCTTAACCAGCAGTCCATTTTAAATCGCCTCCCAATTCGATTGACCGTGATTAAATAGTTGGTTCTGCTTCAGTTTTTCATAAATCGTGCGTACAGGTCTTTCTTCATGTTTGTCAAGCTTCATGCGCTAACCACTATTCCATAAGACCGATCTTATGGAAAGGGCCAGCGCAATCCACATATACTGTAACACCCCCTCTCACGTGTGACGGGAAGACAAGGGAAGACAAGTCAACACGTGTAGAGTCAGAGGCAGGCTCAAGAGGCATGACGTGCCTGTACGTGGCCTGTACGTGCCTATACGTGGACACCGAGGGGGCAATAGCAATTTTAGAATAAAGTGCGGAAGCTAGACTCGAACTCGAGACCTTGGGCTCTGATACCATGTCAAGCTTCATGCGCTAACCACTATTCCATAAGACCGATCTTATGGAAAGGGCCAGCGCAATCCACATATACTGTAACAACTCGAGTGTCACTGTCAACAGAGCTATCTCTACCAAGTAGGCAAAACTAAGCATAGCAATTCTATTCTATTATGTTCTGCTATGTTCTGTGTATGCAGTCCAATTACCCAACGGTCCATTGAACATCTAGTGCCTTCCCAGCAGAAATCAGTTTTCGCAGTTCGCGTATACACGACTTTCTTCCGGTTACTCAAATGTCACTATCAAGTGAACCTCTCTCCTTACCAAGTGCTTGGTAGAATCAAGCGTAGCAACTCCTGTCCTGTTCGTTGCATGTAGCTAAATTGCCCGAATAGTCTGGTGGACCTCCAGTGCCTTCTTAGCAGAGGTCAGCCTGATTGAGTGCACATATTGGGCATGGAACTATGGAAGCAAGACTTAATTGGTGCCAGCTCGGTTCTAGCACAAGCATGTACTCAGTGACAACTGCTAGTATGAACAGACCCTTTTTTTTAAGGAAGGAAGGATGAACAGACCTTAAATAGTTCGATTCACTATCTTACTGATATGATTCAGTTTTATGACCATCAATTCTTACTTTGTTAGTATGAGAAATTCAGCTCCAAACATATGATTGCCCCCCTCGAATTCGCGCGTTTGTTTGAGTCCATTATGAGCGTGTCTTGCAAATTATTTGTAAGAACGCTTCATGTGCATGCCTAGCTGTGTTCATTAATTATTATTGCCATCTTCACTTCACATGCATGGAAAAATTGCCAGCAAGAGATGAAGGTATTATACAATTCCCTGAGATCCAGAATAGGTGTATCTGCCCTTGGCTATACTTGAAAATTGTAGTTGACCGTAGAATTTAACAGTTATGTGGTCGTATGTTGGTGCCTCTCCTCAACCCATGCCCGCATGTGTCCACCTAGGTGTTAGCCAGGCCACGTTTCATGGGGATCTGGAACAATTATTGTTTTCACTAAACAAACATGGGTGGCCTCAATTATTGGGTTGGATAGAAGTTGACACTTGAAAACATCTCATCTGCAATTGCAAAATTGCAGCTTGAACCCTGGCCTTTCAGTCTATGTGGGGGAGGGACAAATGTGATGTCCTTGCTTGTGACTGAATTTATTCTGGGCTTACTGAATTATGCTTCTGCTCTGACCTAACAAGGGACAATTAGTTGCGACATCTTTCGCGCTGTGCTGTGTGATAACCTAGTCCCAGCCATGATTGTTCCATGAATTAGTTCCCCAACCAACAATGGTACCCACGATATTCGATCAATTCACTGTAATAGCTTTTCATGATTGGCTAATAAGATCATGATTTACGAATGAATTTCATAGGCTGCATCTTCTCGGTAGTTAGTCAATGTTCTGGTCCCTGCATTATGGAGGTTGCCATGCCTAGTCGTTTTCCTCATCCTCTTGAATAGAGTGAAGCAATATTTTTCTGTACATAGGCAGCACAAAACCTACTTTGGCTATCACACTTTAAGTTCTTTTACATGCATGCAATACTTTATTGCTGGTTAAGTTCACACTTCATACCGTTCATGGTTTCCAATTTTGTGCATTTTTTATATTTCCTTTCCAAAAAAAAAATATAAAATAAGGCCACCCGAGGCTAGCCCTAGGTAGTATTTTTATAGAAGAAGAGCTCCTTTGTGAGAAAATCCGGAAATTCGTCCCGATGGGGATCGAACTCTGGATGTTGAGTACGCTCAGCCATACTCCAACCACTGGGCCTCTGCCCGTTCTCTTATATTTCCTTTCCACCTACATGTCTTATGGGTATACTCAGGCTGTGATTTCTTCTTTACTTTATCACAAATACTTACAATGATATTCTAGTACTCTAGTTATATGCTGACCTTGGAGTCTTCTTTTATGTTTTCCCCTAATTTCACCACATATTACATATTTGTTTTTCAATTGCACTCTTGCAGATTACACTTTATCATAAGAGTCATCAACTTGGTAGTCTTGTATGCTTGGTATCCTCATTTTTGCCTTCATCTCATGATTAGGTCTACCTTAAGAAGATCTCTTATTTTTCGTGAGAATGAAGCGCATGCAGAGAATGCCAACAAGGAAGGCCCATTCATGGTGGTGGGACAGTCATATCAGTCCCAAAAACAACAAATGGCTAGCTGATAATCTAGAAGGTAACGGCTATCTTCTTGTTTCTTCAATCGTTTACGTACCGAGAAACTTTTGTTACTTGCCAGGAGTAGCTACCTTTAGGACCATGTTTATGTATTTTTCTGACGTTTCATTCTGCAATCTATTTACGCTCGCAACCTTTTCTGAACAAACAGAGATGGATAAGCAAGTTAAAGATATGCTGAAGCTCATCGAGGATGATGGAGATTCCTTTGCAAAGAAGGCTGAGATGTATTACCAGCGGCGTCCTTTGCTTGTCACTCATGTTGAGAATTTCTATCGCATGTATCGTGCTCTTGCTGAGCGTTATGACAATGTGACTGGGGAATTACGAAAGAACATGCCATCAAACCTTGATTCACAGGGCTCAGGTATATCTGAATCTGACTCTGAGGCACAGTCAACCTCCCTATCTCCCCAGTCCAGCTTCGAAAAAAAGAGCTCGAAGCAGAAGAATAAAAAGGGGAGTGATGGATCATCATCTTCCTCTTCTTCTGAATCTGATTCTGAGAATGATGAAGCGAAACAAAAAAATGGCAATGGGTTTTCTCATGCACTGAGCGGACGAATTCATGAGCTGGAAGATGAGCTTAAGGAAGCAAATGAAAAACTTGAGGCACTTGAAGAAAAGACTGTTCGTTGCCAATGTGAAAACCTTGAGGAGAAGTTACTGGTTTCACAATCAGAAATTAACAGCCTGCAGAAGGATCTTGAAGAAAAGGTCCGTTCTTTGGAGAGTATCAAAGAAATGAGCAATGAAAGGGAGGATTTTGAAGCTGCAGCTCTGGAAAACAAGAACAAGATAAGTGAACTGGAAGGAGAAATGGCCTCAGCAGCTAAGCATTATGAGGCCCAACTTTCATATCGTGACCTTGAAATTGAGAAGTGCAAGCGGGAGCTTGAGCAAGTATCTGAGAGGTATTCACATGATAAGTCTACTCTTGAGACTGAAATAAAAAAGCTCCAAGAAGCGGTCCAGAACTATGAACAAGACTTGGCGAATGTATCGCAAGAGAAATTGCAGCTAGAGGCCCAGGTTATGGAGCTTGAACAAACATCTCATAGCCTAGATGATTCATCGGCTGAGATCGTGAAGCTACAAAAGGTAATCAAGGATCTGCAAGCAAGATTGGAAAATGATTTAAACGAGAAGAGAGTGCTTGAGGAACGTGTTATCGAGTTTGAGCAAGTTCACAGGGAGTTGGTGGATTCGAGGGCTGAAACCGTGGAGCTACAAACTACAATCAGTAAACTGAAAGCTGACCTGGAAGGAGCACTTGAAGAGAAATCAGTGTTGGAGGGTCGTGTCAAGGATCTGGAAGCTGAGATCCTACAACTGTCAGAAGCTAATGCTTCTCTTGAAGACAAGTTGACATCTGCAGAGGCGCAGCTTAAGCAACTTCATGCCGAAAAGGGAGCAGCATCTGCTGAGAGTGAGAAGCTGATCTCTGAATTGAATCAAGATATTGCCAATCTTAAGACACAGCTGGAGCTACTGTCTTCAGAGAAAGCTGCAGTTGACAGCAAGGTGTCTAGTTTGCTGGGTGATCTCACGACTCGTGATGGAAAGATGAAGGAGATGGGTAGCCACTTGGATCAGCTGCACCTGGAGCATGTCAAGCTGATTGCAGAGACAGACGCCGCACGGAAGTCCGTGTCAGACCTGAGCGCACGGGTCCGTGAACTGGAGGAAGAGGTTGAGAAGCAGAAGCTTATGGTCGTCGACAGCGCGGAGGGGAAGCGGGAGGCGATCAGGCAGCTGTGCTTCTCACTCGAGCACTACCGCGACGGGTATCAGCAGCTGCGGCAAGTTCTGCAGGGCCACAGGAGGCCAATGGTGATGGCAACGTGATCAGCCAGCAACTCGCTGGATCTTTCTATCAGGATGCCTAATGTCAATCTGTCAATGTAATGTAAACATCCCTTTCCCTTTATTCATGTAGCTTCGTTCTCCTCTTTACTAGTCTCTGTAAAGCTTTGTGCTCTGTAGTTACTTCAGCTACCGGTACCCTATTATGATGTGTGTGATGTAATATGTTATGGATAATTATGGCATTCCTTTTTCAATCAATCTGTCTGTTGCTGCTGTGATTCTGTGTAGATGATTGCTGTGGTTGCTCGTTCAAATGATGATGAACTGATGTTAGTTGTAAACCTGTGACATGAGTCATTGTTTTTTGTCATTTGATGAGGCTCATATGATCTGACATGAACTTGCTGTATATCAGTTCATTTGCCTTTCCTGTCAATGGGATCTCCTTGTGCTGTTATGAACTTGCCCTTCCACTTTTGTTGTGCCAGAAGTTGGAAATCGTGTTTAAAGAGAAGCAAGACTCGGTGGAACTGAAAAGTCGTCACTGTTCAGAGATTACGGCAGAAATAATGGAGGCTGCGCCTGCGGCCGTGCCCTGTCTGCTGTCTCGGTCTCTCGCTCTCTCTGACTAGTCCATGCCTTGAGCTGACCTTGCTTTTCTCCATGATTTGGTCTCAACAGATTTAGATAGTGTAATTCTTGGAAGTTTTGGAGATGACTGCATTCTTGAAAGCTGCAATAAATAGTTAAATACTTTAACTCTTTTGCCGAAACATGGCACAAAATCATACTGTATTTGCAAAATGCAAAAGAAGGAGACAGCACATCTATTAAAAATACAAGGAGATGTGTGGAGGGCTTGGTCCATTAGTAACTTGATTTTTTTTAATGCCCTAGGGATCAGGAATTCAAGAACCATCACATGGCCAAGCGTCAGTTTTCATGGTCTGCACTTTACTCAGTTGCAAAGTTTTTTTGCCCATTTAATTGGCTAACTCTCCCTCCTTGATGCCTGTTTAAGCCCGCTTTTACGCTGTTCCTGGCAGTTCATTCTTTCTTGGAGTTGCACCTGTCAGCCGTCCGATCCAGTGATCCAACGGTAAAGCTCTTCTCCTTTTCCTTGACCTGTTCATTCCTTCCTACCTATGCTATATAAGGTCAGACCTCAGAAGAACTTGCAACTGGGTTCTTGACACTTTTTCTCAGTTCAGAAGTGTGGTATTTACTTTCAAATTTGCAAACCCTTTTTCCTTCAGTTTATCTGTCAAGAAGAAACTTTGGATGCAGGCAAAGTGTTGGAAGGTAACAACGAGCAGCAACCTTCTCTTGTTTGCTACGATTTTGTTCCTAGTCTTTTACCCCTTACTTTTTCTTCTTCTGCTCATGCATTTTATTCATTTCTACGGCAAGAATTCAATTGCATGGCTCCCATCTCCTGCAGCCGTGCTATCTTTGACCGCATGCAGCACATGGCCGATGACACCATGTGCTATATTTATTTCTTGTCTATTTCTGTCCCATCCCTGTGCTAGCTTCCATCTTTCTCTTCCCCATATTTTTCTCTTTTTGAAATGATTTTCAAATCTCTTCTGAATCGGTGAGAACACTGACTGTACCTACACCATGAGTGTGAACAAAAAGATTCAGACTCTCTCTCTATCCCTGTGCTCCCTGCTCTGCTCTTTTATAAGCAGCAGTAGATCTTGGATTCTTCTGGTAGCAGTAGCAGTAGCAGTAATAGCAGGAGTAGGTGGGCGGTGGTACTTACTACTTGGTCATCATCTTGTGCCACCCTCTCGTGCCCTCTGCGTCTTCCAAGGATCTTCCACGCGTTCGCTTCAAGCATTGACCGAAGCATAAATCCAGCTACTTGTTGCTCTTGACCTGTTCTTGATTTACCTCCCCTGCCTGTCCGTCTGTGTAGTGCTCAGATTTGGTCAGCAAGCATGAAGCCATGAACGGGGCTGCCACCTCTGGTGTATGATCCTGACCTGCGTCTCTCGACGGGAGGAGGGGCTTCGTTTCTCAGGTGAGATTGTGTTCTTGATGCCCTCCTGCTTATGTGGAATTTGTTCCAGTTCTTCTCGGCTGTATATTTCAGTTTCTTGGAAAGCCAATGTTTTGCTGTTTTTGGAGAGATGGCTGTTCAACAAGATCTCTGTGCGTTTCTCCGGGATGCTGATATCTTTTGATCTGGTCTTGGCTATATGTCTGGCCACCCCAGTTTTCTCTCTGAATAATGCGGCTGTTATATTGCCCACACGCCTGTTTCTGCATGGAACAGTGTAAGAATCATTTCTTTTCTGTTGATAAAAGGACTATCCTTTGATACAACAGTAAGAAAATATGTTGCTCATGTCTTGTTGCACATGTAACTGAAACCTATCCATTAGCCTGATGGTCTGACCATATATATGATTTTTCTCATTTATTTCTTCTGGTTTCTCAAAGGTGAGGTTTAGTTTTTTTTTTTTTTTTTTGACGCTTTGGACAGTGGGGAAGGCCCCCACTGCGTCATTTTTTCATTTTCATAAAAGGAAATATTTACATACAGAGTTCAGAGACTAATGCAAAGAATAAATTACAAACTATCAATCCAGATTTGCAAGCCTTCCTTTAAACTAGGCTTTATTCTATGTCTAATATCTCCAACCGAAACTTTAAATGAGCTGAAGCAAGTCTCTTGATCTCGGATCACATCATCAAAGACAATCTTGTTCCTGTGGTTCCAAATGCTCCAACAACCAGCAATCATAGATAGCTTGAAAAAAGGATTATGTGACCTGTTTTTTGCCTCTATAAGCATGTCCATAAAACCTCTGTCCGTAGGCCAGTCTTCTCCTATTTTCCCCCAAAAAGCTCGACTGAAATTACAAGTGAAGAAAAGATGATTCATCGTTCTCTGCTGCTCTGGTCGCATAATACACAATCAGTTGATTCCACATAGAAGTGTTTCCTATCCATCATGTCCTTGGTGTTCAGTCTGTCTTGAATCAAAAGCCAGAAAAAGAATTTCTGCTTCGGTAGACATGGCGATTTCCAAATCCACCTAAATGGCGGGTCAGCAGTGGGTGCTTGGATCAGAGCATTGTATACCTTTTTGGTGCTGTACTTCTCACAATTCCAAGAAAAACACCATTTATCATTCGAGTTGGATTCTGGAAAATGATTTATCACCTCTATCAAGGAGTCATGCTGATCAGATGCAATCAAAGATAAAGGTAGTTGGAAAAGGGAGTAGAGGCCCTCATCCATTCTCAGTTTGGCGTCTCTAACAGTAAGCAGTGGCTTATGAACAAATGAGTACAACTCGGGAAACTGATTCTTAAGTGGAACATCACACCATTTATCATGCCATATTAAAGTGCTTCTGCCATCACCAATTTTGCAAGTAGTTAGCTCTTTGAAATCATTAATGAAAGAGACACAACTCTTCCACCAGAAAGATCCTTTCTGTTGCTGGCTAGCAGGTAAGGTTCCATTGTGATAATATGCATTCCATAGTAGTTGCACCCACGGTATGTCATGATTATTGAAAAATTTGAATAGATTTTTCATCAGGAGTGCCTTGTTTTGTTCTCTCAGGTTCAGTACTCCAAGACCTCCAGCAGATTTGGGAAGACAAACTTTCTCCCATTTCACTAAACATTTTCCTTTCTTCTCTATCTCTTTACCATGCCACAAGAAGGTTCTCATTGATTTTTCAGTATGATCAATGTGTACATAGTGCACTTTCAGTGCACACATGATGTGATTAGGCATAGCTGACACAATGGATTTAATAACCACCAAAAAAAAAAAAGGTGAGGTTTAGGCATTTGTTTCTCAAGGACACGGTAGATTTAATACCGTGAAGCATTAAAAATGTAATCAGTTTTACACCAATATACTATTAGATACCTTCTGGAAGAGTGAATACTGAATACACTAATCTCTTACACCAGATTACCTTGAATAAGTGGCTGCTGGCGCTGGTGCCGTTTACATACATTTTTTTTTTTGGTTCGTTCATGTTGAGTTATATTCATTTTGCAGCACTATACTTCAGCCTGATGTTTTATGATCTGCATCTTCCTAACAATACAATTTTTCCCTGTTCATTTAGTGCTTGAATCTGCATAACTTCTAGCTCTCGTTGAATATTCTTGAAAAATGAAGCCTCCTTTGGAAAGGAACCCAACCAAAAAGCGCCATTCATGGTGGTGGGATAGTCACATTAGCCCCAAGAACTCGAAATGGCTTGCAGAAAATCTTGAAGGTAAGCTGAGATTATACCTGGACTATATCCTGTATGATTTTCTTAGTACTTGCTAGTATACGTATACTGCCTAAGTATCAATGCATTAGGTTTGATGTACATGAGTTATGACTAGGAATTGGTAGTTGTGTAAATGGAGTACTGCATCACGTTTGATGGTTACTACTGTTCTCTTAGGTTTAGGCGTGGTAGCACTTATGTGACTGTTCATCGTGCATTCCTTGCTAGTTTTAACAATATTAATAAATAAATTGCTGATGTTTACATAGTCAAGTGAGGTACATGCTGTACATATTTTACTGTAGCACAAATTAGCAGTGAAGTAAAACAAAAAAGGGTTGATACTCGGAAATTCATATCGGGTCATGGGTGCAAATGCACCCAGTGCTCAAAAAATAATTTTCAAAATGGAAAAAAATTCAAAATAATTTTTTTGGATATACTTCAAGACATTTTATGTTAGCACAAAAAGTTTCGCGAAGAAAAGATATTTTTTGTGCGCTGTGCGAAAAAGACAAATTCGGACGCTCCAAAATGACTTTGTACGAGACATTTTTTTGTCTTTTTTGCACGGGACACAAAAAATGTCTTTTCTCAGCGGAACTTTTTGTGCTAACACAAAATGTCCTGATGTATATTTGATTTTTTTTGGATTTTTTTGGCATTTTTAAAAGTTTTTAAAAATGTTTTACACAACGTCACCTGTGACCCGAAACGCCGTGTCCGTTGATACTTTCCTTTACAGTTATTGCTTTTTTTAATGATACTTTCCTTTACAGTTATTGCTTTTTTTAAAGGAACACCTTTTGATGTTGTTGCGTTCTAGCTTTTCATTTATTACTCATTTCATAACTGGATGGGCAGATGATTGTAATTGAATTTCTTGAGGTGTTATCCTTGGTACTATTACATGCATTGTCTAATCTTCCTCTGAACTGAAACATGCAGAAATGGATAAGCAGGTGAAAGAAATGGTGCAGCTCATCGAGGAGGATGGCGACTCCTTTGCAAAGAAAGCACAGATGTATTACCAGAGGCGTCCCGTGCTCATCACCCACGTCGAGAACTTCTACCGGATGTACCGCGCTTTAGCCGAGCGCTACGACAACGTCACTGGCGAACTGCGCAAGAACATCCCTTCCAGGATGCAGTCCCAGGGATCTTTAACCGGTTCAGAGTGCGGTTCAGAGATGCTGAGGTCGCCGTCGCCCTCGCCATCTCCCGAGCTGCAGAGATCCTGGACAAGGGAGCAGAGCCCTAGAGCTGCCGGTTTCGACTTCTTTCTGAGCAACAAGAGCAATAATGACTCGCCGTCGTCAAGGAGAGATCCTGAGTCAGCTTCACAGTCAGAATCCGACGCCAAGTCTGAAGATGGTGAGGATGATGGCATTGCCTACACATTGCACCAGAAAGTTATTGAGCTTGAGGATGATCTCAGTGCGGTGAACCGGAAATTGCTTGACGCAAACAAAAAACTCGAGGTGTTCGAGGAGAAGAGCCTGAGGTGCCATTGTGATTATAATGCAAATGGAAACGGTGCCAATCAAGTTACACAAGTTAGAGACATTGAGGGACAGCTAACGTCGACAAGAGAGAAGCTAGAATCTTCCCAAGAGGAGATCAACGATCTACAAAGGATGCTCGAAAACGCCGCAATTTTGTCCGAGGAACACTCTAGACTGCAACAAAACAAGGGACTGGAAGCTGAGATCATCAATCTGAAGGAAGAGATGGCTTCAGCTAGACGGCATTTCGACGACAAGCTCACCGAGAGCGACGCCGAGATCAGCAGGTACAGGCAAGAGCTCGCCGCTGCGGTGGAGAAGCTGCTGCAAGAGGAGTCTGCCAACAGCGCAGAGGTCGGTAAGCTGCAAGAAGCGATCCAGAGCACCAGGTATAAGCTAGAGGAGGTTTCTGAAGAGAAAGCTCTAGCTGAGGAGCAGGTGAAGCAGCTGGAGGAGGCAAGGGCCGAAGCCGAAGAGCACAGGCAGGAGCTCGTGCATGCTGCTGAGATGCTCTCAGAGGACAAGTTCAGACATGAAGCTGAGATCCTGACGCTGCGGCAGAGCATCGAGGATCTGAAACCAGAGTTCGAGGGGATCTCTGAAGACAAAGCTCTAGTGGACGAGCAGGTGAAGCAGCTGGAGGAGGCGAGCGCCGAGGCGGAAAAGCACAGGCAGGAGCTCATCCATGAGGCTGAAATGCTATCAGAGGACAAGTTCAGACATGAAGCCGAGATCCTGACGCTGCGGCAGAGCATGGAGGATCTGAAACCGGAATTCGAGAGGATTGACGAAGAGAGATCGTTGCTAAAGTCGTGGTTCGTGGATCTGGAGCGCGTCGTGGAGCGGGGAAGGAGCGTCGTGTTCACGGAATAAGCCGGTTTGTCGGAGAATTCAATAGTTAGGATTTAGCAAACAAGTAATGCTATATATATTTTTTGTCTGAAATGTAACATCACGCAAAAATGAGAAATCCTACCATGCCTTTGGATATCTGTTGGCTTGTGAGGTGATGGGTGGTAGCGATGTATGTGCTAATGCCGTGTGAGACAATTGCTCTGAATATGCATTCCTTTGGCAATGTATGTCCCTGATGATGCATTTGCAAGTTCAGTCCCAACATGAAGAGTTGTCCTTATTGTTCCTTGTAAAAGTTTCGAGAAGTATGGCAAAATTTGAAGAAAAATTTACGCTTGTGCCACTGAGTTATTCTAGTCTGATTAGATTTTTGGTTCCCGAGTTACATGATCCCTTTACAAAAAAAAACTTATTTACAAGTTTTTAAAAATCTGAGAAAAACTTTCATGTTGTAAAACTACATGAAAAGTAGTAATAAAAAACTTATTAAAAGAGGAATGTGGTTGTTACATTTTGGAGATATTTTATATTTTAATCTACATAAAAATGAAATGTGTGGATCCGTGTATATACACTTTCAAATATCCAAATCGTACAAGAGTTTGTGGTTTTTGTGTAGCCCATAATACAAAAAAAGAAATCACATTGGGATTTTGCATGACTGTAGGACGATGCATCATTGACTACATCCATAGTTAGTTCAGATTTTTTTGAAACTTGTAAATATATATTTTCAATTTTTAAAAAATAAATGGATCAGGATCGAGAGGCGAAGTAACTTTTCGGATTAATACTCCGAGGGGTATATTTGTCATTTTTTCGGTGTATGACGCTGAACTGCCGAGCGTCAGATAGCAAACGAAGCGACAAACGCTAGACGGGAGCCCGTCTTCCTCCTATATCCAGCCTCAGAAACAGCAAAGGAAAGAGCGGATCCCCCCTCGCCGCCGCCGCCCACGGCGACGCCGCGGAACCCCTCTGCGCCGTCGGTAAGTTCCGTCCCTCCTTCTCAGTCCCCGGAGTTCCCTCTCCCTCTTCTCATGCGAAGCGTCCGCGCGGAAGATTTGGGGGGAGGCACAGTCCGATTGCGAGCTCTGCCTCTGTCGCATTGGCTGCTGTGCCGCGCCAGTGAGCGCCTAGGAGCTACTAGGAATGCTCGTCGCCTCGCCCTGTTGATCACTCCTAGCATAGCATAGCTCCGCAGTGAGAGTGTCAAGTGGGGGGGAAAGCAAGCTAGGGTTTCAGCGGTGCTTGGCAAAATGTTGCACGAATCCTTAGTTAGCATGGCACCTCTCTTGGTACTCCTGTTATCCAGCTTGTCCATGTTTTGCTAATCATGCTGACTAGCATGCTTATGCACCACATTTCTTGGTTTAGGAGGTTACTAAAGCTACATTTGGGCATTCTCTGAATTGGGCATATGAGAGTGTCAAGTTGGGGAAAGCAAGCTAGGTTTTCAGTGCTTGGCAAAGTGTTGCACGAATCCTTACTGGGGATTTCTCTAGCTAGCATGGCACCTCTCTTGGTGCTTTTGCTATCCGACTTCTCCATTTTTTGCTGTCATGCTCAGTAGCATGCCTATGCACCATATTTCTTGGTTTTAGATTACTAATAAAGCTAGATTTGGGACATTCTCTGAATTTGGTGCATTAATGTTTGGCAGGAGCGATGGACAAATTTGTGCGAGTTTACAGTGGTGGGGAGCTGGTGAAGGGTCCAAATGGGGTGGAGTTTGGGGACCTCTCGGAGGAGAACATATGGTTCAACACAGCGCCCACATACCACGAGCTGATCGACAAAGTGTACGAGAAGCTCGGGCTGGAACCGGCGACGCACGATGTCCGTGTGCAGGGAAGGACTAATGTTGGCGGGGGTGCCCATCGGCACTTCATCATGGTGCCTATCGGTGATGACATGTCCTGGAGCAACTATGTCAAAGCGGTTTTCAACGGCACCGACTGGAATATCCTGGAGGTTTATGTTCAGGCAGAGAAGCGCTCGTCTGCAGAGACGGTATCTTCTTCAGAGCTCGCGTTGATGGATAGTGAACCGCCGGATGTGCAACGTCAGGATGTGCCACCCCCAGATCCAGCACAGGGTGCTTCTCTTTTCACTCATCGGATGGTGAACGCCTATGCACCAATCATCCATCCCCGGCATGCTCGACTACGTAAACCAAGAACGAACACCAGGACATATGCTCGCAATGGCGATGCAGAGGTTCAGTTTGGGCAATATCACTCTGGAGCGTCGGAGCCAGTCGATGCTACCATCTATCCTTTAATTGGGTTGTATGATGCGGATCACCGTGCTCGTGCTTTAGTGTCAGGCAAGGTAGATAAACTAGAAGTTATATCATTTATATGCAGAAAATTGCGGTGTGATAATAGACCACTGATTTGTGTTTCCATGATTTGGTACAGATTCTGACTGAGCTCAACCCTCGTAACCGTGATCCTATCCGGTTTGACAAACGGTATGAGTGTTACCTTAGAGCAGCTGGGTTGATGGGGCTGGCGAACGTTAGTAGGGCTGGACTGCCCTCCATTGATCGTGCACTCGTCTCTGCGCTAGTTGATCGGTGGAGACCCGAGACCCACACCTTTCACATGCCTTGTGGGGAGCTCACAATCACACTACAGGATGTTGCCATGATTCTTGGACTGCCTATCAGAGGTCATGCTGTCACTTTAAACCAAACAGAGTCGTACAGTGAAGTGTATCTACGCTACCTTGGGAAAGCGCCTCCAGCAGATAAGGCCCGTAATGCGTTAAAGGTTGCATGGGTCAGAGCTGAGTTTAATAACTGCCCTGAAGACGCTGATGAGGAGACTGTAAAGCAGCATGCAAGGGCATACATCCTTAGCCTGGTTGGTGGTCTGTTGTTTCCGGATGCCTCTGGTGATAGGTACAATGCCTATCCCTTTCAGCTGATAGCTGATCTTGAGAATATTGGTTCATACAGTTGGGGTTCCGCTACTCTGGCATATCTCTATAGGGCAATGTGCGATGCTTGCAGGAGGCAATCTGACCAAGGTAATCTGACTGGTTGCCTTTTGCTCCTTCAGCTTTGGTCATGGGAGCGTTTCCCAATCGGCAGGCCAGATATGGTAAAGCTAAAATACCCAAACGTGGAGGAGCTAGAGGATGAAAGGGATAGACCCGCAGTTGGTCTCAGATGGGTTGTGGGCGTGTGCACATATCGATCAGCTCCAGCACGTTGTTATGAGCACTTCACAAATGAGTTTGACTTATTAACGGATGACCAGGTTGTATGGAGCCCATATAGGGAGGAGCGGGTGAAGAAACTACAACTTGCACCTATATGTACCCAGGATTCTCATTTGTGGCTGACCCAAGCACCTCTAGTTTTTTTCTTTATGGTGGAGGTTTACACACCTGAGAGAGTGATGCGCCAATTCGGTCTCCATCAGGAGTGCCCACCACCATTTCGGGACACAAGTGTGGAACTGCATTGGTATGCTCAGAGATATCTTTACTGAATATTCACATATTCCTTGTTGGCTGCATGACTCTGTTCTATTCGAGGAAGTTATAGATCATGTACCAGTGGCTGGCCATGAAAAAAATATCTGATGATTTTGCAGGTGTCGTCGTGGAAGGGTTCATAATGATTGGGCAGAGAAGCACAAGACTTTTGTGGATATGTGGGAAACGAAGGAGCAGCACGTTATCAAGGAAGAACGGCCATATGATCATGCCAAGTACATGGATTATTTGCGGTGGTACAGACGGTCGACACGTATCCGCCTCTGCACACCGAGGATAAGTAATGGCCATGAAGATGGGGCATCTGGGCAAAGTGCAACAGCTGATGCTGAAGATCCTCTGCGTGCTTCTCGGCTTCGGTATACCCCCCGGGCTCATTTGATCCACGCAGTGGTAAGATATTCTACTTGTAAGATGTGTTTTTGTTCACAATGCACATTCTATTATCAAGTCCAGAGATTCAGATTATGTTCTTTTGCAAATAATCATGCATATCTCTGATGCTTGTATGTTTCGTCCCAGACTGACAAGCTCACTAACCTGGTGAAGGAGGCAAATTCTCAAAAGGGCTGCTCCAGAGGCGAATGTAATGCTTTCATTGAGCGAGTCACTAGAACATGTGTAGAACTTGTTGGGGAACTTGGCGGATCTTCCCTTTGCGACATTGCGGCTACAGTTCCGCGTTCATCGACAACAGAAACAGTTGCAGCTGAACCTGAGGTGGAGCAACAGAGGGATAAGGAGGACGGGATAAATGATTCCATGGTCCCTGATCAGGAGACGGAGTCTGGCCCCGATTCTGAGAGGCGGACTCGAAGCCAGGCTGGCCAGACACAAGTGGACACAACAACCCATTCACGGTCACCACCAGGCAAGAGGAAGAGAGGCAGACCAGGTCCAAGATGAAAACTGCTCGGTGAGTGGTTTAGAATTATAGTTTCGCTGCTCATATTGGATCCTTTGATTTTATCGTGTTCCTCCGCTTACTGCTCTTATTTGCAAATTACAGGGCATGTGTGCTTTTTGGCATGAGAAGCTGTGGGCTGAAGGATGGACACGATGGTTAGCGAGTTTACTAGTTCATGGCTCTGACAAGTCTAACACTGGGGCTCCAGAAGCGACAGATTGTAATGAAGAAACCGTCTCAGATGACATATGAGCTTCTCTTGGCTCACGGTTAGTGAGCTGCATTGCAGCTCCACCACTCCATGATTCCCCAGAATAGGGGCTGAAAAGATCGGCGGTAGCTGGTACCGGCATAAGTCCTGATGTTCCCGGCTTCTCTGTTGATTTGTATCCGTGGTGAGTGCTCGGCTGCGCCTTGAGGGATTGAAGCTTTATGTTAGTCTGTTTGATTTCTTCATGGAACCATATGTTGTAGTGCTGAATTCTGCATGGTAATCCATGCATCTCCTTAGCCATGGCTGCAATTTTCAAATCATCTACTGATCCTCGAGTATCTTTCGCCCTTGCTGGCTGTCTCCTGTCTCTGCCTCTCTATTGTATTGTATATTAATATGTGTGTTCTGTTGTTAGGTCCTCGAGTAAAAGATGTGATATCCCGCAAAAAAAAAAAAGAGTAAAAGATGTGATAAAACTGAATCAAGAAATGGCGACGAACTGAATTCGACGAAAGCTTATGACGAAATGATGCCCCTGTAAACCTTTCGGCCTCCGGCCCGTAAAAACCCCGAATCCTACAGATACGGCCCTTTTAGGGTGAGCGTGGGCTAGAGATGCTCTGAGCCTCTGGCAGTTGTAGAATCCTTTTAAAAAAATCTGGGAAGGCAAGCTTCAGTTCAGTGTTCCTCGCCGCCGCCGCCGCCGTCTCCTCCCCCACGCGATGCCCTCGCCCGGCAGCCGCGTGGCCACCTACTTCCGCCGCGCGCGCCTCATCGACGCGCTACGCCTCCGCCTCCGCTCCCCTTCTTCCTCCTCCTCCCCGCCGCCGCCGCCACCCGACGACCCGGTGGTCGCGCTCCACGGCATCCGCGCCGCGCCGACGCCGGCGTCGGCTCTCGCCTTCTTCCGCGCCCTCCCCTCTCCCGCGCCGCTCCCACTCTTCCAGGCGCTGGCCTCCCGCCTCGCCAACCCGGCGTCCCTCCCCGACCTCCACTCCCTCCTCGCCTCCTTCCCCGTGCCCCCTCCCCCGCTTCAGCGCCTCCACCTCCTCGCCTCCGCTGGGGACCACCCGGCCGCCCTCGCCGCGTTCGCCTCCGTCCCGGCCGCCCCGCACCGCCCCGCCGAGGCGCACAACGTCTTCATCCACCTCCACGCCGGTGCCGGGGACCACGCCGCCGCCGTCGACGCGTTCGGCGCCATGGTCCGCGAGGGTGCGCTCCCCAACGGCCGCACCTACAGCGTCCTCATCGGCCACCTCGTGTCGGCCGGATTCCTCGACCAGGGGCTCGAGGTGTTCCGGCTCCTGCCGTCGCTGCGCGCGCCGCGTTCCACCCGGCAGTACAACGTGCTCGCCGAGGCGCTCGCGGAGGACGGCAGGTTCGACCAGCTCCGGTGGCTGCTCCACGAGATGGCGGCCGTCGACGGCGTCATGCCCGGGCCGCAGACGCGGGCGGCCATCGCGGCCATGAGGGAAGCCGGCCACCCGGAGGGCACGGAGGACTTCGTCGAGGAGCTCTCGCCGGACTCTAGGATCCCGTACGCCGTGGGAGACACCGAGGGCGAGGGAGACAGCGAGGAGGAAGCGGAGGACGGTGATACGCGCCGGTGCGGAGCTAATAAGGAGACGCAGCTCAGGCCATGGCTGGACCCGAGGGAGCTCGCGAGGGCGCTGGAAGGCTGGGACGCCGAGGAAGTGTCGGAGCTGGAGGCGTCCGGGATCGTCTGGACGCCGCGGCTGGCGTGCAAGCTCCTGCGCGCGTTCAGGAAGCCGGCGACGGCGTGGGAGTTCTTCTGCTGGGTGGCGTGCCGCCCCGGGTTCGCGCACGACCGCCAGACCGTGATGAGGATGGCCGCCATCCTCGCCCGCGCTGGCCGCGTCGAGCTGGTGGAGCGCCTGCTCGTCAAGGTACGCGCCGACGGCATCCTCCTCCCGTTCGCCACCGTGCGGATAATCGTCGACTTCTACGGGCTCGCCAAGGAGCCCGACGCGGCGGTGCGGGTGTTCCGGGAAGCCGACTCCATCTGCGGGCCCGTGTCGCCGCCCAACCTAGCGCTGCTCTGCTCGTCGCTGCTGAGGACGATGGCCAAGTGCCGGCGGGGCCGCGACGCCATGGAGCTCCTGGAGGAGATGATGGCGACGCGGGGCGTGCTCCCGGACCTGCAGACCTTCTCGGGGCTGATGGAGCACCTGGCGGGCGCCGGCGACCTCAAGGTCGTGCACAGGCTGTTCGGCATGGTGCGGCAGTGCGAGCTGGTGCCCGACGGGCACATGTACGCCGTGCTGATCAGGGCCTACTGCAAGCAGGAGCGCGCGGCGCTCGCGCTGAAGCTGCTCGACGAAATGCGCGGCGCCGGGATCGTCCCGGACTCGCCCACCGCGGCGCTGCTGGTGAAGAGCCTGTGGCGGGAGGGGAAGCTCCGGGAGGCGGCGCTGGTCCAGGAGAGGTGCGAGGAGATGATGGCGGCGTGCGGCGGCAAACTCCCCGGGGCTAGCCCGGGCCACGTGTGGACGGCGAGCGCCGCGGACCTGAACAAGGTGTACATCATCTACTCCGACTGCTTCGCCAAGCCTGCTGCAGAGAATTCTACGGCGGATCGAGCCGTTGGTTGATGCTCCGCTTGAGGATTCATACATGTCAATTGATCCAAGAGCACGGCAGTTTCAGTGGCACTGGGAGTGCAGGTGTAGAGGAAGCATGTCAGCGACGATGACGATTAGTTCTGGGGTGAAATGAATCGCCATGGGAGATCAATGCTAAGCTTCTGCACAAGTGTCGCAGGATTTCTTGTAGCACCGTTTATACTTATCGTGCTCTGAACACTCCCTACATCTTTCTCAGTTCATGGGATGTTTATACTCCATAAAAATGAAGAAAAAATTCGGACCTGGCGCTTTCTCAGCTAAGAATCACGGATATGCGCTGCGCTGTACGTGTTTTCCTCACGGCCCAACCAATCATATTCCTGATTCGTATCCTCGCAAATCATTTTTATACTCTCTCCGTTCGAAAAAAGGATGTTACAGAAATGAGCTATGTACAAGTTTTGACTGCTTGGTCATCCTCACATGGGGGTCACTCGTGAAAACCCAATGCAGAAGTACTGTGAAGATCAACATGCAGCTACGATTGTAGACGAATTCAGGCAATGGTGTGCAGCAGGAGCTGGAGTTTCACATTGCTCATGGATCACACTTCATTTGTTTGTCAATAAGGAATTTTCTAGAACATAACTTCCGGTTACACATTGTATTATGATATTGCTTTTATTTGTTTCATAATGGAATAAAAAGGAGTAAGCTACTTAGCATCATAATTGTATTATGAGCTAAATGTGCACACAGTGCACTTGCATGTCCCTAAAGGTTCTTTGAAATCCCTAAAGGAGTAAGCTACTTAGCATCATAACAAGCTTACCAATGTTTATGCTGTCGTTTTTTGAAATCCCTAAAGGGGTTCGGAAAAGATTAGATTATTACCGGTCAAGGTTCTTTTGGCAAAGTGACCAACTTAAGAGGAAATATAGGCTTACGAAGTGGAACATAGTATGCAGGCCGAAAGAACAGGGTGGCTTGGGAATTGCGGTTTTACAAACTAAAAATAAATGCCTATTGAGTAAGTGGCTTTATAAAATTTTAAATGAAGAGGGAGTTTGGAAAGAAATTTTAGTCAATAAATATTTGGGGGATAAAGCGTTATCTCAAGTGCAAGCTAAACCATTTGACTCACCTTTTTGGAAAGGGATCATGAGGGTTAAAGATGATTTTTTCCAGCGCGGTAAATTTCTGGTTGGCAACGGTGAACAGGCTCGGTTTTGGGAGGACGCCTGGTTAGGGCCGGTGCCACTTAAAAATGAGTATTCATCGCTGTATGCCATTGCCTCGAATAAGAACAGCACGGTGGCTGATGTTATTGGGGTAGCTCCTATTAATCTTCCTTTTCGACGGACATTACTAGGACAAAGGAGGTCAGATTGGTTTCATTTGGTTGAAAGGTTAATGCGAATAACCCTCACAGATGAACCCGATAAGTTTAGATGGTCCCTTACTAATAATGGAATTTTTACGGTAAAATCTTATTACGAAGACCTTCTAAACGGCCGTACTAGGTACCTGCGCAAATACCTATGGAAGTTGAAGATACCTTTGAAAATTAAAATATTTTTATGGTTCCTTCATAGAAAGGAAGTGTTGACAAAGGATAATGAGAGAATTCCTTCTGTGACACTGGCTTAAAACATCGTTCCTTATTTGACACTACTAAATATTTTCTTCCCTGTATGACTCTGAGAAGTTTTTCTTTCCTCTGCTGACACTTTAGTTCATTTTCTGCGTATGCAAAGACCCTTTTACCCCTGGCATAGTATCAGCCATTTGTGCCCAGAAATCGGAATCAGCTAGCACAGAAAATCAAAAATAGGAAGGAGGTCGGGTAGGCCGGCGCGGCCACGGCAAGGCCCAGGCGTAGGAGTCCCAGCCGTTGCTGCCGTAGATGGTCTGCATGGGGAGCACGCCGGACTCGGGGCTGACGGAGATGTTGATGGTCTCGGCCTGGGCGCAGGTGCGCGCGGCGCTGAAGGTGACGGCGTAGTAGGAGCCCCGGCGCACGGAGAGGCGCTGCAGGATGGAGGCCTCGTTGCCGAGGCGCACGGCGTGCGCGCCCTGCGGCACCACCAGCAGCATGTCGCCCTGCTTGTGCCAGGACTCGATGTACTCCACGAAGCCCGACGTCCGCCAGCTGGGGATCGCGTTGCCGCCCTTCACCACCGTGCCGTTCACCAGGTCCGACTTGCGAGCCGGGCACGGCCTCGGGCGAGCAGGGCGCGGGCGCCGCCGGGCACGGCCGGCGCGGCCACGGCAAGGGCGCGGCCTCGGGCGGCCACGGGCGTGGCCTCGGGCGAGCCGGGCTCGGCCTCGGGCGAGCAGGGCGCGGGCACGGCAAGGGCGCCGCCGGCGCGGCCTCGGGCGAGCCGGGCGGCGCGGCCACGGGCGAGCCGGGCTCGGCCTCGGGCGAGCAGGGCGCGGGCACGGCAAGGGCGCCGCCTGGGGTCGTGCAGCTGCAGCCCGCCGCTGGAGGCCGGCGCGCCGCCGCCCCGTGCGTTTCCACGGATATGGATAGAGTTGACTTCATACGAGAGGGTAGTTTCGTCCGCAGTGTTATGGAAGGAAAGAAAAATTGGACAAAGACATGTAGGGAAGAAAAAATTTAAGAGTGTCAAATAAGGAATAAACTTTTAATGCAGTGTCTCAGAAGGAATTTTCTCAAGGATAATTTGGCTAAAAGGCGCTGGATAGGATGCAAAAAATGTGTATTTTGTGATGAGGATGAATCTGCGGACCACTTATTTATCAAATGCGCGTTTGCTAGAGACATTTGGCGCTTAGTTCACTTTACTTTTAACGTCTACCCACCTACTAGTATTGCGAACTTATTTGGTAGCTGGTTAAACGGGATAGATAAAGTGACGAAGGCTCGCATTCGAATTGGTGTTGCGGCCATTTTGTGGGCAATATGGAATTGTAGAAATGATATTGTGTTTAACAAAACAAACTCTACTCATTATTTGCAGGTTATACACAAGGCGTGCTACTGGATTCATTCTTGGTCTTTCCTGCTACCGGTGGACCAACGTGGCCTTATGGATGCCGGATGCACCCGTATGTTGACAGTCGTGCGGGCTATCTTCAGTCGGGCTGGGTGGCTTCACAATAGAAGAATTGATGTTTAGTACCCCTTTGTTTGAGTGGCTGATCTTTGTAGCCACCTTAAGTGATCCGTGAATTGTAAAACTTGATACTTTGACGTTTAAATAATTGCGGAAGGCTGTGTGCATTATTTTGATGCAGAGGCCGGGGATCCGCACCCCCTTATCTAAAAAAAAAAAAAAGTGCACTTGCATGTCCTTCCATCACAATTGGCCTTCCAAGCACACTCATCATTTGGGCTGCACTTCTTCTTGTACTCTAGGTTGCATTTATCCTCACAGGAACCGGCAGAACACCCATCAGAGCTTTTGATAGTTGTTTCTGTACAATGTTGGGTTTTTGCATCTACAAAATAACACAAAGTTAATTTATGGCCTACACATCATGAGTATTCATAATTAATTTTGTCGTCTGCAGCAGGAATTGATGAAGAATGTTGCACAAAATGGTTAAAATATAGTACCTGATAATACTATGCCAAAGGCCAATGCTAGGATTAGCGCTAGAGCAAGCCTCATCTTAGCTCTTTTGTTATGTGGACAAAATAAATCGATGGAAGTTGGTTGTTGTAGTATGTGTTTTGTGATGGAGCAAATGAAAGGGCAAGTTACTTTTATAGTGCATCTGTTATGAATGCTCATAAATATAATCTAAAAATAGTTCTTAAGTAGAAGAATGGATAAGTCGCGCAAAATTTAGTAGAAATTAAGTGCAATAATGGAGGATAGACATATATGTCATGCTTTTGAAAAAGCAGGGAAGAAATTAAGTGCAATAATTGGTTCGACCTATCCCAAAAATAAATGGTCCGTTGGCGACCCAAGGTTTCTTTTTTTTCCTGACTCAAAGTGCAAAAAATAATTAAATTATGTAACATCCATTTTTTTTGAAATTTTATATTAATTAAATAAGCGTTTGAATTTTGTAAGGATTTAAAACATTGTGGATTTATTTAAAAATTTCTCAAACATTGTTTTATAGAGGTAATTCTCAATCTTTTCCATATATTTCTGGTCTTCAATGAGCATTGAGCCACATGTTTTCCGCTTAATAGAAAAAGTTTATATTTCTTCCATTGATCGTGATCTAGTTGTTCATATATGGACATGTCATGTATGATGCATCCAACCGTTATTTTCTAAACCGCTGAATCCAGTATATACAACAATATTTTGCCACATTATTTTCTATAGTCGTAAACTCTTGAATTCCCTATATTTGATCTATTGATTCTTTGAGGTGATCTACAAAATGTTGAAACTAATATTCATGAAGATGTCATATTTTCTTGTATCTTCTGATTTTCTTGAATTTTGCAAAATATTTTTTGCTAATCTTGAATTTTTTTTGTTTCCTCAGAAATTTCAACCAAAGCAGGCAAAACCGACATCGCAATTTAACTAAATTTAATATTTCAAAATTTTAGAAAAGTTTGGGTTACAAGAAGCCATACTAGCGACTTTTTTATTTTAACGACCGTAGACGGAGCCCCACATCAACGCTGCTCCCTGCCATCCTCACTCTTGACTGCGGCATGGATCCAGCCAGCTTCTCCTCCTCTAGCCGTGCTCCTCTGTCAATCCTCTAGCCGTGCTCCTCCGTCATTGCTCTTTCAGGCTCCTCCCACGCAACCTCTCCAATAATCTCCTTTGCACCTTCCCTAAATCCATATCATGGATGGAGCGCTGTACAAAGCACTTCATATCGTTGAGCTATCTGAATGCGGCTGGCAATGGTGGATGGGGACGGGGTCACCGGAGCTGGCCCCGACAGAGATTTGCCAAACTCGATCCAACGAAGTAATTGCTAAAACACAATGTCAGTTTTTGCAGATATTTTGAAACTGCATGGGTGTTCTTTCATGGATGTAAATGTTTCGGTGAGTATTTGCAAACATTATTTCTCGTATTACCTTTGTGTTTTGACTTTTTTTCTCGGAGATTTTGAAGATTTTCTGCAGCTAGTTCAAATTTGCTGCGTATGCATACTTTTTTTGTTGTTGCGTTGAGATAATGGAAAGGCTCCATTTACTATTTTATATCGGTTCTAAGCTACCCCGAAAAGGTGCTGCAATGATATAAGAACAGAAAAAAAAAAGTTGCTATACTTGTTAGGGTGAGGATAAGCGTACGGATCCAACTGACAAGATTTGGTGTTTTAGAATGATCATATAGTGGAGGGTCTATTTCTCTCCGACGTTTGTTAGACAACGCCCAACACTGCTTAAAGAACTTTTGGAGATTTGGTGCTCCTGAACTCTACTGATTTTATTCTTTTTAAAAATAGAAAATATTTTTTTTAAAGTCTAAAAAAAGAACTGGAAAAGTTCATGCATGTTATCAACAATATATCCTTCAAGTGTGTAAAATGCAAAATACTTTATGTATGAGCTACACGAAAATGACAAATGTATAGATCTGAGTACAGTGTATACTGTATAGTTTCAAATTATCGTTTTTGTTTTCAATTTTTTGGAAAGGTAAATTCCGGACAACGACGCGAGTGCAAAGGCGCACCCCCGTCCCGTTGCGGTGCCACCTCCCTCCCTCCGTCCCACTTCTCTTCCGCCGCCGTCCTCGCGCTGCCGCCGCCTCCCCGCTCGTCCGCCACCGCCGTGGCCTCGCCGGTACCTCCTCAGTCGACTGCTCTCCGCCGCCCCTCTCCCACCGCATCCGCCGCCTACACGCCCCCTCCGTCTCCTCTGCCTCCGCGTCCTACGCGGCCCTCCCTCTCCAGGCCCTACGCGGCCCTCCCTCTCCGCGACACTCCGGAGGTAGCAGGATCGTCCCCCCGCGATGCTGCAATGGACGGGAGGCTCGAGGAGGCAGGTGTACGCCGTGAGTTCTCCGACCCCCAGCGCCTCTCCGTTTGCGATTAATTTCGGATTTTTGCAATGTTGCGGATCATTTCTGTCCGAATTTATTAGGGTTGTTTTAGTACAGAAACTTCGCAACGGGGGTTGCTGGTTGGCATGTAAATTCCCGAATAGTCGTTCTAGCATCGTGGCAGTGTGTATTTCGTAACGAGGAGCTAACCTATGGTTGATTTTTTTTGTCGGAATCTGACGGCTTTGCGTTCGGCGTGTTCGTCCTATGATGAGATGAGCAGTCCAGGAAATCGACGCAGAGCAGGTAACCTCGTTAATCTCACCGGCCTCATGCTGTAAGGGTGTGCGTTGATTCACACATGGTCACTGTGCTTATATCGTTGGGGCTGATTACTGAAACAAAATGATGTGCAGACAGAGGCAGTACTTTGAACAGAAGAAGAGGCAGCAGCAGCAGAGCTCGGGAGTGGAGAACCAGGATGACGCGGATGGCGCGGGCGGTCAAGCTTATGGTGACAAGGCGCCTTGGTCGCTTGATGTTATAAGCCTGAACAATTTGGCGGCTTCAGCCAGTCACCGCAACAGCTCCGGAAGTGAGTTTCTGTACATGATGTGTGCATTTTTAGCAGTGGACTTGCCACACATGATTTTTGTTCTGTGGTTAATCAATCACACTTCTCTTCTAGCACAATGTTGGAGAATTGGTTCGAGTTAGCTGAGTAATGCCACTCTAGTCATAGAAACTTTCAAGTATATGAAGCCAGCAAACAGTGGATCTGGTTTCCTTGATGAATAGATGCTCGAACAGCATGTCAGTGTAGCTACTCATAAGAACTAGCGAGAGGTTCCTTGGGTACACAGATGATTTTCATAAGAACTAGCGAGAGGTGCCTTATTTTCTCCTGCGTTGTAGAATTTAATGCGCTGAACCACATGGTGCTCTCTGGGAGCACTCTTCCATGATTACTGCTGCATGCTTCATCATGAACCTGAATGACTGCCATACTTTTAGCCTCTCAATGTTTGTTAGTGTGATAGGTTTAGTCTCTTATCTCAGATGCAGATACTGCTGTTCCACATGTGGACCGTGCAATTTTTAATCCTTCTCCGATGGAGGCGCTAAAGAAGATCAGTTCTGCATACAATACCAATCCGAAGGAAACAAGTAAGAGTACAGCCATCTGTATATCAGATGAGGGAGTTCATTATGCTTATCTTATTTTTTGCACATGTTAAAAAACAGATATATAGACAAGGTCAATTGCATCCATGAACTTTAAATTGTAGTTTTATACTCCATATGTTCCTCTCTTGAATATGTAGCTGTCGGTTGTAGAATGAGATATGCTAATAATTTCTGAACCGTGCAATATTTTTTTTGGATAAATTTGGGTTCATTCTAAGTTAGTTTGCTTCTATGTTGCAGGTTCACAGCCTAGGTCAGTATCTACATGCCGTATAAATATATGTTGAGAGTATGCTTGATTGGTCTAGTCTTTGTGATATGGTCTTGTACCTTTCCAGATTGTCATCACCTGTTGGCCATCAAGATGTTACGGCTGCTGTTAACCCTCATGAAGATCCTACTGGTTGCAAAATATCCCCATCCAAAAACTATGGTGCCAAGAAGCGATATCAAAATGTGGATCCCTACAGTGGTGGTGATGTTTCCTTCACTTCTTTCAGTCAATTATTTTCAATGGACCTAGTGAATGATCATGGTTCAGCTTTGTGAATGCACCTATCTGAAAGGAAATCATTAATGACATATACATCCCCTAATAAAGTGCTTAGCTAGCATAGGTGAGAATTTATTTCATAGAACAAAAGGTAAAAGGTGTAGTTTGCATCTTTCAGCCTGTCAACATGGAACATTTACTTATAAACATAAATTGCATTATTGACATTGATTCACTTGTTGTGTATTACTACTATATTGTTGATAGCTTTATCTAACTATGTTTTTTCTTTCCAGAAATTTCACTTATCGATTTGGTCAAATATGAGGGACCGAGAAGTAAACCTACCCCCCAACCTGTCCGTGAATCGCATGTTTCATTTTCTGTTAAAGGTGCATTTTCGAGAACATTTAGTGCATAACCATGTTTATATGCCGGAACATCTTAATTTGTTCAAAGTGCGTATTGCTTATAACATGTAAATAATGTTGTCATGCAGTTTTTTTAATGGTTGTTCATCAAAATATGCATCAAAATGCGTGTCATTTGTTTTAGGAGGATGTTGATATGACAGAAATCCTCCACACAAAAAACTGGCAAAACAAACAATAGGAAGCAAATCAAAAAGAGAAAGAAGAACCAAAACCTATAAGCGTACCTAGCACTCCATCAAACACTGCAACATTGTGCATCCGCCAGATCTTCCACATCTTCAGGATGACCAGGGAACATGGCCCTTTTAGCTTGCCATCTCTGAAGCATTGTGCCTGCTGAGGACTGATTGCCTGAATGCCGTATCTGGACACGACTTGCTAGAATAGATTAGCAGACATGGGCAGTTTTCTTTGAAACTGTGTCACAAAGGGGCACTGGGTGCCCCACCGCTGTTTGAAACCTTGTCAATGGCCTGGCCACTCCACCCCCTCTCCTCCCGACTAACGGGTGGCTCCCAGCCAAAAAGGACAGCTACAAGAAGTTGCCTGTGGCAACTGGAAGGACTGCTGTTTCACACTTGTAGTTCACTCTATAGTTGCACCTCAAAGTTAGGACTAGTGTATATTTCATTATTGCTGCATTGCTATATGTATTTTTTTCATGGAAATTTGCACCTAAAAACTTGTTTTATTGACATTTATTTCTCATGCTATAGCGAATATAAATATAATTGTATGTATTCTCTACAAATACTTTCACCAAATAACAATTGTGTGTATAGTTTTGTTTATCATGTTTACTGCTATCACAAGTAGAATTTTTATGGCTTAGAGATCATTAATTTATTTCACCATGAAATTTATTAAGATCATTGTGGTGCATGTGTGGCTGTTGACTTACTATCCTTGATGAATCCTGGTCCATTTCCCTCTCCTCTTCTGACATTATACTAAAATGGTTCAGTAGACGTAACTGTGCTTCTGCTTTCAGGCCTTGGCCATGTCAAGATGGAAACTCCTCCCCACTCCCCAAGATCCACAAAAAGGTTTTCTCATATTGAATGCCTCTTTCAGTTATAGAGTTAATTCGTTGTAAAGAAGTTTAAATAATAGCCACTGAAAATGGTAGTATGAACTCTTCTCTGTATCTATCAAATAGTAGTCAATAACTTGGAAAAAAGCAGATTGTTATTTCTCAAAAATAAAGCACCAGTAGGGTAATGCAGCAATTGATACAACTATTATGAAATTAAATACCACAAGGATTGCCGAAACTGAAGTTCATCAGTAAGCACTATGTAAACTTGGCCTCGAGACCTTGAAAACTAATTATCGATTCAGTTAAGCAAAAGCAAGCTCCTTGCCTAACACACACAAAATCTTGTCTGACCTTTTTACACAGGCTCAATGCTACACCCACTAACTATCTTGTGATTACTTTGGTTCTGCAGGATTTTGCCTTTGCCGCCAAAGGCCATGAGGTACACGCAAAATAAAGCAAGACGGTCTATGCCTTTTGATGCCACCAAGGGATTGGTGAGAATCTCAGCTGCCTCATCCTTTCTTTGGGGTCATGTCAAAATGTTATATAATATAGGCACAGAAAAAACATAAGGCATGTAGTATTAAGTCTGGAGAAAGGTTGAAACCATGATCTTGAAAATGAAGGTGGGTTGGGTACTCATGGGGAGCTAGTGGCTCTACTGCATTCATAATTTCTTACAGTTTTCTTGCCTCGGACTTCTGTATTGAATTTATGAGGAAAGGACACCCTTATACAGTGATATGGTTTATGTTTTTCATTTAGTAACTTGACAAAGTAACATTAGATTGCTTACCCTTCCCTAACTAGTAATTATATCTTGAATTCAAAGTAAACTTGCAAAATTTTCTGTCCTATCATTTCAACAGGATTCTTTAATGAATGGTATCAGCATGATGAAAGAGCGAACTGCTTCACACAAAATGGGTAGTATTGTAGATGAGTCAAGCTATGAAAGGAGGAAACACTGTTATTTCTCACATTCATTTGAGAACTATAGTGATAACCACTATCCTGAGGATGAGGACATCTTTTGTAAACCTCAAGCTCAAGAAGGCTGGCAATGTAGGTTCTACTGCATCATATTATTACTGAGTCTGACCACTTGTAGTCTAAGAATATAATATGCTCTATCTTTCTACTGTGGACAGCAAAGCTTGGTAGAACATATGATAATCTACCTGATGTAAATTCTAATAGACCGTGGAAGATAGATTCATTCAATTCTGATGATCAGTTTCTTACTCCAAGAGTGGATGGATTTGATACATTTGACTACGGTTTGAAAGAACAAAGGTACTTCTCCACTTATACTGAGGTATGAAAAATAAGTTCTAAGGGGCTATGAATAATTCATTTTAACATTGCAGAACCTCAACAAGACCTGACACAAGATTTCAGACTTCAGGTTAGAATTGTCCGTGTTTGTGTTATCCTTAATTTGATGTGCTAGCCAGAATTCTTTTAGTGTTCCTGTGTACTTTCCCAGTTGATTTCAAACTAGCATGAATAAAGTACTCAAGAAACATGGTAATGTACATTGACAGTTCTGCGCTTTTATGAAATGTGATGTCTGAAATTTATGGTATACTCGCTTTGTTTTTCCTACTCCTTTTTTTTACCTTGGGTCTGCCTAGTAGGATGCTTGCAGTTGCCATACTTCTGTGACTAATTAATGCAATCCACCATTTTTGTTATGAGCCTAATTGTTTTCTTAATTTCATTTCTTTTCAGGAAATCCATCAGGGCATGACATCTTTTCTGATCAGTCATTATTGGATGAGGACGATGATATGTTACGCTTTGACTGGGAAAGGTAAGCACAACAAAGCCTCCTGGATATTATATTCACACAAGAATCTGACCGTGTTAACATTATCGCAGGCAACCGTCCTTTAAGAAAACACCCAACTCAAACAGCAATTTTGGACCTTATGCTTGGTCTTCTGAAATGGTAGATGATTCAGAGAGAAGGAAGAGTCCATTGAGGTATTAACTAATTTACTTTGGCTGACTTATTTGATTGGGTTCTTCGTTTGCGAATGCTCATATCATATGTAATGCAAAATTATGAGGAATTGTCTTTCTGATCCTTCCAAATTATTCTCTGCAGTGAAGAATCATGCTCATCTGCTGCAGGTCAGCGATTTTTGTGATTAAATTCTGTTATTTTCTCCAGCAAAGACTCTTCACATTGATGATTGATGTGTTGTACTCCCTCCATTCCATTTTAATTGATTCTCAAATAGATGTATCTAGTACTAAAACATGTCTAGATACACCTATTTTGGAGTCAACTAAAATGGAACGGAGGGAGTATATATTACGATGTTATGCGCACGCATTTTACTGAGTTTCTTCCTCTTTTGGTTCAATTTCGTAGCAATGAAAGACAGAACGAGCAAGTCAACACTGTCTGCAAAACTCGAAGGAGATAACATGGATGAGAAGGATGACTTCCATACATGCTTGGATACGTTGGATATTCCCAAGATGGATGCACATCTTGATGGAATTTCACTGTTCAGGGATCAAGAAGAATACCATAAAAGAACAACAGATAAGAAGAAATTTGAATCAGATTATTGGCCAGACAAGGTAATGGACGAACAGAGAACTCGAGAACCAAGCTGTCGTTTATCACTTGAGGAGAAATTTGCTGACTGGGGTTCTTCTACCTCCCATCTGAAGAGCAGCAGTGGACCAAATAACCCATCGAGTTGCACTGCAATGCGTGAGGATAAACCTTTCAATTCCATTCCAGATATGGGTGAACATCAAACTGTGGGGTCAAGTGAAAGGAGACCTGCTTCAAAAGTCCATCCTGTTTTTCACAGACCTGACAGTGCTGTTTTAGATGATGACATTCACCTGCAGAATCCTGTTTCAGATATATTTGGCGACAAAAATGAGTTTTCAGACCCATTCGGTGACATGGGCCTTCGGGGCGACATTGATATGTGTACTTTCTTGGGACAGAAGGTAGACAAAAAGAAAGAAGACAATTTTGACTATTTCAAGAACCCAAATGCAGACATATTTCATCCTGCTAGTTCTGTAAGCCAAACTGTGTTTGGCCAACGCAGGGCATGCTCTCAGCAGCCTGGCAAGGATTCACGGAGGCAAGGGTTTGATCCTGGCATTGAGTTTCAGGAGTCCAGACAAAATTCATTCTGGGAGGATGGCCATGTTAGTAATGGCACTTTTCAGGGAGATGTTGACCTGGGTAATCTGTTGGCAAGAAAACGTGGCGACGAGAATAGAGACGAAATTGAGAAGTTCGAGAAGCGAAAAACAAAGATGTCGAGACAAACATCTCAGCGTTCTGCAGATTGCAGAACTGAGATAATTGAAGCTGAAACATGTTCTGATGGCTCAGAAGTGACCAATTATCCTGGAGTGCAGAAGGAAACATCATCAGAGTCAGCACACCGTCCTGCGAACTTGAGTCTTCAGGAAACCTCAAGAGGAATGTTCCAAATGCATGCTCAGGTTGATTGTGTAAGAAAGGAAACAATGTAAGTACTAGGTAGTGCGCCCCTCAGATATCTTCCTTCTGAATTTCTATCCATTTTTATAGATTTACATGGATGCTCATTTCACTCTCCACTGACAGAGAAATTCCTGGCGTTGACTTTAAAGCTCCATTGCATCTGAAAAATAAGATTCGGGATGCTGGAGATCATTCTAGAAGCATTTCAGTGTTCCAGTCTCCTTCCATTGCAGGTCGGTTGTCTATTTCAACATGGCTCTTGCTTTCAAATTTAACCTGTAGCCCCAATTTTCTTTAACCAAAAAGTATCTCCTCATCCGTGTGTCATTATATTCTGTGATCTCTAGAGAAGGTGGGGATTGAAAGGAAGGTAATAACAGGCGTGTCACCACACAACAGCGATGTTCACTATGAGGTTATGCTTGAACGTCGTGTTCTCCAACGGCTTTGTGTTCAGAAGATATTGGTAGATACACCAACGAAGGGCAAGCTAGATAAGGTAAGATCAACTTAGCTTGGCTGTCGTATTCAGTCATGCTGTATCTTTTCCCCTCCAAAAACACCGCTTGAATGGTTAGCAGGAAACTGTTCCTGGAGGTCTCGTGTTCGTACACAACATTACTTGATGCATCATCCCTGTAGTAATGCTTTATCAGATTTGATTTTACGCATACCATCCACAGCCCGCTCTCAGCAGTTGGTTAGTTTCTGAATTTTTACGCTTTTGACTCAGGTTGCGGGCTTCAGGATGGCGGAGGATGGATCTTTGCTTCGCAGAAGTGTCTAAACAGCTAAAATAAGGTAGTAACACAATGTCTTGTAAGATGTGGTGTTCAAGTGCTGTTGTTGTGATTCATAAAATCAGAACCCCACGATGCCGTGAAGCCGTGCTTCAGCCTGTTATTATTAACGCATGATAAATCAGGGGTTTTTACCTGTAATCCACTTGACGCCTCTTAAAAGAGCTGTTCAAGTCCAACGTCTAACTAGTCGTGTACTTGTATATGCTTTTCTGGGTGAACCTGACCTGACTCTTGATTATGTTTCTGTCCCGTAAGATAAAAAGGATCAATTGCTCTGTTGGGTTGCTAGTTGTGAAATCATAAATCTGACGTACTGCTTGCAAAATTTTGCTACGATATAGGAGTATATGTTATCAGGGCTGCCAATTGTACCGGGCATGTTATGTGCGAACTCCAACATACACAGCGTGAAAAACAAGTTTCAACATTCACAATAATTTTCGCAACTTTTGAAGATATTGGACAACGAAGAGACTAATCTGCGAGAGGAGAAAAAATAGCCAGACCCTCTCTTTCCCCTCCCCTCTCTTCCCGAGGCGACCAGAGCGGCGAAAAAGTCCTCTTTCTTCCCCGCCGGAGCCGGAGCGGATCTCCGTCGTCTCTCGCCGCTTCGGCGGTGGGGGGGGGGGGGGGGGGGGGGGGGTGGGGATCTTGCTCCTGCTGCTCCGGTGTGTAGATAGTGTAGAGTTAGGTTCCCTCGGAGGCGAATCTGAGAGGGATTCGTCGTCGTTTGGGAGTGGTAGGCTCGGCTCCTTCCTCTTCCTCGCCGGCTACGGCGAGTGGGGCCTGGCGTTAGGTGCTCGCCGATCTGCGGATCTGGCGAGTTTTGGTGCCCTAGCCGAGGTCGTGGCGGCGGTGGTGACGACCTCGGTTTGGGATTTTGTCCCCTGTCTCCAGCTCCGCGGTGATGTGGTGTGCTCCGGCCCCATCGTGGTTTCTGGGGGTGGATCTGGAGTTCTTGATGCGGGCGTGTGCTGTTGGCTCCTCTGGCCGGCCGTGGTGGCGGGGGGTGGTGCTGCAGCGACGTGCTTCATAAAGGGGTTGTTTCTGGCGCTCCGTTTCTTGGTGGTTCCTCTGGCCGGCCGTGGAGGTGAGGGGTGGAGTCACTCGGAGTGGGAGTTCCAGAGCAGAGAGGTGTGGTGCTCGACTCAGGCACTGGGCTCGGTGGTGCGGTGGTGGTGGTCCTGGCACGGCCTGGCTGTCCCGGCGGCGGGTGGTGCTGGACGTGGGGGCGGCTTGGCCGTGCTTGTTCATCGTCAAGATCTCGTCGCTTGCGGCGAGTGGACTCTGCGGTCTTCTTCAAGGTTGGAGGTCCTCCCTCTTCCAGGCGACTTGAGGTTTGGCTTCTTCTTCTCCGGTGTTCGTCGGCGTCGAAGAGCTCTGGTGGTTCAGCAGGTTTCTGATGCTGTAGTGTTCTCTGTCGAGTACCTTTTGTATGAATTTGCGTTCGTTCTTTCTCTCTGTATCCTCTGATTGTACGCAGGTTTGTACTCCTCTCGTTCAAAAAAAAAAAAGAGACTAATCTGCTCCCTGTCCCCAAAATAGTATTTCTAATAACAATCATGTTCAGTTAATATGAACATAATTAAACTAGCCAACTTACATTCACTATCCTTTAACCTGTGTTAATCTATTCAAGTAGTCAAAATTTCTACTTGTTGAAGAGCCACTCATCAAGGTTTTGCTTCAAGAGCCAAGAACTTACGAGTTTCAAGCTAATTTAGGAGAGCCACTCAAAGAGAGGAGGGCCCTAAGAAGAACTTGACGAATTACCTCATGAAGAAGCATCTCCCTGACTCCCTTCTGTTAGAATAGTTCTATCAACCAACTATCCCAAAAGACCGATCTGATAGGAAGAGGTGATATTATATTTTTAACATATACTTAACACCTTCATGAGGCGCAGCTCGCTTTGAATCCGGCCTGCGGCAGATTCCGATAGACCCAAATTTCACCAAATAACAATGTCCTCAAAACAGAAGCGTGATTTGTTTCTTGGTGGTGGGACGCTCCCTAGACCCGTACCCTCTCACGATCCTCTCGGTCTCTCCGGTGTCAGACAGAGGGGAGAAAGGACAAGGCAGGCGCTGCCAGCTTGATCCTTTCGCTGGTAAAAGTAACCCTTATGCACTTCAGCCCCTCAAATTTCATGGGTTCCACCAGCAGTTCAAATGCACATGATGCTTTCCTTTCCTTTCACCGGTACCCCCAGCGTCGCTCCTATAGTTTTTATTTCCTGGATTTCAGAATGGTAAAAAAAATGTGTATTATTTCTATGCTCCACGCCACGCGTGTCATATCTCGCCATGGCATGAAGATCGACTAATTAATATGGAGCTTTGCTCCTATAAGCTTGAACCCTGTTTCTAGCAGCACGGGTGGGGTGGAGGCCAGCATCGATATTTTGCGGCACGTCAGGGGTGTTTCCGAAAGAAACTTCAAAACGCCTCGGGGAACGGGGACGAAAAAGCTCTGCGCATTTCGCCGTTCCGAGCTCTCTCTCCTGCTCAGAATCAGAAGAACTACTCTACTTTTTGAGGCACATCAATCAATCAATCCTGGACCAAATCCCGTCGCAGCGAGGGAAAGGGGAAGAAACTACGAGAGGAGGCGGCGTGGGAGACTCGCCGAGAAACAGCTAGCCCCATGTCCAAGAAAGAGAGAGGGAGATAGGAGAAGGGGGAGGAGTTGGAGGCGGCGGCGGCGGCGGCGGCGAGGTCAGGCTTCAGCGGAGGTCATCCAGCGGCGGGAAAGGGGAAGAATCTACAAGAGGAGGCGACGTCAGGCGGGGCGGCGTGGGAGACTCGCCGAGAACCAGCTAGCCCCGGCCATGTCCAAGAAAGAGAGGGAGAGATAGAAGAAGGGGGCGGCGGCGGCGAGGTCATCCAGCGGCAAAGGAGAGGCGCCTCCCGTCGCGATGGCCGGCGGGAACAAGAGAAAGAGGGGTAGGCGGAAGAAGAGGAAGAGAGGGGGCTCGGGTTCACCTTCACCATCCGCCTCCCCGGTGGACATCTCCGACGAACCGGATGAAGGGAAAGCAGCTGTGTTCCCTTCCCAGGTGAGCAGACGCATAGGCCCAGTCTTAAGTATACACAAGTGCTAGCTAGCTACGAATCTCATTGCTGCTTCGTCAGTGTGTATGTTCTTTCGCTCGATCACACCTGCAATTGGTCTCATGCATACGTAATATTATGATCTGTCCTCTGCAATTTTGCTTGTGAACAGGAATCATAGTGAAATGCAGGTGCGTCTGACTTGTGATTGTGTTGATTATACTTGATAAATCTTAGCTGCACTTGGTCTTAAGTACACACAAGTGCTAGCTACGAATCTCATTGGTGATTCGTGCTATGTTCTTTCGCTTGAACACCTGCAGTTGGTCTCACTACGTAATATTATGGTCTGCCCCTCTGCAATTTTGCCTGGTGACAGGCAACATATCAGAATAGAATAGTGAAATGCAGATTGCCTTGTACATCTGACTTGTGCTTGTGTTGATTATGCTTGATGGATCTTAGTTGCCATTGGTATGAATACGTGATATAATAATCTGCCTCGCCGCAATTTTACTTGTCGCTGCAATTTTACTTGGTAACAGACAACATATCATCTTGGAAGTGTAAAATGCAGATTGGCTTGTACATCTAGGTTGCCCTTGTGTTGATTATGCTTGACAAATCTTACCTGCCATTGGTATCAGTATGTTATATTATGATCTGCCTCCCTGCAGTTTACTTGGCAACATGCAGCATATCATCTTGGAAGTTTTGAAATGCAGATTAATGTTAGCTTGTACATTTGACTTGCGATTGTGTTGATTATGCCTCATGAATCTTTGCTGAATACCCTCGGCGTGTATGTCATAATGAGAAATTTCGTCTTTTTGGTAGAGAACTAGTTTTGGTGCTTCTATCAATATTTTCTTAGCGCAAAAATAAATAAATGACATAGTGTATGTAATGTAGGTCTACAAGTTGTTAGTTTTTTCTTCTTCTTCCATACTCTTCAAATACAACTCGTCTAAACACGACTTAATTGGTACCAATATTTTCTATTTGCAACAGGCTCCTCATGGGCTGCCAGATTATGAACTTGGTTGGCACATGTTCTTATTCGTAGGAACAAATGTCTACGTAGATATTATGGCCTCGGTTATGGATCAGATACTCTGCACATGCTTTCTTTGCGCCATTCTATATGCCGCTGAGCAAGATATCGTTAGGTGGTTAGCGATTGAAGATCCCGACCGAGACCCACAGATATATTTTGATTTTGATACCTACGTGACACAATATGAGTGTGAGGTTGATGCTCTTCTAGGCCAGGATGTGAGATTTTTTTACCGCACCAAGGAGGACAGGCCTACAAATGCACTCAATGTTTTCCTGAGAGATGGAGTCATGGCGTATTCAAGATCAAACGAATGGCTGGGTGGGAAGATGATAAAGATCTCGAGTTTTGCGCTTCACAAAGATATGACTTTTTCAGAGTTTGAAAACATCATAGCTAGTGGCGGCTCAGTTATTGGTGGGTTCCCACTTGGTCCAGAGTTCAAGAAGTTAAGACCAAATCAAATCTACGAGTTCTCTCCTGTTGGCATAAAGAGAAAGCCAATTGGTTCCCACATGGTTCAGTTTATTGGTGCTGGCATTCATCTGGGAAGAGAGTTTCTTGTTTTTTTGAACTCGAAGAAACGGTTTGGGAAGAATGGTGTTGGTAAAGTGTACTTCGACCAGATCTACGATGGTGTTTACACTTTGGAGTGCCGTGCTCCACCACCACCTCCTCCCTCCACCGGCCCAGCCTTGACAGTCGCTGGCCTTGATGACAACAATGATACCCTAGGATCATCTGGTGCTGCTCCTGATGGCAACAACATGTCAAACTTCTCCGGTGGCCCAAGTGGCAACAACTCCTCGAGCTCTACTGCCTCCAAAAGCTTGTCACAGGTTGGTTTATTAAACATGAATGAATGGGTGAATATTATCCCGTGGAAATTAATTAGTCAAGATGTCTTTGATTGATTATCATAGTAGTTTCTAATAGGTTTGCATTTACAGGTTGGAAAATGTAACAGATATGATGATGATCCGATCTCTTCTTCTTCTTGCGCCATTAAAATGGAGGGTTGGGTTCCGTCTGCACCAGCGGTACTGACATACCATTGTTTTGTATGCTTTTCCTATTTTATATATGAAGAAAGATTTCATGTTTGCAAGTGTGTTCATTTCCAGCTACTGGCTGAGGACATTCAAACTAGGATATGTTCATATTCCCATCCACTGTAATGATTAAATGATGTCAAAACAATTGCACTTTATTAGCATGAATATCCAATTAACCTATACAGAATATTCTTTGTCGATACAAAACATTATTCTGATTTGTTGTGTCAAAAGTTTAGCATGTTTTACTATTTTTTTGCTCTTGTTGGAAAATACTAGTCATGATGAAAATAACAGATTTTACGTGTGCTTGCATAGGTTAAAGAGACTCCTGAACCAAGGTCTCGAGCGGCAAATAATGTTACCAGCCGAGGTGTAAGAGGTGTCCCAGATCGAGGTGGACGAAATAGCTCTGTTTACCAAAGCTCCATTGGTAATAGAAGAACACCATTTGTATCTTCGAGGCTGTTCATCGTGTTTGTAATTTTTTGACCATCTATTTTATAAAAAAAAAACAGATAATACGACTTCAAGATCCTCGGTCTCAGGACCTGGTATGCCATCAACCAATTCCACTCAGAAGCAAACAGTTCCAAGGTAAGGGCACGCATCTCTTTAGTTTCCTGCCTTAAGGACATAATTGCTTGGCCTGCATTTTTAGTAGGCACAATTATGCTTAATCTGATCTATTGTGGCTTTTCCTTGAAACCCTCGCCTGTTATTCCTCGAGATGCATCGTGTTACTGCTGTTGCCCCTGCTATGTTGATAAAATAAATTGTGCAAATTGCATGAGTTCTTGCAGATAATTATTTTGTTAGAAAGTTTGGAACACAATAGGCTTCTGTTATGGACTCAATAGTCTCCTAGAGATACAATGTTGTTTAATAGGAAAGAATAAGACAAGATATGAAGATCAATTAACTTTCAGTTAGAGTCTTAGAGATGTATTACTTACGGATAAAGTAAGTTCTTACATATAAGGAGCATATGTCTACATCTATCGATCAAGCAATGAATTGTCTGTTTAGTTATCTATTCATCCCTACTGTCCTCATGGTTGCAGTTATGTACTTTCTCCAGTCTTCTGGTTGAGGAAAAATCATGCAAATGCTGTATTTCAGATTGTTAGATTGTTTCGTTTCACCTGTTTTGATATTCATGTTCTGTTCTATCTGCTGTAGTTCTTCCGTGAACAAAAATGTGGTCGCTGATACACCATCAGTACCACCGCAAACATCATCTGGTTTTCAGCACAGTTGGTCTGGGACGCCAGGTCAGCTGTCAATGGCCGATATTGTAAAAATGGGCAGGCCACAGGCTCAGGGAAAGCCTTTTACCAAGCCTGTGGTCACAGCGGACAAAGGATATGCCGGACAATATCCATCTTTGCCCACCACCGTAAACCAGAATATAAAACAATCTGCAAGCACTGTTCCACCTGTTAGGAATGAGCAACTGTATTTCCAGGGGGCCAAAGGCCAGTACTTATACATGTGTGATGAACAGTAACATGAACAGTAATCTATACATCTAACACCCCCCCTCAAACTCATGGTGGGTCAACAACACTGAGTTTGGAGAGAAAGAACCCATGCTGCGCTCGAGTCTGTGCCTTCGTGAAGAAGTCCGCCAACTGTAACTCAGAGGGCACATAGTGAAGGGCAAGAAGCTGGTCCTGCACAGCAGCACGCACAAAGGAGGCATCTACACCGATATGCTTGGTGAGTTCATGCTTCACCGGATCACGCGCAATGCTGATGGCGCCTGTACTGTCAGACAATAGAGGAGTCGGTGCAGCAGCAGAAACACCAAAATCCTCTAGTAACCATCGCAACCAAGTCACCTCAGCCGTCAATATGGCCATCGCTCTCAACTCAGCCTCTGCACTGAGCGGGAAACGGCAGTCTGTTTCTTCGTCTTCCAGGCAATGAGGATCCTCCAAGAAAACACAATAGGCAGACAGCGAGCGGCGATCAGAAGGATCACTAGCCCACGTAGCATCAGAGTAGGCCTGGAGCTGGAGAGAGCTGGAGCGAGGAAAGAAAAGGCGGCGAGAGATCGTGCCACGAAGATATCGTAGAACACGGAGAAGGTGACTATAGTGGACAGAGCTGGGAGCTGAAACGAACTGACTCAGAATGTGGACAGGATATGAAATATCTGGACGAGTGACAGCTAGATAGACAAGACTCCCAACAAGATGGCGATAGCGAGTGGGGTCTGTGAGGGGATCACCATCAGTAGCACGAAGCTGAATATTGAGCTCCATAGGAGTCTCAGCAGTGCGCTCATCACCAAGAGCGCGCGAGCAAGAAGATCCTGAATATATTTTTCTTGGGAGATGAAGAAGCCATCAGAAGTCGAAGAAACCTCAATCCCAGAAAATAGCGAAGTGGACCAAGATCAGACATCAGGAACTGCTCACGAGGCGGGCCTTAACAAAGGCAATATACTCAGAGTCGTCGCCAGTAATGATCATGTCATCAACATATAAGAGGAGGAGCGTCCGACCACGAGGTGAGGTGTGGACAAACAACGCAGGGTCATGGTCGCTAGGCAGAAACCAGCGGCAGTCACCACAGAGGCGAAACGCTCAAACCAGGCGCGAGGGGCTTGTTTAAGGCCATAGAGAGAGCGCCGAAGACGGCAGACCATACCATCAGGAACAGAGTACCCCGGTGGTGGCTGCATATAAACCTCCTCACGCAACTCTCCATTGAGAAAGGCGTTCTGGACATCAAGCTGAGACACAGACCAATGACGAACAGAAGCCACAGCGAGAAGAGTGCGACAGTGGTCATGTGGGCACGGGAGCGAACGTCTCATCATAATCGCGTCCCTGCTCCTGCTGAAAGCCACGAGCCACAAGACGAGCTTTGTAACGCTCAAGAGAACCATCGGAGCGAGTCTTGATCTTATAGACCCACTTGCATGTGATGGGACGAACACCAGGTGGAGGGGAAACAGATCCCACGTGCCAGTGCGCTCAAGGCAGCAATCTCCTCAGCCATCGCAAGCTGCCATTCAGCTGAGCCATGGCATCACGGTAGGAAGTGGGCTCAGCAACAGCAGAAAGACTGTACTGGGAAGGAGAATAGCGATCAGGAGACCGTAATGAGGTCCGAGAACGAAGGTTATGAACCGGTGTACACGGGGAAGGAGGCGCACCGGAAGTGGAGGGCACGTCAGAAGGATCATCCACAGCACGAGGGCGACGAGTGTAGTGGAGAGGAAAAGGAGAGAGGGGACGATGTCTCGGAGGAAGGTGGAGAGGTGGATGACGAGGAAGGAGAGGAGGAAGGTGGGGAGGGTGGCGTCGGTGGTGTATCAGAAAGAGTGGGACTCATCGGAGGAGGAGGTGGAGGAGGAACATGAGGCACAGAGGGAGAGGTGTCGGGAAGAATAAGGAAGGAGATATCCTCAACCGAAAAGGTCGAGGCAGTAGGACGCGGATAGTACGAACGAGACTCATCAAAAGTCACATCACGGGAAATACGTAGCCGACGACTAACAGGATCCCAACATCGATAGCCCTTGTGCTCATCACTGTAGCCAAGAAAAACACACTCCACCGACTGAGCGGTCAATTTGGTGCGTTCGCGGGGAGCAAGGAGAACATAGCACACGCACCCAAACATGCGAAGAGCAGAGTAGTCAGGAGAACGACCAGAGAGACGCTCCATAGGAATACCACCCTGCAAAGCAGCCGAAGGCTGGATATTGATGAGATAGGTGGATGCGGAGACAGCCTCAGCCCAAAAGTGGGGTGGAAGAGAGGCGGCGATCATCATCGCACGAGCCGTCTCAAGAAGGTGGCGATGCTTGCGCTCAGCAACGCCATTCTGAGCGTGAGCACCAGGACAAGAGAACTGGGCGAGAGTACCCTGTTCGGCAAGAAAACCACGCAACATCTGGGAGATATACTCACCAGCCGAGTCAGCACGAAAGACACGAATGGGCGTGGAAAACTGGGTGTGACCATGGCAGCAAATCGCTTGTATATAGGGAGAACCTCGCTGCGAGATTTCATAAAATAGAGCCAAGTGTAGCGAGAGAAGTCATCAATAAATAGAACATAGTAGCGATGACCACCTTTCGAATCGAAGGGAGCAGGACCCCATACATCAGAATGAACTAAGTCGAAAGGACGCTGAGAGACTGACTCACTCGTAGGATAAGGTAATTGAGTCTGTTTGCCAAGTCTACAACCATTACAATGTAAAGATACATCGCCAGAGACAGACCCTAAGACACCTTGATGCACTAGCGAGGACAAGCGAGAGCCACATATATGACCAAGTCGATGATGCCACTGTTGGAAGGACGCAGAGGAGGAGGCAGCAAGAGCATGCGAGCTGGCGGGTGTGGTGGCAGCGGAAGGAACACAAAGCCAGTCAACCTCCCAAAGGCCCTGAGCCTCACGGCGCCGAGGGCCAGCTCCAACTAGAACCTGGGTGCGACGATCCTGAACAGAACAAGAGTCGGTATCAAGAATGACACGACAGCCAGAATCAGTAAGTTGAGCAGCGGAAAAGAGATTCATGGTAAGACGGGAACATGAGAAACACTAGGAACAGAAAAAGATGGAGTAGAGAGAATGCCACGACTAGCAACAGGAAGAGGTGTGCCATCGGCAGTAAGAACATTGACAGGAGAATCAAGAGGGCGAAGAGAAGACAGAGCGGAAGCATCAGAAGACATGTGAAATGAAGCTCCAGAATCCAGAACCCACGGAGATGTACCTGACTGTGTAGGCGGCGGTGGCGGAGTAGCAGTAGTGGAAGCAGTCAGCGAGGCAACGGTGCCCGTCGAAGAAGAGCCAGAGGAAGCCAGCATACGCTTGAGCTGGGCAATATCCTGGGCAGTGAAGGACTGTGCAGACGGAGGCGCACGAACCGCAGGAGAGGAGCGACCCATGTCACGCTGCTTCTTGAAACAATCAGACTCTGGGTGGCCCGGCTTCTTGCAGTAGTCGCAGAACATGTGAGAGCGCCGACCCCCCCCCCTGCAGAGGGCCGCCCGCCCACCCCCCGTGAAGGAGTGGGTAGCAGCGGTGGAACAGACGACACCGGAGCACGGGCAGCAAGCACAGTGGGAACCACAAGCAGTCCAGCAGAACGGAGTCGAGTCTCCTCAGCGCGAAGCTCTGCAAGTACCTCTGAGATGGGAACACGTCGACCACGGGCAAGCAAGTGTGCACGCCGAGGCTCAAACTCGGGACGCAGGCGAGACAAGAACTCATGGACACGCTGAAACTCCAAATCTGACCTCACTGTCTGACAGCAGCGACAAGTACCACAAACAACAGTCCGCAGAGAGTCAAGCTGACGCCAGATGGCAGAACACTGTGTGTAGAACGCATCAACAGTAGAGTCACCCTGCTGAAGATCATGCTCCTGACGGACCACAGATAGGTAGAGAGCATCACCAGAGGGTGATAGCGCTGACAAAGGTAAGTCCACATAGCAGCAGAAGTGCCTAATCCCATGAACTCAGAAGCAAACTGAGGCAGAACACTAGCAGTGAGACAGCAGCAGCACGAGCATCATCATTGCACCACTGAGTGTAAACAGACAGATCATCCCGGTAAATAGAAAGGGATTCAGAATAATCCGATACCTGCTGTCATAAGCCTCAAGTGCAGTCTCATCATCAGTCGTGGCGGCATCCCGATCAGCCTGAGAGCATCAGCGGCAAGAACGGGTGACACTGGTGGAGTAGGAGCCACAGGAGCAACGGGGCACGGCGGACAGGAGACCTCGCCAGAGAGAACGCCCCAAAGCAGAAGACCGCGCATGTGGATACGCATAAAGCCCACAAACTCGGCGTAATTGGTGCCGTCAAAGATCACGGAGCACCGAGGAACAGCAACATAGCCCGACGGAGACATCGCGGGCTCTCTTTTTTTTTTTGGATTTTTTTTTTCTATTTCAGAAAGTCAACAGGAGAGAGAAAGTGGATCGGCTCGTACTCGAGCTCGCGATTGAGGCCAGCAGCGGCGGCTACGGCGAGCAAGGAATGGAGCCTAGGGCGCCCACGGAGGCCGGGGACGGCCGGAGGTGGCCGGAGAAGGCCGGAGGCGGCCGGAGACGGGGCGGCCGGAGGCGGAGACGGGCGGCGGCGGCCGGGGCAAGGGCGCCGGCGACCGTGGCGGCTGCAGGCCTCACGAGGGCGGCGGCGGCCGGGGCAAGGCCGCGGCGGCTGCAGGCCGCACGGGGCGACGGCGGCCGGAGGATTACGGCAGCAGGCCGCACGGGGCAGCGGCGGCAGGACAAGGCCGCGGACGGCAGCAGCGACCTCAGCGGATCGGAACGACGACGGCAACGCAGGCAGGCCGGAACGGCGGCGGCGCGGCAGGTCGGAGACGAGGACGGCGGCGACGGCGCTGCAGGCCGGAGACGGCGGCAGTGGAGTTGCTACGTGCGGTGGAGAGGAGAGCAGAACCTAAGCTCTGATACCATGTTAGGAATGAGCAACTGTATTTCCAGGGGGCCAAAGGCCAGTACTTATACATGTGTGATGAACAGTAACATGAACAGTAATCTATACATCTAACACCACCAACAGAGCTTGACCAGGGGTTACCTTCTGCACAAGATTCTGTTCTGGTTAAGGACCACATTCACCCAGCTGCTGATAACAAGCAGAACTATGATAATGATTGGTCTATAGAGGATGTGCCACTATCTGGGAATCAATCTTACCTCCCTGAGACATCTGGTGATCCATCATTATACGAAACACCATTACATCAATCTACGCTTGTTGTCGATGTGGGTTACTCGCATGAGAAATCTTATTTGGATGAAAACATCTCGGCTGCAGTGAGACCAGTAAACGCTTCTGAGAGACACTTGGATCATTTTGGAGGGAATTCTGAATATAATGATGGATTATTGCAGAACTCAAGTGCCTATTTTCACATAGAGGACCAAGGTGAGTGTTAAGCTAAATTCAAAACATCTATTGAGGTTTGCTGGTTATACTTCCAGGGCCAATATATTTGTTTAAAACATACTTGCATTATGTTCCATTTGATAAATCTGGTATCTCTGTTGTCAACTTTTGGCACTTTGGATAGGCAACAGAACATCACTCATGGCCAAATGTTTTCAACATTCCATTAAAAGATACTGTGTGCATGTACATTTTTAACGCTTAAATCTTAACCATGATACTGGAAAATTTGGTTGAACTATATCTGATATGATAGAACAATCAAACTATCAATGGTAGGTACAAATTGTTTTTTCTAGTAATTGATTTGATTCAGTTAATACCAACTTCTGTGTTATTTACCTAATTACCTGTACATTTATCTCTTATAATATGTTCAATGCATCTGTATTTAGAGGTACTGGCAACAAATAAGAAGACAAATAATCAACTTCACTGCACAGTATAAATGCTTCAGTGTTGACCGCAGTAACTATTTGCTTGGTGCTACTTAAAATGTAGACATCTTAAGGTCTATTCGAAGAATCCAGATAGCATGCGGTTAATTTCTGTTTGAATGAACTTCAGACTGTCAAGTTTTGGAAAAAATAAATAGCTACTGAGCATTGAAAAACCCACAGATGACATGCTTCTTTCCTTCTGATGAATAGACTTCAGATTGACAAAATTATGTGCTTCCGTTTTTGTTTTATAACTTGTTTCACATCTTGTGCATTTATACAAATATATTTGTAATCCATGAACTTCAGACTGTCAAGTTTTATTTCTGTCATGGCCTGCATACAAATATTTGATGTCTCGTATTAAATGGCTCGCATTCCATCTTCTGATTATGACATTTCTTGCAGTTGAGGAGTCCAACACTGATGTATCAGCCGCAGCCAACTTTCAGGGTCTGAGCCTACATGATGAAGAGTTAGCTGCAACGAAGTTTGCCGAAGATAACCCAGCAGTTATAATTCCAGATCATCTGCAAGTTGCGAACACAGGCTGTGCTGGATCGAGCTTTGGCAGTTTTGAATCTGGTGCATTCTCTGGGCTCCTCCCACAAAAGAGCACGGACAACAATTCAGAGGTTCCTGTCGTGGAGGAATCTGAAGCTGTAGATCATACAGATACAAGGTATAGTCGCTTTCTTTTTCTTTTATTTTATTATTACTGGACTTATGACTCGTGACATGACTGGAATGATCTTTATACCTTGCAGGGATCAAGATTTGTATGAAGTTGATGCGGTGAATCCGTCAGCAAATGAGAACCTTGAGCACATTATGGGAGCTACCACGGGAATCTTTATGCACCTTCTGTTCCACAGCCTGATGTCCTGAGACAGGAAATACTTGATGATCCTTCGGATGTTCAATATAATCTACCATCAGTCTCAAGCCACGGATATTCGAACCCCGCAGAGCCAAATGCAATGGAGGCCATGCAAGGAAGTAACCAAGCACATACTCTTTCACATCTGTCAAACTTGCTGGTACAGTGCCCCCTTTTCTTATGTTTGAGTAAAATTACACCTTTGCATGTACGCAGCTGCTTGCTTATTGCAACCAGAACTACTTAGTAACTCAAGACTTTTCCTGGAAATTGTAAGGTTTTAATTCAGCCCTTACGTGCCTGCACATATAGAAAAGCCAGTTTGCACTTCCAGACAATCCTATGAATAGTTATCACGTGTTAATTCCTCTTATCCTGGCCAGGTTGGGTTAGTGCTCTGATTTCAATTTTGGAACAATCTTCACTGGTGCATCGTCTGTTAATTCTTGTCTCCATAATTCAGAACAGACAACAAACATAGCCAGCATTTCACTTGTATATCTAGGCCCTTGACTTTCATAAGAGTCCGGTGATGAGAATGCACTAGGACAAGATTTTAGTGATGACTACATGTTATAGATTTGGTCATGTAGACCTAATGGTTTCCTGGCTGGTAAACATGCTTTGGCCTTTTGAATATCTGACAATTTGGCATTGGTTGCATTCTTTTTGCAAGAGTAGCTTCTCATTTCTGACTAGAGTATCATCAGATTAGACTGTGTAGCCCTCTTTTCTTACCCTTGGATGTTGTGTGTTACTCTATTCAATGGTAATAAATGGCAACGGGATATCCAAGAGAGGTGCTTTCCAAAGGAACACTTCATGCTATGTTAACTCGAAATGGAACAATGTTTAACATAAAAATTCTTTTTTGTTAAAATGAGGATCGTCTGGACAGGCTAGCATGTTCTGGTTTTCCATACTTCGTGTTCTAATCCATGACGAACTTCTTCGCCAAAAAGCATTCTGTTAAATTTATCATGATCGTTATGTTTATTTATTAATCCATCCTTTATAGTGTCAGGCATAATTTTTTGCTAATGTTTCTTCCAGCAAGCAAATACATTGCAGCACAATCTGCTGGGGTCAAATATGCCACCTCTTCGGGACTTGGACTTCGCTTTATCACCTTTGTTGGCAGCACAAGCACAGTCAATGGGTAAAAGATATAACTCGGCTGCACCAACTACTATTGGACAAACCATCTCCATGCAGGAGGTAATTGAAACCTCCGAATCTGTTTATCTTTTTGTGCTTCATTTGGTTCATACTTCATAGGAGTATAAGTTTGGAAGCTATGAAAGACCCCGTGTTCTTTATTTAAATTATGGTAGGTTTGCTAGCGTTAGAAAGAACTATTTCATATAGTCATTCAGTAATCAATATATATTTATAAGTTGATAACAAAAATGCAGCATGAGACTAACCATTCATTCTAATTGAAACATACGATGTTAGTTTTTCTCCGGGGTTTGTAATTTGCTAACTTTAATTTTTGAATATAATTACATAATGGTATTGTTAATTTTATGTTGTATACATTTCTTGGTCTTATTTATATTCTTTCCCTCACATTTTCTTTATATTTTTCAGCCTCTGAAATCAGGAGTTTTCTCGAACACTCAATCTACACAGAACCTTCCAAGTTCCAGTATTCAGACAGGCCCCCGTCTCCCTCAGCAACTAGTCCATCCATACTCTCAGCCAACGTTACCTATTGCACCTTTCACAAATATGATTGGCTACCCATACTTGGCGGCGCAAGACCACCCTGCTGCTTACCTACCATCAACCGCCTTTCAGCAAGCATACTCGAGTAATGGACAGTTCCATCAGTCTGCAGCTGCTGTACCTGGAGCTGGCATGAAGTACTCGATGCCACAATACAAGAACATGCCAGATACAAACTTACAACAGCAACAACAACCTTGGTCGGTCATATCTGGTTATGGAGGCTTTGGAAGCTCAAGTAATTTACCGACAAATTTCGCCCTTAATCGGATTGCTGCCCCTGCTGCAGCGAATCCATTTGATGAAGTTATGAGCGCTCAGTACAAGGCTGCCAATCAATATATGGCTGCTCTACAGCAGCAGCAGGTAACCATTGTGAGCAACCCTCTTGCATCCTTGAAAATGGACTATGCCCAGTTAACCCTATTCATGCTGATTATTGTTTTAGTACCTTGACAGCAAGTGTTAACTTTGTTATTCGTTTCAGGTTGACAACTCTGCGATGTGGCATCACGGTGCTGGTACAAGAACAGCATCAGCGCTTCCTCCTACCCAATTCTATGGCTACCAGGTACAGAGTCAGCAGCAGCAGGCTGGCTTTCGCCAGGCGCAGCAGCCCTCTCAGTTTGGGGGCCACGGGTACCCGGCGTTCTACCATTCCCAGGGCGGCATGACCCAGAACCCGGCCGATGGAAGCCTGAACGGCTATCAGGCAGCCCCGTCGCAGCACCAGAGCTGGCAGCAGCACAGCAACTGCTGGTCGCCCCTGCACTCTTGCTACGGTGCCGGCGTCCCGTACTCGCTGTGGAGCAAAGCGGCTCGGAGTAGCTGAGCCTGTGGCTCGAGCGCTGAGGAGAGAAGAGATGCCCACGTCTCTGGCAGAGCGTTTTTTTTAAGGAAAATATATATACCATTAAGGCATTAACCAGAGTGCACAGCGATCTCTGGCAGAGCGTTTTAACGTGTTGTGTGTGTGTCGTTGGACTGACCATGGGTCGTGATTTGTTTTCCGTTTCGTTATATGCGCGAAGCAACAGTCTTTATAACTCTCTTTTTTTAGGTTTATTATAGTCTTTGTAACTCTTTAAGACCTAGTTTACCTAACAGGTGTCATTCTGTTTTTCTTTTCTGAAACCGTCTTACTTACATCTCTTTTTTTGCGAATTACTTACATCTCTGAAATCGTCATGTCAGTGATTGCAGGCTGGACCATTTTATTTTTCTTTCTTTTTTTTTTCTTTTTGAGGAATCACCGTAGGAAAAATCCTCGCCACCTGATTCTTATTCCGAAAAACTGACTGCAAGTCTACCGTTGGTCCGGAAGACCAAATACAGTTAAGCTGCAACATATTCCACTCTTTACTAAAAGTAGAGCTTTCAGGAACTTCTAATCCCTTGTATTTCCATAGGAAAATCATGCGAATCTGGCGTCTGCCTACCGCTAATACGATTCCGTAATATATATCGGTGGATTGTACTGGTCGTATGCAATTTCTTGTATTTTTTTGTTTTTGAAATTTTCCATATTATACCATTAACCAAAGTGCACAGCTAAATCGCTGGCAACCAAACCGGATACAAAGTCAGGGGCAAAATCTGCCCAACCTGAACATTCGGTCTCAGAGAGATATCCGGAGCGAGCTAGGGAATGAGCAACTGAATTACATGCCCTTGGGCAAAATTTAAATTCAAACAAGTCTAGATTCCCAACGCATAAGCTTCTCGTTTCTCGAAGGAGTACACCAATGTGAGAGAGCTCGTGACTACTTGAATTGAGGGCCTGGACCAAAGTCTGACAATCAGACTCAAAAACAACCCTATTCAAACCAAGTGCAACAACCCCCTCTACGGCAGCAACACATGCTTCAGACTCCGCTTGCAATGCGTCTCGCAGGTGTCTCAGTTTCCCTGCTGCAGCTGCAATGAAATCTCCAGAATCTGATCGGACCACAAAACCCCACACACCATCAAGAGACTGTTGTCTAAAGGCAGCATCAAAATTTACCTTCACCCAAGATACTTGAGGTTTTGTCCATGCTACTGTTGTCGGATGAGGAGCAGTAGATTCAGTGGGCATGCTATGACAAACGCTTCTTCCTTTCGAGCTGAACTCAATAACATGTATCTGAATTATACCGCAAACTTCTTCCGTTGTCCTTTCTTTCTCCCCAGCATTTACTTTATTTCTAGAGGACCACCAGTCCCACAGCAGAATCAAGACCATCTCTTTTGTCTCCCGCTGTAACCTACTGATCATTTCGAACATAGTGGCAGGGTTTTGTGCATCCAACAACTTAACTCTCACTTCCTCCAAGTTTAGTTGCCGCCACACCTGTCTCACTTTTTACACTTCAGAAAGAGGTGACCCCCATCCTCTTCTAGACGATTACACATAGGGCATCTTGTGTCAAGGTCAATCTTCTTTCTCTTGATATTCAATCGCATTGGAAGACTATTATGAATAAGCCTCCAAATAAAGATACGAACTTTTCCGGGAAGTTTGAGGTTCCAGACATTACTCCAGATCGGGGATATGTGGGAAATATCAGCCGATGAGCTAGCATCCCTTGCCAGCCTGTGGTCATGAAGATCCACTCCTAGACGGTAAGCAGATTTAACCGAGAACATACCCTTTTTATCGTAGTACCAAGCAACACATTGTCCTCCATTCCATGTCTGACCGGTATAGAGTTAATTTCTTTCACATCATCAGGAACAAACAAGGCGTTCAACACCTCCTGATCCCATTGCATGGTCACTGGATCAAGCAGGTCTGCAACCTTTAGAGGTTCCTCCATTACATTAGGAGTACTAACTCGTCTAGTAATGCCTCTTGGAATCCATGGATCTTGCCACACGTCGATCTGTTCACCTGAACCAACTCGCCAAACAATTCCTTCCTTCAACAGTTCCACCCCTCTTAGGATGCTCCTCCATGTATATGACATCCCTGGTTTTGGCGTTGCTTCTAAAATGGTGGTCTCTGGGAAGTACATAGCCTTCAAGACTATACTACATAAAGAGTCTGGGTTTTGTAGTAATCTCCAACCCTGCCTCGCTAACATTGCCAAGTTAAAGATATGCAAATCTCGGAAACCCATACCCCCACTATCTTTAGAACGTGTCATTTTGTCCCACCCAATCCAGTGACATTTGTTCTTGTCATCTTGTTGGCTCCACCAATATCTACAAATCATATGACTAATTTCATCACACAGACTTTTAGTGAGATCAAACATGACATCGCATAAGTTGGTATAGCTTGTGCGACAGCCTTTATCATAATTTCCTTGCCTGCCTTGGAAAGCAACCTCTCTTTCCATCCTTGGATCTTTTGCCATATTCTCTCCTTTAGATACTCAAATTCCTTACTTTTTGAAGCACCAAGATGAACCGGCAGCCCCAAGTATCTTTCATTTCTTGATTCCCTCGGAATTCCCAACACACCAAGCACATCTTGCTTTGATCTTCTAGTAGTACCTTTACTAAACATCATCGAAGACTTGTCTTTATTGATCATCTGACCGGACTGAATTTCATACAGAGCCAAAATCTCTTGGAGTTTTGCCGCATTTTTTACGTTTGCCTTCATAACTATCAGCGACTCATCCGCGAAAAACAAATGATTTATCTTTGGTGCTCCTGAGCTGAGCCGTATACCCTCTAACGACCCATCATCCTCAGCCTTGCTTAACAAAGACGATAATCCCTCCGCACACAAGATAAAAAGATAGGGTGATAAAGGATCGCCCTGTCTTAGCCCTCGTTCTGGTACAAAAGGATCCATGAGGTTCCTATTAACTTTAATTCTGTAGGTAACCGAACTAACACAAATCATAATCACTTTGATCCAGGCCTCCGCAAAACCCATCTTCCTCATTATCCTTTCCAGAAAACTCCATTCTACTCGGTCATACGCCTTACTCATATCAAGCTTGACAGCAACCAAACCATCCCTTCCCCTTTCCTCCGATGCATCATGTGTGTAATTTCATAAGCTAACAACACATTGTCAGTGATTAGGCGCCCAGGCACAAAGGCAGACTGCGTTGGGGAGATGATATGCGGCAGGAGAATCTTCAGCCGGTTTGCTAGAGTCTTTGAGATAAGTTTGTATAGCACATTGCACAGGCTTATTGGACGAAATTCAGTTACCCTTTCAGGACTCTTAACTTTCGGTATAAGAACAATGGTTGTTTCATTCCAACCCAGCGCATCTCTCCACCATTCAGCACAAGTAGAACCTCTTCTTGGATCTTTGGAGCCAACATATTCCAGAACTTTTTATAAAAAATGGCTGGCATTCCATCTGGCCCCGGCGCCTTTAAATCCCCAATAGAATCCAGAGCCTCTTTAATTTCAGTCATAGAGAATTCGCGAGTGAGAGAGGCATTCATATCCTCCGTGACAACAGTTTTAACATGATCCAGAAGATCATTATTTTGTGGCCCTGCAGAAGACAAAAACAAGTTCTTGTAGTGACTAGTGATATAGAGCCCAATTTCATCCTCCTTCTCCAATATTCCACCACCTTCTGTCTTTAACTTTTTAATGTGGTTCAATCTTTTCCTTTCCGAGGCAAAAGCATGGAAGTAACTTGTGTTTTTATCTCCATATTTCAGCCAGTTTGCATGCGCTCGTTGCTGCCAATACGTGTTATGTTGGGCTTCAATTCTACTCAGCTTATAACGGAGGACCTGCTCACGAGAGATATTTTCTTCATTTACTGAGCCACGTCTACACTTCTCCAACTCCTTCTTAACCTTCTTGATACGGTTTTTCAATTCCCCAAGGACTTCTTTATCCCAATGCCATAACTTTATGCCAATATGTTTCACCGCTGCACTCATCGTACAATCACCATCATCAAAAGCTGTATTCCAAGCATCTTGCACCACTTGGATACAGTCCTCCTCCTGCAGCCAAGAGGCTTCGAAGCGAAAATTTGGTGCACCCACCATTACATTCTCCAATGCAGCTTGTTCATTTAAAACCGCCACCACCGGTCTATGATCTGAATGACGCGGATCACCATTTATTATTTTGTACAGAGGGAACATACATCTCTAGGCCACGTTCGCAACCGCATGATCCAACCTCTCCCGCACATACCCATTTGCTAAGTGCCAGTTATTTCTCCAGGTGAATGCATCCCCCACAAAGCCCAAGTCTTCTAAATTTGAGTCCTCCAAAGCCCTCCTAAAAGCATCCATACACCCTGGAGCCCGAGCTGATCCACCTTCCTTTTCGTGGGAGAACAAAATTTCATTGAAGTCCCCCATGCAAAGCCATGGATGATCATTTTGAGCATGCAAAGATCTCAACAGCTTCCAAGTATTCTCTTTTTGCCCAGATTTTGACTCTCCATAGATCCCTGTGAATCTCCATTTGCTCCCATTCTCTTGTAACACATTGACATCAATATGGTATCTTCCCTTCCACCTCAATTCAACCTTCAACTCCTTTCGACAGAAAAGCGCTAGACCGCCACTTCTCTTCACACTATCCACCACAATCATATTCGGCATCTCCAAACTCCATCTGAAACACTCCATCTCTTTCTCTGTCATCTTCGTTTCTGAAAGAAAAAGCAGATCGGGGTCTTCTGTCTTCCTTATATCATGAAGGCCACGAACAGCCGACTGGTTCCCAAACCCCCGGCCATTCCAAGACACGCATTTCAAAGGTCCTCGCATGGCTGTTCCGACAACCCCTTTGAGAGAAGATGAACTGAACTGGACCTGATCAGAAACTTTCTTACTATCAAGGGAAGTGGGGATTACCTTCTCTGCTTCCTCCTGTCTCCTTCGTGCTTCTCTCACAATCTGGACAGCTCTCTGCCGCAGAGCGGCAATCTCCGGACATAGACCCCTCTCCTGCACCACACTTCCCTCGAGAGCCCGTAGCAAACTAGGTTTTTTAGAGGCTCTCTTGGCAATATTCTGGAGACGATGACGAAAATTAAACCCCTCCAACAGACCCCCGTGAGGGAGAGTACTGCTGCATTTATAATGGGGGTCACCAGTCACGTCCGTTTTCTCTTTCTCCAATAGTTATGTGACACATGGATACTGTTTATCAAAAAAACTTAGAAATATCAATTCCAAACTTATCAAAAAATATTTTTCTGGACCTACTGTTTTCCTGACCTCCCTTTCTGGCATATTTCTCTGTTGTATCAACTTCCCTATGATGCTTCAATAAATAACTTCCATGTGATGCTATTTCCAAGGAGATCAATTGCAACTGAAAAAACATAGAAACACAGGGAAGTTTTTTATCTATGTTTTTTTATAGAGCGCAGTTGATAGAAGAAATATGATAAGAAAGAAAACTAAAAGTAATTTATATTCCAGACTACATAAAATTTAAAAATCTGATAATGGAGAGTTAAATTTTGCATTGTTCACTACTATCAGATTCATATTTTGTCATTTTTTCGCAGCCCAAAATACAGCCTATTTCTCCGTAATATTGTGCATGTTGCTAGAAGACAACATTATCTACATTTGCAGTGACCTAGCATACCATTGCATATTGTAGTGCGTAAGTCATTGGTATAACACTCACGAAAGCACAATTCCATAAATATTACATCCTTCATAATAGTACAACAGACACAGTTGATCCAAGTAACACTATAGGGTGATTGTATTAGTCTAGATTTCAAACGCGTTCCGTTTGTGCTTGTGCCATGTGGTGCAGGAATAATCTACTAGTAGTTCTTCACAACTCAGTTTGGGGTGTGAGACCAGTTGATACCACGCATCTAGAGAAGGTTTGCGCTGCTCTGTTCTGAGTGTTGACACCACGGGGGTAAAACGCCACTACACATCGCCTTTGTAGATAAAGAAGACTATTCAAGTTGACCTTTCAGCCAGCAGTGATCCCTGTATGAGTTTTACCTTCGTTTCTTGTTTATGTTTTTCGTTTTTCCTTAACTATGTCGTCACTTTTGAACTCTGCAATTAGTTTTAATTTTTAAAGGAAACCAGGGTTTCCCCCCTGAAGATTTAGTTTATCAAATTAGTGATCAAGTGTTTATAGAAATTGTTATCCAGCCTGTAGAAAAAAAATCCTTTTCATACGGCTGTCTACAAGAAGAACTAAGATGTCAGTCGAACTGTGGCACATAAACGATTTGGAACAATAAAGAGTTAAATGTGACTAAACAAATACTAGTACTTGTCAATACACATGTAGCATTAAAATCTTTACAGTGACATCAGCATACTAGAAGGGAGAAAACAAGGTTCTGGGCTCATTCATTCATAACTCTTCACGAATGGATTTTTGCAAAGCAAACCAACAGAAAAGACTATACACCACACAACATCCACCGTCGAATCCAGAAAGTCCATCTAAGATGCCTTTTTCCTCTTGGTGTCTTACAAACAGGAAACAGGAAATCTACTTAGGTCTACAACTTGGGGAAATTAAGTGATAGATTTGGTGCTGCCTGGGAAATTAACTTAAAAGGTCTGGCGCTACCAAAATATGCATGCAGTCACAAAGAAATAGTGCATTGCAAAGAACATTGGTGTGTTTCCTTCTCTGGCGCCCTCCTCTCCACTTTCATTAGCCCTTCACATTAAGTGGGCTTGGGTACAGCACAAGCAGGGTACACAAAAGGCTTTCGGGGAACATCGAACTTGCGTCTTATCCTACGCTCCCTACTGGTCTCCTGTAAAAGACGGAGAGGGCAGATATGTAACTAAAACAAGCATGTTAAACGCACACAACAGGAAACAAATCAACATACATCTTCATCGGAGTCGCTCCACGGATCAGGATCTTCAAATATCTCATCTGCAGCCACATGGCCACCAGTGTACGCATCATATTTGTTGGGGTGCTTCACCTCTTTTGGACAACCAGTGCAGCAACCTTTATTAAAAAAGGGGAAGAAAGAGGTTAGTTGCCATTCAACAGCCAATTTATCCAACAGACACGCACAAGATAATGAAACCCACAAACTGTATTTCAACTGTATTCAACTTAGAAAAAAAAGATAGAATACCATTATCATCCGTCCCAATCATGCAAAAACAGCTGACAACCCACTCTTCATGTTCCAATCCTTCTTGGTTTGTATTTGTTAGTTCAACAAAGAACTGTTTGTCGACCAAGCCATCAGCTCCTTTAGACATTGCAGTGAAATTCAAATGGCGGTACTGCTCCTCCTTCTCATCAAATGTTTCATATTCTGTAACATCTTTCAGTTCATATGCAAGATCCTGAAGTAAGAAGCATAGATGGGATAAGAAACTGCTATATGAATACGCTGAAGTATTATCCTAGTAGCGGCACAAGTATAGGTGTGAAAGACATAGAACAAACCCCAACAAGATTGTGATCCTCGTTATACTGGTCCACCACAGCATGAACTAATCTGCACATATGCTCCTGGCTTTTCTGCAGTATATATGACCTTGTACGCCTCTTCATTGTGCCATCAGGCCAGAAAAGACACCGTCGTATGCCCATCTCCTGTCGAGAAATACCAGGTATGTCCAGGCACCTAGATTAGATAGAAGCGTCTCATAAGATTTAACACATTGCACTTCATCAAAAGCGGAGAAAGACCACCATGCATGTATTATGTCAAAACAAAAAAAATAAAGCAAAACTGAACAAGTTCATGGCGCAACAACAACAAAATGCGCCAACATCTCCTTTTATTGCGCTATTTTGACCAGTTGTTGGAACTAATTGTTCTGGGTATCACCATCGTACATGAGGAAAATAGAGCTGCATTGGTGAGCCTGGCTAAAAGCCTATCAATTTGTGCAAACTATAATTCAGATCTAATAAATGCGCCAACATAAAAAGTGGCAGCATGCATCAATGTACATACTTCGTTGGCTTCAGTATCCTTAAATATTATTCATGCACCATTTCAATATCTCTCACAAACAGAGAAAAAAATATGTTTCACCAACTATAAGTGTCCCCTATACAGGAATATACAAATTAATGTAGGCTGGTATTTTTTATTAACTTGTTAGCCTCTCTATAATGCATAATGAAACTTAGGGGCTTTTGTCTGTTCTTCTTGATTCATGCTGCAAAATCTGTGGTTATCTGTTATTGCCTAAATGAGAGAAGCATGTGGCTATGGCACACTGTTTGAATATGCAAAAGCAAAATGATATACAAGCAATGAAAAATGAAAAACAAGTTGAAAAACCTTACATTTTTGGATCCCGGCGGACATGAAGGTATTGATCAATGGCCTTTTCAGCTTTCTCTATGCTCTTAAACGGGCCGCCCACATCAGGATATGTGTGGAACAATCCTCGATGATCAGACCTGATGTAAAATTCCTTACCCCATTCAGACAGTAGCCGGGCGATAATGGGTGAACTGGGAGGGGTTACTGCCTCCGCCTGTGGACAGATGGAGGAAGTGGCTCCCAATGTTGTAGTGTTGAGCAAGCTCTTGGAGGACGAGGCGCCTGGTTGTTGCTGCGGGGAGTCACCAAGCCTGAAGCGGAAGGAGTCATCGTGCCTGAATGGTAGAGAAACAATTTCTCTTACCTAAGGAGATGAATAAACAATCCTTCTTCACAATAAATAATGGGCACACACACACAAGCCACGATACAAATCTAATGGTTAGTGAGTTGCAGTCCATGCACTGACAAAAAAAAAATAGTTGCAACTCAAAATTTCAATTCCAACCCACTTGCACCTTACATACTGTAAATCTAATGATGGTTAGTGATTTGCCACACATGTGTCTTTAACTAGAAAAAATTAAATTGCAACTCACGGATGCAAATCTAATGACTAGTGAAGCGACTGAGATTTACTTTATTCGAACTAGCAATAATTCCAATACCTAGACTCTCGATAAGCAAGAGATACGGCTGCATACCAATGGGGGCAGGGGCGGCCCAAGCCATTACAGACCGCCTTGACGATCTGACCGATGCTTTTGAACCGCACGGCAGGAGGGAAAAGGGTTGTGCTGCTGTGGAAGTGGTAAAACCCATCGTCCTTGAGGTCGACGAACAGCAGCAGCCCTTTGCCCAAGGCCGTAGTTGCCATGTTTGGTCCGTCCATGATCACAGGCACCCGCGCGTGAGGATCGCTCGTCGTGTAGTTCTTCCCGCGCTCGTCGATGGAGACGAGGACCGCCCTCTCGCTATCGACGGGGAACATGATGTGCACTGGCATCTTGTCCCAGTCCCGCCTATCATGGCCGCCGGCGATGGAGACTGGCTCGAGGAGGCCGAAGGGGATTGGCATGAGGGTTAGGGTTTCAGTTCAGCCCTTGAGGCCGGGGATGGATTGGAGAAGAACACGCCGAGGGGATTCTTCTCTTTTTTTCTCTGGATCGACTAGTTATAATGTGATTGTGATGGACCGTTTGTTGGGCCTCCGAGGCTATAACGGCCCAGCAGTAGCAAGGCCCATTAATACTTCGTCCTGCCATTTCTTCTTTTATGGGAAGCTCTTATACGATACTTGCCGTGTTGTATATATCTTGGTTCCAGTTTTTTTTTAAATGAAATCTTACCTAATATATCTTTTTTGTGTAACTCAGAATATAACAAATTTTGAGTTAAAATTTTATACGCTTGTAGATCTCGACACTTTCTACATCTGGGATTATTCTAGTGGAACGCGGTGGCACACCCTTTACATTGTAGATTTGAGTGTTTAGTTTGTAATCTTGGTGCTGCTGTAATCTTGGATCTTATTCGGGGAGAAATTTTGTAAGAATGTTATTTAATTAACAAAGTGTGGACATTCTCTAAAATATTTTAAAATATGACCATTCGTAGCATGCACACAGAAAACAAGGGGCATGTGGATACACCTGGATAGGGAATACTATTCACTTTTTTTTTTCTTTTTTTTTACGGGTCACATATTTTGGGATGAAAATTGTGGGTACACAAGATATAACATAAATGTCAATTATTATTATTCAGAAAAAAATGTGAAATCGGAAAGACACACATAGAACGTACAGGGGATGCGGTGCAACTATTTGCACCAATTTCACTTTTTTTTTATCTACCACTTTTGTTGGCCTCTTAGATCTAGTAGATAAGAGAAAACGAGACAATGCGTATTATGGATTATTGCAGGATTTTAAAAGCATTAATTATCGGTATTCTTTGATCATCGGGAAACAAGCATATAAAGTTTGGATGAATGAAGTGATATCGTGTCACGATTTATCAGAGAACTGTTAATTTACCTATATATATATATATATATATATATATATATATATATATATATATCTACACTTTTCCAAGGGAGATTTTTATCAAAAAAATAAGTTGTGAGTTTTATCAAAATATAAATCTGACGTACTGCATGCAAATTTTGGTTACGCTTACATGTTTTCAGGGCGTCCAACTCTATCGGGCATGTTGTGTCCGAACTCCACCATGCACAGCGTGAAACAAAATAAATTGAGCATTCACAATAGTTTGCGCTGGACAAAGAAGAGGCTAATGAGATTCTGTCCCCTGAACAGTATTGCAAAAAAAACTGTTGTCTGAATAATATTTGCCATGCTCCTCAGCAGGAGGATCCAAGAACTTGACGAGTTTTAAACTAATCTTTGAGAGCCACTCAAAGAGGGAGGACCCTAAGAACTTGACGAATTACTTCGTGAAGAAGCATCTCCATGAGGTGCAGCTCGCTTTCGGTATCATGAATCCGGCCTGCAAGAAACAAATAAACGAGATGATCCGACAGATAAATGATAATGTCCTCAAAACAGAAGCGTGATTTCTTTCCTGGTGGGACGGACACCCCCTCACGAAAAACTTGAAAGGTCTGGTGATGCCAAAATACGCATCCAGTCACAAAGAAAGAGTGCAATGCAAAGAACATTGGTGTCATCCTCTCTGGCGCCCTCCTCTTCAATGTCCTTAGTCTTCAGATTGTGGGCTTGGGTATAGCACACGCAGGGTACACAAAAGGTTTCCGGGAACATCGAACTTGCGTCTTATCCTACGCTCCCTATTGGTACTAGCTAAATGCCCGTGCGTTGCTACGGGTCTAAAATAAATGAACACGTCCCATTATACAATAATTCTCGCAAAGGTAAAATACTCACAACCTATTTTTAATCTTCCTTGTATACATTTAGGGGTATCAAAAGTAACCAATTATTTTATATGATCCACAATATCAAATCGGAGCAACCTCAAGCAACTAAAACTAAACTTGTGCTTAAATAAAATAACGAGTCAACAAAAAGAGAAGTAAGGAAAACAAGAGGCTACTATCTCATATACGGCGTCCAAGTTTAAACAAGATATAAATTATATGAATTCTAAACTTAGGATGTGGTTATTGAGCGGTAAGACAAATGGTTCCACTATACTCGTACTATCTACCTTGTTGTCGTTATCATAAAAAGAATACATCGGCTCTATATTAAGCATGACCAAATAATAAATTAATACATGTATATCATTGGCAATATCATCATTAAAAAAATCAAGATGATCCAATGGTTGCAGTCAAGAATATTTTGTCAATAAAGTACATTTATTTCCTCTATTTGTGCTACCAAATAAAGGAGAAAGATAAGGAACAAACTGTCACATCACTATTCACTATATCTCATTATGTACAAACAAGAACACATGTTTGGCTGCTTACGAGCAGAATCCCGGTTTGAGTGCTTTTTTTTTCTGCCTTCACAATTGGATAGTCAAAATGATCACTTTTCTCGGACATTTTGTTTTTCAAAAATAAGGAATATAAGGATTAAATTCTCGGCTGTAGCAACTTCCTAGCAAAAACGAACAGCTGCACATTGAGACTTTCCCAATTCAGAGGTGGCCACCATTCTGAAGCACTACTAGTGGAAATTTCGCGCGTCGTCACGACGAGCTTGTGTTAATTTTTAAATTTTTATTGGCGATATGTTGTTGTAATATTTCGTGAACGACGATTTATTAAGGTATTGCAGATGTCCAGAACGTATTAAAAGAATGGTTTAGTATTGAGAAGATTAAGTAACAAAATAACTTAGGTGGGGGGAAAAAACTTCTTATTTTCTCTGCATGTTTGTATTAAATTGTGCATTTTTGTTGTAAGTAGTTAGCATGTATTTTTCTGAACATTCTTTGGTATTTCTTTCACATTCTGCTGATGGATAGATTTTGAACTATTGATTTTGAAATATTTTTCCCGTCGTGGAAATTCTGTGAGCAAAGTGGAAATACATGTCAGTGATTCCACAATTTCTTATTTGATTTTATTTTTTGTGGAAAAGTGTTTGTATTTTGTTGTAAGTATTTATCAGATTTAATTGAGCTTCATAATCAGTGGAAATTCAGTGTGAACTTTTTTGTATGCCGAGCACGTGTGGTATAGTTCAATTTCGGAGGTGGTTAGGACTGAAAAGTATTTATTTTTTTTGAAATTTTCAGATTTGTATGCTGATCCCGTGTGTAAAAAGTCAATTAGATTTGGAAATTATTTAAGTGTAAAGAGATTACGCTTATTTATTTTTCAGGTTTTGGGAAATATTCAAAGTGGGAAGTTTTTTAGATTTGATTTCTTATTAGTTTTGTAGAATAGTCAGATTTAAAAAGATATTTAAAAGTTTGAATTATTTAATTTTGAAATTTGATTGGGTGGCATAAATAGTCAGCATTTATTTTTTGTGGTCACGTAAATACATCTTTCATATTTTTCTTCAGATGAATATATCCAAAGTTATTGATTTTATAGTATTTAGTAGTTTTTTGAAGGTGGAAGACATTTAAAATTTGAAATATTTGAATTTGAAGTTATTTAAAGTTATTGATTTTGTAGTACTTAGTAGTTTTTGAAACTTGGAAGACACTTAAACGGTTGAATTATTCTAATTTGAAATTTGATCGCACAAACATTCGTAAGTTTGAAATATCCTAATGTGGAATTTGATCACACGGCATAAATAGTTAGCATTTTTTTGTGGTCATGTTGACATATTGTTCATATTTTCCAGATGGACATATTTTAATTATTGATCTTATAGTATCTAGCAGTTTTTTTCTAATTTGTTTAATTAAGTTGAGCCCTGAGAATTTATTAAATTTTAAATTTTCGTTTTTTTTAATGTGCACAATAGTGTTTTGTTGCACCTTTTGTGTGGAGAGTATGGAAAATTGGTAGTTTCGAAAAATTTTGTTCGATTTTTTTTGAAATATTATTTGTATAATTCTGTGGCCATTGATTCTTTGTTGCAACTTTTATATCGGAATATTTTGAAATATTGTTTGCATTAATTTTGTGGGCATAATTTTTTTTGGTGAAACTTTTGTGTGTAAAGTCTGGACGCTTGTGAAATTTGAGTTTTTTTGACATATTTTTTGCTTTTTTCTGAATTATAGTATAGAAGTTATTTTATATCGGAATATTTTGAAATATTATTTGCATTTTTTTTTGGGCATTTTTTTTTGCGCAACTTTTATGTGTAAAGTCTGAACATTTGTGTAATTTGAGTTTTTTGACATATTTTTTGCTTTTTTCTGAATTATAGTATAGAAGTTATTTTATATCGAAATACTTTGAAATATTATTTGCATTTTTTTTGGGCATTTTTTTTGTGCAACCTTTATGTGTAAAGTCTGAACATTTGTGAAATTTGAATTTTTTTTACATATATTTTTTTTCTGAATTATAGTCTAGAAGCTATGAATTTTTCAATTTTCTAGCAATTTGTGGGTGTGTAATTGTGAAATTCATTACAGATAGGGCCCTGACAGCGAAGAGTGAGGACAGTTTTCGAATTTACGTAAAGCAAAGGGGTCTTTTTGAAAATTTGCGGCGGACTGTTCACTGGAGCAGTGGATAGTAAGCTGTGAGGATTGTTTTCGAATTTACGTAAAATAGAGGGGTTTTTTTGCAAAGTTGCGACGGGACTGTTCAATACTGTAGCAATGAACAGTGATCACTGTTCACTGCTACAGTGCACGGGGCGCTGCCCGTGAAATCGGCCAGCTTTTAATATATAGAGTATATAGAAGTTATTTTATATCGGAATACTTTGAAATATTATTTGCATTTTTTTGGGCATTTTTTTTTGTGCAACCTTTATGTGTAAAGTCTGAACATTTGTGAAATTTGAATTTTTTCATGCCATTTTTATGCTTTTAGCACTTGTTTTATATTAAGTTTATTATTTATTTGGACTAACCTACTAATAGTTGCAAAAGTGCACAATGTTCTTGTTTTACTCTTTGATGTGTAGAAATTATCAAGAATACAAGAGGAAACCTTGTTGGAGTCGAATTGGGACTTTCCTGAAATCTGTCTGAGAACTTTTTACGAAGATTGCCAGTTTGACCCTCGAAGATGACGTTATTTGGAGACCTGGCTGTTACGAAAGTTGTCACAATTTTCCATACGAAGATTTTAAGCCCGAGATCAGCCCAATCGGATTTCGGACGCGGCCTGGAGGCCCGTTTTGGTGGAACCCTAAAAGGGGTGACGGAAATCCGAGAAGATATATAAAGGGAGGAAACATAACTCGTGGAGGACTCCTCCACCCACGAATTTCCAGCCACCAAAGCCACGTTTTTGCCTCCCCCATGGATCCCATCTACATGGGGGAGGGCTCCCAAGAAGCCATGAAGGAAGGGGGCTAAGGGGCGGTGCTCCCCCATGGAACCGGCGGCGCAGGAGGAGCCCCCTACGCCACCGCCGGTGCCGGCGCCGCCCTGCGCCTCTCGCTGCCCTCTCCGCCGTCTTCACCGCCATCTCCATCACCATCTCCTCCTTGTATTCAGTGGTTCATCTCCCACAAACCTCTGTACCGTCCTATGTAAACATGGTGTTTGATGCTATAATATTTATCTTATGATCTATGTCATGTTTATGTAGTTTATTTGTCTTTCGATTGCTTTGTTGAATGTCTATGGTTCATTAGAGTTGTATGTTGATATGGTACTGTCCTTTGGTGTCCATTATACTTGTGCGCGCATGGATCAACACCATAGGGTTAGTAGTATGTGCAAAGGAAGGGGCGTAGTTCTGCCGGAGTGACAGAAACCTAAGGACTCAAACCGGTTAGTTGCACGTATGGGAGTAAGAGGACCATAAACTTAAGGCTATGGTTGGGGAAACCTTAATGCATTGTTAGTATTTACGGATGTTTGCTAACAATCCAATCATATAGTACTTGTAATCCCAAGTAGTGGAGTGCATGTATATTTAGCCTCTCCCACATTGAAAACTGCATCAAAGACAATGAACTAGATGTCTTCACTAATTAATCTTGGACAAAGCCACCACAATTACCACCACTTTTCCACACTCATGGTACTGTTAGTATATGGTTACTTAGTGTACTTTATTGCTGCAGCACTAACTTTTACTTTCTTGTATTTATTATCCTGCAAAACTATCTCTCATACCCGTATTGCTACCGTAGTTTTATTTCCTAGATAATACAAACGTTTAGTGTGCGTAGAGTTGTATCAGTGGTTGATAGAACTTGAGAGAATAATTATCCTACCTTTAGCTCCTCGTTGGGTTCGACACTCTTACTTATCGAAAAGGCTACACGCGATCCCCTATACTTGTGGGTTATCAAGACCTTTTCTGGCGCCGTTGCCGGGGAGCCATAGCGTAGGTTAATGTTCTTGTGTGCACTTGTTTGCTTTATCTCTAAGTAGTTTTTATTTTCAGTATTAAGTTGTTCTTTATCTTACTATGGATAGGGAATGCGAATTACAAAAAAAATTAGGTGTAGTTGTTATCTAAAAATGTTTTCAAAAAGAAAAGTGATTGGAAAGATAAGTAATGGTTAAATGGGGGTCGACCTTGAACACTTGTGTTCATGCCTATGAAACCAAAACAAATCTTTCCATGGAAGCTTTTCATTAAAAACATGTAAATATTGTAAATATTGTGTATATACCTCTGTACATAAAAATAAAATGCTAATTATAATCTTTAGTTAATTGAAAGTTGATAGTTTTACTTTGCTGTCCAGAAACAGATTTTCTGTGCTCCACCGTATTAAATGTTTAAAATCACCAGAACGTGATCTTGATCTGAAATTTCTTGAGTGCAAAGTGATGCTTATTAGCTTTCTTTCATTAGACTAAATTTTTCGATTTGAGCTACTTAACTATCTCGTTGAATGCCATCTTTACGGACTGTTCAGTTTTGACAGATTTCTTTGTTTATTCAATATTGTACTTGGTGTTGTTAGTTTCATTAGTTTTTCGACGGACAACGGAAATCATGAACACCTTAGTATATACAGTGGCTAATGTTGAGTAAAAATTATAAAACTTGTCAATGCTTGAACATGAGTGGATTTTATTTAATGAGTACTAACCCTACTAATGAGTTTTGTGAAGTTTTATGTGGATGTAGCTTATAAGATCTAATCAATATGGTGATATGAGATGAATAAGAAGACGCAAGAGCTCAAGCTTGGGGATGTGTAGGTGCATCCCAAGAACATATTCAAGAAGATACAATCATCTAAGCTTGGGGATGCCCGAGTCATCCCCCTATTCATCAACTAACATGAGGTTGTCTCGTTCATACTCTATATTACCCGTCCACATGATATGTATTGTCTTAACTTGTATTATAATTGCTTTTATATGTCTTGGTTTTACCTTCTTTAGTTTTATTAGGCTCCTTATTTGGTTTCGATTGCTTCTTTACTTTCACTTATAAATTCAAAATAACAAAAATATTTTCTTTTGTTTTGCTTCTTTGTTTGGTTCTTTATTTTAATTTTATTTGGGTTTTACTTTTGATTTTTATTTAGAGTTTTCCTTGCTGTAGCTAGCATGTTTAGGTCTTGCTTAGCCTCTGGTTTCTTAGTTTATCAAAAATAAAGTACCAAGTTTTATCCATTTAGCTTAGTTGATACATATGTAAAAAGTGATTTTCTGTTTTCGGTATCTACTGCTTATTGCGCGATTTTTCATATTTTACTGGAAGCTCTAAAAATCACGAAAAAATTACTGATGTTGTAGCACCTAATCCTCTGCATGTACAAAAATTGGCTAAAATTTCGGGCATGTTTAAGTGCACCTAAAAATTGCGTTTTCCAGCTGCTGTTTTTCTGGACAGATTCTGACTTTTGTTGCAAGAGTGGCCTCTTTTCGTTTTCATTTGATTTTTAATGGTTCTTACCTTTCATTTATAAGTTGGCCATTTAAGCAACCTTTCTGTAACTTAAAAACAAAATTTTATTTGGTTTAATAGTAGCACTTGGGAAATATTATCTATTGTACTAATGTCTAACCGCAGAAAAGAATGGGAAAGTTTTTGTGTTGAAGTTTTTTCACAGAGAATGAAGGAACACCAAACTATGGAATATTGAAGAACCAAAGTCATAAGCTTGGGGATGTCCCCGCATCCCTCTTCATCAATAACCCCACGGTTTGCAAACCTTTAAACTTTGTTTTTTGAGCAACATAGGAACTTACTAAACTTGAAGCGGCTGTATTTTATTATCTATTTATCTTAGCATCAAACACCAGTTACATTAATAAGTGGATCGTCACATATTTTATTTATCCTCTGTTTTCAATGTTTACTTGGTTAATGGATTACTTGTTGAAACTTAAAAATGATGTGTGAATAATACTGTTTAGTAGTTTATGTTTTCTTATGGTTAGTCTCAACTAGCTAATAGTGCATATTATGTTATTTTGATATCAACATGCATTGTCCTGTTCATAAGATGGTATGGTATTGTGGTATCCTCCTCTGAATAATTCATTGAATTGACTTGGCACATGCTCACATGTATGACTGAAAAACAAAAGTCAATTAAGCCTTGATGATTTATTTTGACTCAGAGTTCTTGTATCACTTTTATGTCTTAATTTTATTTTGTCGCAAGCATGATTATGACGGTTATTGCTCTCTTGATTGTCGCTTCCCAGTCTATTGCTAGCCTTCACTTGTACTGAGCGGGAATGCTGCTCGTGCTTCCAAACCATGAAAACCAAGTTATTCCAAAGTGTCCACCATAAATACCTATGCATGGCATTTCAACCATTCAAGTAAATTTTCATGTGCTACCTTTAAAACCTTCAAAGTACTTCTCAATTTGTGTCAATGTTTTATAGCTCATGAGGAAGTATGTGGTGTTTTATCTTTCAATCTTGTCATTCAGACTTTCACCAATGGACTAGTGGCATATACATCCGCTTATCCAATAATTTTGCAAAAAGAGCTGGCAACGGGGTGCCCAGTCCCAATTAATTACAACTTTCATTAATAATTCTCTTCACATGTTTTGCCCTGATTTATCAGTAAGCAACTTAATTTGCAAATAGACACTCCTCCATGGTATGTGAATGTTGGAAGGCACCCGAGGATTCGGTTAGCCATGGCTTGTGCAAGCAAAGGTTGGGGGGAGTGTCACCCATAATGAAACTAAAATACATGTGTAAACAAAAGAGAAGAGGGATGATCTACCTTGCTGGTAGAAATAACGTCCTTCATGGGAGCCGCTCTTGAAAGTCTGGTTGACAAGGGGGTTAGAGTACCCACTACCATTCGTTGACAACAACAAACACTTCCCAAAACAATTTTGCTTCTGTTTTAAAAATAAAAGCTCTAGCACATGATAATCCCTGCTTCCCTCTGCGAAGGGCCAATCTTTTATTTCATGTTGAGTCACCATCCTTTCTTTGAGCACTTTCTCGAGAGCATAGTTGTCATTCTTAGTGTAATGTGCTTGTCCCAGAATGGTTAATTGATATAACTTTGATGCTTTTATCTTTGATATCTTTATTCTAGTCTTCATGAACTTCAGAGGTGCCTGGGCATTTATGTTTTGCTGTACAAAAAGGGCAAGCGAGATACCACTCTATCATGCTTTATTATGGTCATTACAATCTTGTTGATGTTTATAAATTTCATGTTATAAGCTCTTAGTTCGTTGATACTTTTCATTAGGAAACATGATTGCTAAGTTTTATTATCCATACATCATGCAATTGTTAAAGACCTGATCATAGCATTTACAATCAAAAATTATTTTGTTATCATTTACCTACTCGAGGACGAGCAGGAATTAAGCTTGGGGATGTTGATACGTCCAAAACGTATCTATAATTTTTGATTGTTTCATGCCATTTTTATGCTTTTAGCACTTGTTTTATATTAAGTTTATTATTTATTTGGACTAACCTACTAATAGTTGCAAAAGTGCACAATGTTCTTGTTTTACTCTTTGATGTGTAGAAATTATCAAGAATACAAGAGGAAACCTTGTTGGAGTCGAATTGGGACTTTCCTGAAATCTGTCTGAGAACTTTTTACGAAGTTTGCCAGTTTGACCCTCGAAGATGACGTCAATTGGAGACCTGGCTGTTACAAAGTTGTCACAATTTTCCATACGAAGATTTTAAGCCCGAGATCAGCCCAATCGGAGTTCGGACGCGGCCTGGAGGCCCGTTTTGGTGGAACCCTAAAAGGGGGTGACGGAAATCCGAGAAGATATATAAAGGGAGGAAACCTAACTCGTGGAGGACTCCTCCACCCACGAATTTCCAGCCACCAAAGCCACGTTTTTGCCTCCCCCATGGATCCCATCTCCATGGGGGAGGGCTCCCAAGAAGCCATGAAGGAAGGGGGCTAAGGGGCGGTGCTCCCCCATGGAACCGGCGGCGCAGGAGGAGCCCCCTGCGCCACCGCCGGTGCCGGCGCCGCCCTGCGCCTCTCGCTGCCCTCTCCGCCGTCTTCACCGCCATCTCCATCACCATCTCCTCCTTGTATTCAGTGGTTCATCCTCCACAAACCTCTGTACCGTCCTATGTAAACATGGTGTTTGATGCTATAATATTTATCCTATGATCTATGTCATGTTTATGTAGTTTATTTGTCTTTCGATTGCTTTGTTGAATGTCTATGGTTCATTAGAGTTGTATGTTGATATGGTACTGTCCTTTGGTGTCCATTATACTTGTGCGCGCATGGATCAACACCATAGGGTTAGTAGTATGTGCAAAGGAAGGGGCGTAGTCTGCCGGAGTGACAGAAACCTGAGGGCTCAAACCGGTTAGTTGCACGTATGGGAGTAAGAGGACCATAAACTTAAGGCTATGGTTGGGGAAACCTTAATGCATTGTTAGTATTTACGGATGTTTGCTAACAATCCAATCATATAGTACTTGTAATCCCAAGTAGTGGAGTGCATGTATATTTAGCCTCTCCCACATTGAAAACTGCATCAAAGACAATGAACTAGATGTCTTCACTAATTAATCTTGGACAAAGCCACCACAATTACCACCACTTTTCCACACTCATGGTACTGTTAGTATATGGTTACTTAGTGTACTTTATTGCTGCAGCACTAACTTTTACTTTCTTGTATTTATTATCCTGCAAAACTATCTCTCATACCCGTATTGCTACCGTAGTTTTATTTCCTAGATAATGCAAACGTTTAGTGTGCGTAGAGTTGTATCAGTGGTTGATAGAACTTGAGAGAATACTTATCCTACCTTTAGCTCCTCGTTGGGTTCGACACTCTTACTTATCGAAAAGGCTACACGCGATCCCCTATACTTGTGGGTTATCAGTGGTATAGTTCAATTTCGGAGGTGGTTAGGACTGAAAAGTATTTATTTTTTTTGAAATTTTCAGATTTGCCCGTGTGTAAAAAGTCAATTAGATTTGGAAATTATTTAAGTGTAAAGAGATTACGCTTATTTTTTTTTCAGGTTTTGGGAAATATTCAAAGTGGGAAGTTTTTTAGATTTGATTTCTTATTAGTTTTGTAGAATAGTCAGATTTAAAAAGATATTTAAAAGTTTGAATTATTTAATTTTGAAATTTGATTGGGTGGCATAAATAGTCAGCATTTATTTTTTGTGGTCACGCAAATACATCTTTCATATTTTTCTTCAGATGAATATATCCAAAGTTATTGATTTTATAGTATTTAGTAGTTTTTTGAAGGTGGAAGACATTTAATATTTGAAATATTTGAATTTGAAGTTATTTAAAGTTATTGATTTTGTAGTACTTAGTAGTTTTTGAAACTTGGAAGACACTTAAACGGTTGAATTATTCTAATTTGAAATTTGATCGCACAAACATTCGTAAGTTTGAAATATCCTAATGTGGAATTTGATCACACGGCATAAATAGTTAGCATTTTTTTTGTGGTCATGTTGACATATTTTTCATATTTTCCAGATGGACATATTTTAATTATTGATCTTATAGTATCTAGCAGTTTTTTTCTAATTTGTTTAATTAAGTTGAGCCCTGAGAATTTATTAAATTTTAAATTTTCGTTTTTTTTAATGTGCACAATAGTGTTTTGTTGCACCTTTTGTGTGGAGAGTATGGAAAATTGGTAGTTTCGAAAAAATTTGTTCGATTTTTTTTGAAATATTATTTGTATAATTCTGTGGCCATTGATTCTTTGTTGCAACTTTTATATCGGAATATTTTGAAATATTGTTTGCATTAATTTTGTGGGCATAATTTTTTTTGGTGAAACTTTTGTGTGTAAAGTCTGGACGCTTGTGAAATTTGAGTTTTTTTGACATATTTTTTGCTTTTTTCTGAATTATAGTATAGAAGTTATTTTATATCGGAATATTTTGAAATATTATTTGCATTTTTTTTTGGCATTTTTTTTTGGTGCAACTTTTATGTGTAAAGTCTGAACATTTGTGTAATTTGAGTTTTTTTGACATATTTTTTGCTTTTTTCTGAATTATAGTATAGAAGTTATTTTATATCGAAATACTTTGAAATATTATTTGCATTTTTTTTGGGCATTTTTTTTGTGCAACCTTTATGTGTAAAGTCTGAACATTTGTGAAATTTGAAAAAAAAATTGACATATATTTTTTTTCTGAATTATAATCTAGAAGCTATGAATTTTTCAATTTTCTAGCAATTTGTGGGTGTGTAATTGTGAAATTCATGACAGATAGGGCCCTGACAGCGAAGAGTGAGGACAGTTTTCGAATTTACGTAAAGCAGAGGGGTCTTTTTGAAAATTTGCAGCGGACTGTTCACTGGAGCAGTGGATAGTAAGCTGTGAGGACTGTTTTCGAATTTACGTAAAATAGAGGGGTTTTTTTTTGCAAAGTTGCGACGGGACTGTTCAACACTGTAGCAATGAACAGTGATCACTGTTCACTGCTGAAATACATGTCAGTGATTCAACAATTTCTTATTTGATTTTATTTTTTGTGGAAAAGTGTTTGTATTTTGTTGTAAGTATTTATCAGATTTAATTGATCTTGGAAATTCAGTGTGAACTTTTTTGTATGCCGAGCACGTGTGGTATAGTTCAATTTCGGAGGTGGTTAGGACTGAAAAGTATTTATTTTTTTTTGAAATTTTCAGATTTGCCCGTGTGTAAAAAGTCAATTAGATTTGGAAATTATTTAAGTGTAAAGAGATTACGCTTATTTTTTTTCAGGTTTTGGGAAATATTCAAAGTGGGAAGTTTTTTAGATTTGATTTCTTATTAGTTTTGTAGAATAGTCAGATTTAAAAAGATATTTAAAAGTTTGAATTATTTAATTTTGAAATTTGATTGGGTGGCATAAATAGTCAGCATTTATTTTTTGTGGTCACGTAAATACATCTTTCATATTTTTCTTCAGAAGAATATATCCAAAGTTATTGATTTTATAGTATTTAGTAGTTTTTTGAAGGTGGAAGACATTTAATATTTGAAATATTTGAATTTGAAGTTATTTAAAGTTATTGATTTTGTAGTACTTAGTAGTTTTTGAAACTTGGAAGACACTTAAACGGTTGAATTATTCTAATTTGAAATTTGATCGCACAAACATTCGTAAGTTTGAAATATCCTAATGTGGAATTTGATCACACGGCATAAATAGTTAGCATTTTTTTTGTGGTCATGTTGACATATTTTTCATATTTTCCAGATGGACATATTTTAATTATTGATCTTATAGTATCTAGCAGTTTTTTTCTAATTTGTTTAATTAAGTTGAGCCCTGAGAATTTATTAAATTTTAAATTTTCGTTTTTTTAATGTGCACAATAGTGTTTTGTTGCACCTTTTGTGTGGAGAGTATGGAAAATTGGTAGTTTCGAAAAAATTTGTTCGATTTTTTTTGAAATATTATTTGTATAATTCTGTGGCCATTGATTCTTTGTTGCAACTTTTATATCGGAATATTTTGAAATATTGTTTGCATTAATTTTGTGGGCATAATTTTTTTTGGTGAAACTTTTGTGTGTAAAGTCTGGGCGCTTGTGAAATTTGAGTTTTTTTGACATATTTTTTGCTTTTTTCTGAATTATAGTATAGAAGTTATTTTATATCGGAATATTTTGAAATATTATTTGCATTTTTTTGGGCATTTTTTTTTTGGTGCAATTTTTATGTGTAAAGTCTGAACATTTGTGTAATTTGAGTTTTTTTGACATATTTTTTGCTTTTTTCTGAATTATAGTATAGAAGTTATTTTATATCGGAATACTTTGAAATATTATTTGCATTTTTTTTTGGGCATTTTTTTTTTGTGCAACCTTTATGTGTAAAGTCTGAACATTTGTGAAATTTGAATTTTTTTTGACATATATTTTTTTTCTGAATTATAGTCTAGAAGCTATGAATTTTTCAATTTTCTAGCAATTTGTGGGTGTGTAATTGTGAAATTCATGACAGATAGGGCCAGACAGCGAAGAGTGAGGACAGTTTTCGAATTTACGTAAAGCTGAGGGGTCTTTTTGAAAATTTGAATTTTGAATTTTTTTTGACATATATTTTTTTCTGAATTATAGTCTAGAAGCTATGAATTTTTCAATTTTCTAGCAATTTGTGGGTGTGTAATTGTGAAATTCATGACAGATAGGGCCCAGACAGCGAAGAGTGAGGACAGTTTTCGAATTTACGTAAAGCTGAGGGGTTTGAATTTTTTTTGACATATATTTTTTTTCTGAATTATAGTCTAGAAGCTATGAATTTTTCAATTTTCTAGCAATTTGTGGGTGTGTAATTGTGAAATTCATGACAGATAGGGCCCAGACAGCGAAGAGTGAGGACAGTTTTCGAATTTACTTAAAGCTGAGGGTCTTTTTGAAAATTTGCGGCGGACTGTTCACTGGAGCAGTGGATAGTAAGCTGTAAATGAACAGTACCCGCACTTCTACTGTAACTTTTTTTTTTTGGATTTTTTTTATTTTTTTTTTAAAATTTTTCAGAAGTCCCTACATATAATCTATCTTTATACTATATATATATATACATCAAAGCTGATCCGGATCCGACGGTCAGCGCGATGTTATCAAAGCCGACCGGCTTTGCCCTCACCACGCTGATCCACGCGTCGCCACGGCAAAAAAATCACACTTATACAGTGCCAACACGGTTCCGCTCCGTCCATCTTCGATCGGACGGTCAACGTGATTTTTTACGGAAAAAAACTTATGTTCACTGAAAATTGCGGATCAGTCCCAGCCTCTGTACGTAGATGGACTTATTTGCAAATTAAAGAAACTGCAGGGACTTCCCTACAAAACACCCCCACATCTCCTCCTTCCCCTTCCTCTCTCACGCGCGTCGTCAAACTCGCCGCCGCCACCGACACGCTCCACCGCCGCACCTCTCCTCCTCGCTCAGATCGAAGGTACCAGCGAGCTTCGCCGTCGCTTCCCCTCCCTCCTCACCGAAGATCAGCTGCCGGCGTTGAGCATTTCCGCGCCGGAATCGGCGACGTCCACCGTTCCCAAATCAAGAAACACCTATTATTCACCGTACACCAAGGTGTCACTGTGTCAGGTTTCGGGAGCCAAAATCACGGATCGATTCCGCCATATTCCCCGTTCCTAGCACGAAACGGTGGACTCCCAGAACGGTGCTAGTGGATTCCTCTGTCAGCCCATGGACTCGTGCGCCGACGCCGCTCGTCCGACGGAGAAGGCAGCCGGGCAGCACTTTGAAGCATGCCTCGTCTGGCAGAACGAGGGGCCTCGCTGGGTGGGAGGAGGATGGGCCGCGCCGCCGGACCCGCAGGAGCACGATGCAGAGGAGGGGACTGGGGAGCAGGGGCGCCGCGCGCGGCATGCTCCTGTCGCATCTCCCTCATGCCGCGTTCCCACTTCCCACGCCATCGACGCTCGCGTCCTCGTCCCATCAGCCCCGCCTCCGACCTCGCCCCTTGTGACCCTCCAGGAAATCGCGCCCCTTCCCTTGCTCGATTGCTTCAATTTAGCCGTTGACCCGACCACCGGCTCCGTTGACGGACCGCCGCAGCGGCGCGCGTAGCCGGCTCGGCGCCGGCGCGCGGCGGGAGCAGGCGAGGGAGGCGGCGCACGGGCGGCGCGGGTCCCGGGCGGACGAGGGCGGGGGCGGCGGCTATGCGTAGGAGAGACGCCATGGGGAGGACTGGATGGCTCTCTGGCGCCCTCCTCTTCAATGTCCTTAGTCTTCAGATTGTGGGCTTGGGTATAGCACACGCAGGGTACACAAAAGGTTTCCAGGGAACATCGAACTTGCGTCTTATCCTACGCTCCCTATTGGTATCCTGTAAAAGAGGGACGGGGGAGACATGTAACTAAAACGAGCATTTTAAACGCACAACGGGAAACAAATTAACATACGTCTTCATCGGAGTCGCTCCACGCATCCGGATCTTCAAGTATCTTCTCTGCACCCACATGGCCACCAGTGTAAGCATCAGTTTTGTTGGGGTGCTTCACATTTGGACAACCAGTGCAGTAACCTTTATTAAAAGGGGGAAGAAAGTGGGTCAGTTGCCACTAAACAGCCAATTAGCCAACAGATACAAAGACAATGAAACCCACAAACTGTATTTCAATGGTACTAGGGAAAGAGTATAGAATACCATTATCATTAGTCTCAACCATGCAAAAACAGCTGACTACCCACTCTCCACGTTCTATTCCTTCTTGTTTTGTATTTTTTAGTTCAACAAAGAATTGTTTGTCGAACCAGCAATCCAAGCCATCAGCTCCTTTAGACTTTGCAGTGAAATTTAAATGGCGGTACCACTGCTCCTCTTCATAAAACGATTGGTGTTCTGTAACATCTTTCAGTTCATATGCAAGATCCTGAAATAAGAAGCATAGATCGGATAAGAAACTGCTATATGAATATGATGAAGTGCTATCCTGGTAGCGGCACAAGTACAGGTGTGAAAGACGGAGAACAAACTGCCACAAGATTGTGATCCTCGTTATACTGGTCCACCACAGCGCAAACCAATTCTACGCGTATGCTCAAGGCCTTTCTGAAATATATATGACTTTGTACGCTTTTTCATTGTGCCATCAGGCCAGAAAAGACACTGTCGTATACCCATCTCCTGTCGAGAAACACCAGCTTGCTCCAGACACCTAGATTAGAAGAGCATCTCCGTAAGATTTAATACATTGTACTTCATCAAAAGTAGAGAGCACAAAGTGATACTGTCAAATCGACCAACAAAAACTAAACAAGTTCTCAATGCAAAGAAAAACATGCAGCCAATATCTCATTTTTGTACAGGGCTAATCTTCTCTTATTTGCGCTATTTTGACATGTTAATGGAACTAATTGTTCTGGCTATCACCATCGTACACGAGGAAACAAAGCTGCCTTGGTGCACCTGGATAAAAGCTAGCCAATTGTACAAAATACGATTCAGATCAAAGTATGCCAACATAAAACTACGAGATCACACCTTTCATTCTGGGGTGACACAGGATGGTACCACTACAGCCCTTTTTATTAAAATTAGCATCTATGTGTACTTATAACTTATGCACCATGTCAATAACTCACAGATAGTCAACAAAATGTTTTACCGCTATATCTCGCCCCAAAAAGTAATATACAGATTAACGTAGGCCGGTATATTTTTATCAACTTGTTCGCTTCCCTATAATCCAACATAGAGGGATTTGATTTTTTTTTCTCTTGATTTGTGTTGTAGGAAATGTGGTTATCTTTTATTGCATGTTTGAATATGCAAAAAAAAACTAGATACGTAAAATACAAAGTTCAGATTGAGAAACCTTACATTTTTGGAACCCGGCGGTCATGAAGATATCGATCAATAGCCTTTTCAGCTTTCTCTATGCTCTTAAACAGGCGACCCACCTTAGGATATGTGTGGAATAATCCTCTACGATCAGCCCTGATGTAAAATTCCATACCCCAATCACATCGTAGCCGGGAAAAAATGGGTGACCCTGGAGGGGTTACTTGCTGTGCTTGTGGAAAGATCGAGGAGGTGGCATCCAATGTTGTAGTGTTGAGCAAACCCTTGGAGGACCCGGGTTGTTGCTGCGGGCAGTACTCATGCCTGAAGTGGAACAAACAGATGGACTTGTTAGGTAGACAAAATAATTTAGCTTATGCAAGGAGACGAGTATAACCAATGGTTGCTACAAACGTCCCTCCAAAAAAAAAAAAAAATCGTTGCTACACAGTATTTATCTCACTATAACTAATCGTTGCTACACAATCCCTCTAAAAAAACAGTTGCTTCTAAAAAAAACAGTTGCTACACAATCCCTCTAAAAAAAAACAGTTGCTACACAATATCTGTCTTATCTATATAGGTAAAACAGGAACACAGATTTTTTTCGTGATTAGGCATACCGATGGTGGAATGGGCGCCTCAAGCAAACACAGATTGCCTTAACGATTTGGCTGATGCTTCTGAAGCGTGCGGCAGGAGGAAAAGGGTATGAGTTGCTTTGGTACCACCCATCATCGGTAAGGTCGACGTATAGCAGCAGCCCTTTGCCGAAGGCTGTAGTGGCCATGATTGGCCCGCCCATGATCACAGGCATCCGCGTGTAAGGATCGCTCACCGTGTAGCTCCCGCGCTCATCGATGGACACGAGGACCGCGCTCTCGCTATCGACGGGAACCATGATGTGCACTGGCAGCTTCTCCAAGTCCCGCTTTTCATGGCCGCCGGCGATGCAGATTGGCTCGAGGAGGCCGAAGGGGGGTGGAGGCGAGATTGGCATGGGGATTAGGGTTTGAGTTCAGTCCTGGAGGGTTGGGAGGGGATTGGGTCGCTCTTCTCCGATGGCGGAGAGGGCCAGAGCTGCGGAGGCGTGGCTGCGGGGTCGGCGACCTAGTGCCGGGAAGGGAGACGGGGATCGCGCGCGGATGGGAGGATTGGGGCTGCTGCCGGCCGGCGAACTGGGAGAAAGAGGCAGGGATTCGAGTTCGAAGAATCCAGGGGCAACAACTGGGTGGTTTCCTTTTTTTCTGACGAAAAACAACGAGGGCCTGACCTCAAGGCCCAGACATGACCCCAGACATGACGGGCCGGGCTATTGATGAGCCAAGCACGCACGCGAACGGGCCGACACGTTGGCACTGTCCCAATTGGCCAGCTTTGGATAAGGGCGCGTTTGGCCCGGCTGGCTGCAGAAACAGTCCCGTTATTTGATTGCCGTTTTTCTGGAGACAGTCCCGCACGGTGTTTAAAGCATCCTTGGGTCAGGCCTCATAGAACAACGGCTGAATCGGCCGTTTCCAGGTAGCCAGGCCGTGAGGAGAAGAAACGTGGCAACGGCTGCACGCCTGGAGAAGCGCGGGAGACGCGCCATAACCCCCCGCACCCACGCCTCTGACTGTCCCCGCTCTCACGTCCCATCGCCCAAAGAAAACCCCAATGGCAGCAGCTCCTCCGCCTCCTCCTCCACCACCGCCGGCCCGCGGTCCCGTCGGCCATAGCGCATCCTGCAGCTCGGTGGCGAGAGTCGTGCGGGAGTTTGAGAAGGGGGCCGCCGGCGGTCGTCGGAGTGCGGCGGCGCAGATTGACCCCGCTCTCCTCCCGCCCATGAAGCGGCCTTCACCGATTTCGCATCGGCCAAGCCCGGCAGTGATGGCGGCTTCGGAGACGCGGAGGCTCGCCGAATCTGCAAGGGCAGTCCAAGCGGCGGCGCATGCAGCCGCTGTGGCGATGGTCGGGGGTCCGGCGACTGGGTTCCCCAATCTGGTCCAGGACGCGCCGCATAGCTTCGCGCCGGTAAGGCCACCGCCGACTCGTCCTCCTCGAGCCCCAGCATCGCCGCCTCTTGGGCTGCCAAGCTTCGCGGCGCCAAGACCTCCTCCTCCTCCAGCAACCGACGCTCCACCGGCAACCGTCGCTCGTCCTCATGAAGTGGCAACCGTCACTCCACCTCCACCTTCGGCAACCGGCGTCGGCCCCTCGACGAGCCGTTCGGTAAAAGTGGCACCAACCCTTGTCAATCTACAATCCCTTGTCAATCGTATTGCAGATATGTTTACGTCTCAGTATTGTAGATGTGTTGCATGTTCATTGTTCTGCGGATCTGTTGTAGTTTCTAATTAGGATTCAGTTTCTTCTTTTTCATGTACCTTTGTCAATCTGCAATCCATGTTCATTAGTTTCTGTCCATGTTCATGTGCATTGCCTGCACTTCATGAAGTTGCATTGCACATAGTACTTGATGTATCATTTTGCATCGCACATTGTCCATGTTCATGTGCATTGCCTGCACTTCATGAAGTTGCATTGCACATTAGTTCATGTCCAGTTCATGTCCATGTCCATGTCGATGTGCATGTGCATTGTATTGCCTGAACTTTATGATCTTGCATTGCAGGACTGGCACACCCAATGTAGGAAAACCGTGGAGCCTCCATCTCCTCTAACTGACTGCATCGTCCACCAAAATGTGGCAAGGCCTCAAGTGCCAGGTCTGGCCTTGGCGTTGAAGGAGATGAAGGACAAGAAGCTCAAAGGGGAATGGGAAATGGGTCGTGCACCAAAGCTGGGATACTGTTATGATGGTGTCGTTCCCCGGCGTTTCTTCCTGGAGGTGAAGCATGATGATCTTCATTCGATCGTCTTCCCGCCTGACATCCAGAAGCTGGTGGTGGAGAAGTGGAAGCTAAAGAAGCCCAAGGTGAAGGAAGGGAAGGAGCCGAAGCTTTGCATTCCACTCCGCCGCCACCAAGTGCTGTGAGTACTTCGTCCAGCTCAGGTGGTTCGAAGACCACCTTGTCATCTTCAAAGGATGGGAAGACTTCGCCAAGGAGATCAAGCTGGACACCGGAGATGTCCTCGTCTTCAAGTTCGTCGGTGACGACTTCAAGGTGAAGCTCTTCAGGTTCATCAGCTCCACTGAGGAGGCCTTCGTCTGTCCAGTTCATGGCAAGTGAGTTCTTAGTTCACTGTGACTTGCTTGATGAGCAGTTGTTTTGTATGCTCTTCATGTTTTGATGCCAGGGGAGTGTTCTCTTGGTGTAAGTACTTATCAGGTGCACAGATTGCACCTGTAACCAAACTCTTAACCCTAGCTGTAGTTAAGCTTGTGGGGGTGTAAGTATGGAACCCTATTTTGGGTCAGTGGGTGTGTTCCCCTGACGAAATCAATGGTTAGTCAGTGTTAAGTAGATGATTTCTGCCTCCTTTCTTCCTTTCCATTGCCTGGTAACCTCGCCAAATTTGAATAGGGTGACTCTATCACTCTTTCTCAGTACATACATGCGTTCTTCACGCTGCCAAACAAGGGGAGGTCGGTTTTGCAGAGCCGAAAACGGAAAAACAGTGCAACCAAACATTGGGCCAAATGTGGCTTGTTTCTGATGCAGGCAACCAAACAACTAGCCCAACATGGCCCAAATCACGTTGTAGCCCAGCACTGCCCTCCCCAGCCTGCCCCGACGCAGGTGAGAAAGGCATGGAGCCTACCAAACGCGCCCTAAGGGAAGGAGGCGTCCCCAAGGGGATTTTTCATTTTTTGTGAAAAGGGGATTCACCCGACTAGTCGATGACCAACGTCTTCCTTTTTAGGCCATTAAAAAGTGGTTTGTGATGCCGGAAGCCCGTGCTCCTTTCTATTTAAAAAATTCAAAACATATTTATACATTTTAAAAAAAATCCATGTGTAGCTAATGATACATCCTACTAACATGTAAAATTTCAACTCGAGGCTGTACAAAAATGACAAATGTGTCGACATGAGAACGTATATTTTCAAATTTCTAAGTTGTATCAGATTTGTTATTTTTGTGTAGTAATAAAAAAATATCCCAATCTTAGATTTTACACGGTTGTGGGATACACAATTGAGAATGTTCTGAAACGATTTTGAATTTTTTAAACAGGAGGGAGCACTGGTGCCTGGTATCAAAAAATCTCCACGGACCAAACTCGCTCTATTTATGGCCCACAGCTATCGATAATCAACCATATTATCTGCCATGTCTGAAAAGTCAACTGGCGATTCGCTCGGTATCGCCCCAGTGAGGAAAGCGCTGGTGGCTGAGGGGACACCGGCCCATATGGCCCAGTGATACGTCTCAAACGTATCTATAATTTTTGATGTTTCATGCTTGTTTTATATCAATGTCACATGTTTTATATACACTTTATATCATATTATGACATTTATTGGACTAACCTATTAACAAGATGCCACAGTGCCAGTTCATGTTTATTTTGTCTGTGCATTGCAGAAAAGGTCCAAATATGAAAGTGCTCAAAAAAATCTGGAAAACTTACAGAAATTCTAAAATGCCAGTAGACTGTATGGGCCAAAAGGACAGCTCCGGGAGAGGCCTACAGCACCCTCGCCAAGGGTCGGCGCATGACAAGAAGATTTTCTTCAGGTCGCGCCGGGGTGTGGCGTGGCCGCCTCGGGCGTCCCCTCGCGCCGCCCTTCGGACTATATATTTCCCCCGGCATAAAACCCTAACCCCCGGACGATTTCTACAGAAGAGTTTCGTAGCTCCCCGTCACCAAAAACCCTAATTCGGGGACTGTCTTTGTTTCGGCACCTTGCAGGGACGGGGAATTGCCCCCGGAGCCATATCCATCGACGGCACCGCCATCTTCATCGTCGTTGCTGCCTCCCATGATGAGGAGGGAGTAGTTCTTCATCGGGGCTGAATGTCGTAGCTATGTGGTTTATCTTTCTCCCATGTTGTGATCTTTATGTGATCATTAGCTTTGTAATCTAGTTGAATCCATAGATGTTACTCTTCATTATAATATGCTACTTGAGTAGTTTTATTAATGTAAACTCCTGAGTCTTAGGCTAAAGATTATAAGAATATTTGTCATGAGTTATTATTTGTGTTGGATGTCTCTATGAAATTGTGGTGTTTGTCAAGTACTATTTAGGGCGCTCAAGTTGACAGTGTGGGGTTCCCTAGATGTGGAATACGACTTTAAGATGTACTTTTGTAGCCCTACACAATGAATTGGTGTTCGTTATCCAACATGAGAATAGTTCAGAGTAGCATAGTGAAGAGGAAATATCTATGTATTCAATTATATTATTATTGTTGAGAGTATCCACTAGTGAAAGTATGATCCTGATGCATGTAAAATGCATACATGAACTTTGCACTATATTACTTATATTCCAATAATATTTGCATCATATAAGGGTTATATCACTGTTATATAATGATTTTTGGGAATATTATATTTATTTCCTATTTTTATGGAATTAACCCTGCGCATGCAGAAAACCCTATTTTTTCCTTTTATGTTTTAGGGACCCAAACGTCGTCCAAATCACCTGCAAATTTACGAGCGTCAATATTTGGAAGGAACAAGACTTGGGGGCGAAGGAAGCGAACAAACGGAGCCCCCAGGCCCAAAAGAGGTGGGCCCTGATACGTCTCCAACGTATTTATAATTTCTTATGTTCCATGCTTGTTTTATACCAATTGCTACATGTTTTATTCACACTTCATGACATTTTTATGCATTTTCTGGGACTAACCTATTAACAAGATGCCACAGTGTCAGTTCCTGTTTTCTGCTGTTTTTGGTTTCAGAAAAGCTGCTCTGGAAATATTCTCGGAATTGGACGAAACAAAATCCCAGATGCCTATTTTTCCGACACGTTCACAAAGTCCAAAGGAGAGACGAAGGGGGGCAGCAGGGTGCCATCCCCACACCACGGCGCGGGTGGGCCCCCTGCCACGCCACCCTATGGGGAGCGGGCCCTGCGCCTCCACCGACGTTGCCCCTTCGCCTATTTATTCCACCAGACGCGAAAACCCTGAAACACCGAGCCAGTATTCCATAAAACATCCGCTGCCGCCGCCGCCGTCAACCCTAACTCGGGGTGTTCCTGAAGCTCTTCCCGGCACCCTGCCGGAGAGGGGAATCATCACTGAAGGGCTCTACATCGCCATGCCTGCCTCCGGAGTGATGCGTGAGTAGTTCATCTCTGGACTAAGGCTCCATACAGTAGCTAGAAGGTTGTCTTCTCCTTTTGTGCCATCATGTTTAGATCTTGTGAGCTGCCTATCATGATCAAGATCATCTTATTGTAATGCTACATGTTGTGTTTGCTGGGATCCGATGAGTATTGAATACCATGTCAAGTTGATTATTGATCTATCTTATATATGTTGTTTATGATCTTGCATGCTCTCCGTTATTAGTGTAGGCTCCGGCCAAGTTTATGTTTGTAACTCCAAGAGGGAGTATTTATGCTAGATAGTAGGTTCATGCCTCCATTTAATCTGGGACAGTGACAGAAAGTTCTAACGTTGTGGATGTGCTTTTGCTACTAGGGGTAAAACAACAATGTTATGTCTAATGATATTAGTGTTGTTTACATTATGCACCATACTTAATGCAATTGTCTGTTGCTTGCAACTTAATACCGGAAGGGGTGCGGATGCTAACCTGAAGGTGGACTATTTAGACACAGATGCATGCTGGATGGCGGTCTGTGTACTTTGTCGTAATGCTCAAGTAAATCTCATAGTGATCATCATGACTAGTATATGCATTGTTATGCACCTCTTTATTTTGTCAATTGCCCGGCTGTAATTCGTTTACCCAGCATGTTAGTATTTTATTTATGGAGAGACACCACTAGTGAACTGTGGACCCCGGTCCATTCTTTACATCTGAATACAACCTACTGCAATCATTGTTCTTTTACATTCTCTGCAAGCAAACATCATTTTCCACACTATACGCCTAATCCTTTGTTTTCAGCAAGCCGGTGAGATTGACAACCTCACTGTTACGTTGGGACAAAGTAGTTTGATTGTGTTGTGCAGGTTCCACGTTGGCGCCGGAATCACTGGTGTCGCGCCGCACTACATTCCTTCACCAGCAACCTTCAGAGCATCGCTGACTTCCTACTGGTTCGATTAAACCTTGGTTTCATACTGAGGGAAAACTTGCTGCTGCACTCATCATACCTTCCTCTTGGGGTTCCCAACGGACGTGTGACTTTACACGCATCAGGCCCACGCGGCCTCTGTACCTGGCCTCGTGGGACCCCTCAAGTAGGGCCTCGACGCTCCGCTTCCGTCGATCTTTTCTCCACCGACTAGGTTTTGACCTAAAAACACCTATAAAAATAACCCCCCGACGTTCTCTGGAAGGAGCGCTGCCGTAACACAGAAACACAAAAACAAAGATCTGGAGTTGCAGATCGGAGGGGGGAACTCCAGCGGGGCGCTGCCGGCGTGGTCTCCATCTTCTCCATCGACTTCTCCACCGTCTCCATGATGAAGAGGGAGTAGTCCACCTCTGGACTATGGGTTTGTGGAATTAACTTATGTATCTCTCCTCTCTTTGAGCTTCACTAATTAGTACCGTATGAGCTGCTGAACATGATTACGGTCATCTATGTAATTCCTATGTGGTGGATCTTTTTATGAGTTAATATATGTTTGAAATTGTAAATGTTTGTTTTAGTTATGAATATAGATGCATATTATGTACCCGTTCTTGTCTACTTGTTATGATCAAGCATGTTTATGAGAGCGTGTGTGGGGTGATGTGTGCATTAGTTGGAGTAACGGGGGGTGGTGAGTGCGGTAAGTTGACCACTATAATATCGCGATCCATTTGGGTGTTTTACCTTACTTTGTTGCCTCACTAGGGATAAACAAAAATACCATGCTACAAGGGTTGTGGGTGACCATGCCACTTCTCCGTGACTAGATCTAGCATGTTCTTATTTTAACTTCATGTCATGATACTTAAAGCTATACTCTGAGTCATCTTAATTACTGAGGTGTAATGATTTAGTTCGCACTTGGTGGAGTATAAGTGAGACTAATAAACAAAATGTCTCTATTTTAGGACGTGATGCCCATATAATTAGTAACTTGTCATTAAACTTTGTGTTGCAATCTCATATGTCAACTCTAGTGTTCCATTGTCTACCACTTTATTAAAGAAAGAGTGCATTTGTGAAACCATAAACCCCGGTCCATTTTTAATCATAAGAAACACCTTTCCAACAACTTTTACCACTTTTCCATTTTCTGCAATTATTAAATCCGAAAATACAAAAAACACTTTTACATCTTGCATACATCATTAAAAACCCAAAAATATCATTTATCATTGTTATCATCATCCTTGCATATTTATTTACCATCATTGCATATTTATTTCTTGTTTGCATCACATACTATCTTGATATCATTCTTACACCTTGTGCTTGACAACCACATGTGAGGTTGAGGATCAAAAAATTTAACTTTGTTTTGTAGGTAACCAAAAGAAGGATAGGAAGATAAACCTTTCACTACTGATTCCCCGAGAGTTCGATATTAAACCCTCGAGTCACCCTCGTGGGAAAAACACGTCTTCCACTTACTACATACTCTGCGTTTGGAGGCTCAAACTAACCCCGTTTACTTTTCATTGCAGGTAGCTACTGAAGGCTATCACTTCTACGAGTATCAAGACTGTTTTCTGGCGCCGTTGCCGGGGAATCATTTATGAAAAGATTTATCCAAGGATATCACAACAAAGTCAACATCATCAACTTGTGCTAACACCTAAACTTGGGGAGGTTGCACCTACGTGAGCATCATCTTATCCATCTTTACCTTCAAAGCAATTTATTTGTTTTGTCATTGTCTTGCATATTGCATTTCGGTTTGCATATTTATTTGCAGTTTTGCATTGTGTGTTGCATTTGTTAATTCGGTTTGCATTTGTTAGTGTCATTTTATTTTCAGTTTTGCACAAAAAATAAAAAAAATCCGTAAAAACTTGCTAAAATGGGAGAAAGAACTAAGTTGTGTGACTACACAAACACTCCTAATGATCAATTTATCATAAGAGCTATTGCCACACCTGAGATTAAAGCTGATAGTTATGAAGTAAGTCCTAGTTTGTTGAATTTGATAACTATGGAACAATTTGGTGGTAGTGCTATGGAGGATGCCTCTATGCATCTTCATGATTTTGCTGAAATATGTGACATGCAAAAATTTAAAAATGTGGAAAGTGATATCCTAAAACTGAAGTTATTTCCTTTCTCACTTAGAGGAAAAGCTAAAGAGTGGTTGCATTCATTGCCATCTGGAAGTATTAATTCTTGGGATGATCTAAAAGAAGCTTTCACTAAGAAATATTATCCTCCTGTTAATTTTTTGCAAAATAGAAACAACATTCTTTCTTTTAGCCAAAATGAAAATGAACATGTTGCTATGGCTTGGGATAGGATAAAACATATGCTTAGAACTTGTCCATCACATGGGGTTAATGAATGGACTATATTACACTCTTTCTACAATGGTTTGAACTACATGTCTAGAAATATACTTGATTCTGCTGCTGGAGGTGCTTTTATGAGTAAAACTATAGTAGAAGCTAAGAATATATTGGAAAGCATTTTGCAAAACTATAGTCAATGGCGTAGTGATAGAGCACCTAATCCTTCTAAGAAAGTAAACTCTATTGAAGAAACAAATGATTTGTCATCTAAAATGGGTAAGTACGAGTCGCTGATGCATGTAAAATGCATACATGAACTTTGCACTATATCACTCATATTCCAATCATATTTGCATCATATAAGGATTATACCACTGTTATTTAATGATTTTAGGAAATAAAATAATTGTTTCCTATTTTTATGGAATTAGCCCTGCGCAGGCAGAAAATCCTATTTTTTTCCTTTTATGTTTCAGGGACCCAAACGTCGTCAGAAAAATATGGAAAAATACAGAGGTCATTATTTTGGAAGGAGGAAGACATAGGAGCGAAGGAATCAAGCAAACGGAGCCCGGAAGGCCAAAAGGGGGTGGCCCACGCGGCCCCTGTACCTGGCCGCGTGGGGCCCACCATTTTGGGCCTCGGAGCTCCGCAACCGTCGATCTTTCTTCCACCGCCTTCGTCTTGACCTAAAAACGCCTATAAAAGAAGTCCCACGGCGTTCTCGAAAACAAGCGCCGCCATATCACAGAAACACGAAAACGAAGATCTGGAGCTGCAGATTGGAGGGGGAAAAACTCCGGCGGGGCGCTGCCGGCGTGGTCTCCTTCATCTCCATCGACATCTCCACCATCTCCATCATGAAGAGGGAGTAGTCCACCTCTGGACTATGGGTTTGTGGAAGTAACTTATGTATCTCTCCTCTCTCTTGAGCTTCACTAATGAGTACCGTATGAGCTGCTGAACATGATTACGGTCATATTTGTATTACCTATGTGGTGGATCTTTTTGTGAGTTAATATATGTTGAGATTGCAAATGTTTGTTTCAGTTATGAGTATAGATGCATATTATGTACCCCGTTCTTATCTACTTGTTATGATCAAGCATGTTTATGAGGTCGTGTGTGGGGTGATGTGTGCATTAGTTGGAGTAACGGGGGGTGGCTAGTGCAGTGAATGTGAGAGATAGTTCTGCGATCCACTTGGGTATCTTTACCTTACTTTGTTGCCTCACTAGGTATAAACAAAAATACCATGCTACCGGAGATTTGGGTGTGACCATCGCCACTACTCTATGACTAGATCTAGCATGTTCTTATTTTCACTTCATGTTATGATACTTAAAGCTATACTCTGATTTATCTTAATTGCTAAGGTGTTATGATTTAGTTCGCATCTTGGTGGAGTATAAGGGAGATTAATAACCAAAAGATCTCTATGTTAGGACGTGCTGCCCATATAATTAGTAACTTGATATCAAACTTTGTGTTGCAATCTCATATGTCAACTCTATGTGTCCATTGTCTGCCACATCATTAAAAGAGAGAGTGCATTTGTGAAACCATGAACCCCGGTCCATTTTTAATCATAAGAAACACCTTTCCAACCACTTTTACCACTTTTCCATTTTCTGCCATTATTAAATCCGAAAATACAAAAACACTTTTCCATCTTGCATTCATCTTAAAAAAACCCAAAAATATCATTTATCATTGTTATCATCATCCTTGCACATTCATCCACCACCATTGCATATTTATTTCTTGTTTGCATTGCATATTTATCTTGATATCATTCTACACCTTGTGCTTGACAACCACAGGTGAGGTTGAGGACCAAAACAGTTAACCTTGTTTTGTAGGTGACCAAAAGAAGGATAGGGAGATAGATCTTTCACTACTGATTCCCCGAGAGTTCGATATTAAACACTCGAGTCACCCTCGTGGGGAAACACGTCTTCCACTTACTACACACTCTGCACTTGGAGTCTCAACCTAACCTATTTACTTTTGACGCAGGTGAACTACGCACCGGAGATCAAGACTGCATCTCTGCAACAGCTGTTTTCTGGCGCTGTAGATCAACCTCTTCAAGGGCCATCAAGACTGTTTTCTGGCGCCGTTGCCGGGGAATCATAGCTGAAAAGATTTATCCAAGGAAGCTCCTGCACTAGTCCTATTTTCTAGCGCCGGATTCATCACAACAAAGTCAACATCACCAACTTATGCTAACACCTAAGCTTGGGGAGGTTGCACCTACGTGAGCATCATCTTATCCATCTTTACCTTCAAAGCAAAATTATTTGTTTTGTCATTGTCATTGCATTGTCTTGCTTTTGTAATTCGGTTTGCATTTGTGAGACTCATTTTATTTTCAGTTTTGCATTTATAATCATAAAAACCAAAAAAATAGTGTTGTTTTTAATATGTGTGTTAAAGGATGGAGAAACTTTCTGGAATGTCTATGGGAAATGATTATTTTAAAAAGTATGACGCCTACTCTGAATATCAATCAACCAAAGAAGGAAATGGAGTGGGTAAACTGGTTAAAGCTCTTCACAAAATAGCTATTCAGTTTTGTGAGTTACATGGTATAACTTGTTGCAATAGAAGAGTTGTTAAACATTCCCATTATCAATGCAAGTATAATAGTGATCCTATAATTGCTTGTTATCGTGAAGATGAATGTTTATGCCCTGATATAGAACAAGTTGAGAAATATATTGCTTATGTTGGAGCCCATGAGATAGACTCTCTTCTTGAGAAATTTGTTACAACCAGTCATGTAGCTCGTGAAATAAAAGGGCAAGTTTCTATTATTCTCCAAATTTGCAAAAAAGAATTTAGTGATAATGTTTATGTTAAAGAAAGAATTCTTGCTGCCACGGAAAGCACTAATATTTTGCAGGAAGAGGAGGATGATGAAAACATAAGCTTGGAAGAGGAAGTATGTGAAGAGGAGATTGAAATGGATGTGTTACAAGCTAAGCTTGGGGAAGAGTTGGATCTCCCAACTTCACCTTCAACAAATGATAGTAACACTCAAAACTCTTTTGTTATTTATGAGAACCCATGTTATGATGAGTGTGAAACTGAAAATCCTATGGTCCTATATGATAACCCATGCTATTATGATGAAACTAATAATGCTATTAGTGAACTTATGGATGACAATGAGGAGTGTTGTTTAAATGTGCTATATGATAATGCTTTAGATGATGATCCTATGTTTATTGATAATACTCCATGTTTAGAACTTGTTACTACTCTATGTGAGGATAAAAATGATATACTTGCTGTTTGTGAAAATACTCTTACTAATGAGAGTCCTACTTTGTTCCTGAATTCTCCTAATTACACCATAGAGGAGAAATTTGCTTATGTTGAGAAATACTTATGTGGTTTGCAATTATCTCTAGTTCTAAATATTTGTTGCAGCCATGATATTAAACTTAATAACTATTTTGAAAGAGTGAAGCATGCTAATGAATTCCAAAATAAATTTAATGATACTCTTTATGTGACTAAATTATCTAAGTTGGAAGATTCTATTGGTTATATGGTTGAATACACTTCTACTACTTGCAACTATTATAAAAGAGGAGGTGATAAGAACCCTCTAGATGGTACTAATAATTATGGGCTGCAAATAACTATTGTTAATATGCATTGAAAAACTTCTATTTATCGTGATTCATTCATGGACTTTGCTAGGGAGCGGCACCGCTAATTTGTCGTAGGGTGCGGCGGCTGGTCCCTGCCCCACTCGCCTAATCGAGCGCGCATGCTGACGTCCCGAACGAGCGTGCGTTCTATCCGATGGGTGGCAAACTTAGCATGCGGGTGTTGCTCGGCATAAAAAAAGGCACACGATGGTTGGCAGGCTAGCATGCAAGCATGTTACGGCAGAGCTGGCAAGATTGGTAGACTACCATGACATAACGAATAAAAAGATACTCCGTTAATACATGCCCAACTGAATATAGTGACGTGTCAGACATACCATTTCGTACAATCGATCACATCAAAAAATGGCTATACTCCTACAATACATGCTACAGAAAAAGCTGCACTCACAGTAGCAAGCCAGAATAAAGTATAAAAAGCTAATGTCTCCTGTACAAAGAAAAACGTATTATCCAATGAGTATAGCATGACATATGTTGATTCTTGGCGATACTATTCAGTAGATTTTTCTGCATTGATCCGTGGAGACAAAACCTGCTCACTCAGTGCACATCATTCCTACAGAAAAATAGGTAACCATATTAGGAGTGTGCGAGTTGCGAGAAAATATTTAACAATTACCGGATTAATTAGCCATAATGTTTAGATTAATTATCTATAAAATAATTACCATGTTCTTTGAAGAATAATTACCAAATTAATTAGTCAGGGTTGACAGATTAACTATCCACAATTACCAGATTAATTACCTATGCAAACAATTACCATAATTGCTAGATTATTTGAAAATGCAACTACCCGATTAATTAGCCACGGTTGACAGATTAATTTGCCACAATTACCATATTAAATACCTATGTAAATATTTATCATGTACTTTGAAAAGGCAATACCAAATTATTAGCCACAGTTGACAGATTAATTTGCCACGGTTGACAGATTAATTTGCCACAATTACCGTATTAATTATCTATGTAAATATTTATCATGTACTTTGAAAAGGCAATACCAAATTATTAGCAACAGTTGACAGATTAATTAGCCACAGTTGACAGCCAAAGTTGACAGACTAACTATCTATGTAAACAATTAACATGTTCTCTGAATAAGCAATTATCAGATTAATTAGCCACAACTTATGGATTATTTAATCACAATTTCTAGATTAATTATCTATGTAAACAATTATAACGTTCTTTGAAAAACAATTACCATATTAACTAGACACACTTATCAAATTAATTAGCCACAGTTGACAGATTAATTATCTATACAAACAATTACCATTTTTGAAAAAAATACTACCAAATAAATATAGCCACAATTATCAGATTAATTTGCTACAGTCGTTGCTAAACCAACAATGCAAGTCAAGAAAGTAAATGAAAGGAACAATAAACAGCCATGGTAGGTAAAAGAGGCTCACCATTCGATAACTTCTCATGCAATTGATGGACGACAAACTTGCAAAAATTCAGCTCTTCAAAATGGTCCACATCAGTCTATTTTTTTTGGCAAACACCACATGGTCAAGACAAAGAAGATTGGTTAATATTTCTTGATGGACAAAAGGAGGGCTACCATGTTATTTCAAGAAATCTACTAAGTTAATTGACGCTAACTATCCGGTTAAATAGCTAGTTAATTAAAACACCTAGCTACCAGGTTAAAACATGCTAGATATCATATTAATCCAATACAAGTGACAGCTTAACACATGCTATCTATAAGATTCATGGTAGCTATCATGTTGAAATCATGCTAGTTGATTAAAAAAAGGTAGATATCATCTTAATTCAAGAGTTAGCTATCTTTTTAATTCATTCTAGCTACCAGTTTCATTCAATCTAACTATTAGGTTAAATCATTGCTAGTTGATTTTAAAAAATCTAGCCACGAGGTTAATTCATGCTAGATATCAGGTTAATTGAATACAGATGCCATGTTGATTCATTCTAGCTATCAGGTAAAATTCAATCCACCTAACAACAGTGAAACGTATTTTTGTTATCAATATACACGAGAGTGCTTAAAACTACTACACTATGGGCCTGTTTGGTAGCCTGCAGCCATATCTCGTTGCCTTGGGGGCAAGCTCCAGGGGGCAGTGCTGAGTGTAACCACCCCTAAATACGTGTTGTCCATCTTGTTTGGTAGCCCGCATCGCAGCAGTGAGCAAGTTTGGTGCTCTTCGTTTGGTAGCCTGCAGCTACGGCCAAACGGCTTGCTCGCTGCAGGGCGGTTTGTTTGGTTGCAAGCAAAACAACGGTAGGACATAGGCAAATGCAGTTCATCCATAATTTAGCCGTAACTACTAATGGCAGTCCAGTTCATCCATACCACAGCCCTAACTACTACGAATCAATTAAGCAGTACTGATATTACAGACCGGTAGATAGTTCACAGTTCATCATCTTCTTCTTCATGGTCCTCTTCTTCTTCACGGTGATGCTTCATCTTCAGAACCTGCTGTTGCCTCTGTCTGCCCACATTGCTTCAGCCCACTCCATCCGCTTGCTCTTCCAAGCTTCATTGTCATCAGCGGCGACGCCATGGCCTTGATCAATGTCATCAGGTGTCACATCCTCCTCATCTGGGACATGCTCATCAAAACCCCACCCCAGGATCCAGTTGTGTAGGATGCAGCATGCAAGGACAAGCTTCACCTGGGTCTCGAAGGTGTGAAATGGCTTCTGGTCCAGAATCTTTAATCGATTCTTCAGTGCAGCAAACGCTCTCTCGACTGTCACTCTAAGACTCGAGTGTCTCAGGTTGAACAATTCCTTGGCTGTCGCAGGAGCGAATCTTGAACTGAACTCGTTCAGATGGTACCTGGTGCTTCGAAAGGGGGGTAGAACTCCAGGGCGACAAGCATAACCAGCATCACCAAGGTAAAACTTACCATCAGGTACACTGATCCCGTCAGGTCTAGACATGCTGTCAGCAAGAATGGTTGCATCATGTGCTGATCCTTCCCAGCCTGCCAGCACATAGGTGAACTTCAGATCAAAATCCACAGCTGCAAGCACATTCTGGCTGGTGTAGTGCTTCCTTCCTCTGAAAGCATTGGATTGTTCTTTGGACACTCTAGCTGTGATGTGAGTACCATCGATGGCGCCAATACAGTCCTGCAAATGGCAAGAACTGTTAGTGAATACTTTGTCCTAACATTTCGCAACACTGATTGCACAAACAGACCAATGCTTACCTTGAAGTACGGGTACCATCTGAAGCTATCTCTAATCTTCGCCGGCGTTTGTCCTGTGGGTGCCTTGATCATCTCATGCCTTAGCTCACCGATAGCGTACAGTACTTGCTTGAAGTACCGGGAGATTGTCTCAATTGATCTTCTGAAGGTGCTATGGATGACTCTGAACCTCTGGTTATGGCCTACGACATGAAGGAAGATGCAAACTTGCTCTTCCACAGACGTGTGGATGCTATCCTTGAGCAGACCCCCCTCCCTAAACCTCTTGACAAGTTCATAGAAGGGTCCTCTACCCATCCTAAGCATTTGAATAGACTCTATCTCACAAGTGTTGTAGATGAAGTTCAGATTTGCCATCCTCTCCCGATCTCGAGCTAACATAGGACCATATGGGAGTCTAGCAAAAGCATACCGCTTAACTAAGATCTTGTGAATCATCATCATCCAGGCTTGAATGACGGCAACCAGTGATGCCGTCTGCTTGGTCAACGCCATTGCATCGTCCTAATAGAATGGATCTGACATGAGTACGTTCTAGATCTACTGTACCGTTCTGTTCTAACACTAGTAGGGAAGAGTTTTACCTTGGCTCCCGCCATTGGAGATGATGAAGAGGTCGGCGCTGTCGGCGATGAAGAAGTGCAGGGCTTGCCTCCCGTGGAGACGACGGCGCGGATCCTTGGCTGCAGCCGCTCCGGTGCCACAACCGTGGGCCAGCCGCCGTAAGTGCAGGTGAAGGAGCCGCCGGTGTGGTCGCCGGTCCGGTCGCCGATCTGGTCGCCTGGAAGGAGCCGCCGGTGTGGTTTGGGAAAGTGCGGAGGTGACCGGGCTAGAGAGGGGGAAAGGAGCTAGGTATGGCGCGAAACAGGGGAAGGATTTCGCCGTTTCCCGCCGTTCCCCGCGCGCACGCTCGTCTCCACTTTTTGCAGCCCCGCGGCCTGGCTCCATGGAAACTGCCGATTCGGCAGTTCCTATCGGGCCTGGCCCGGGAGTGCTTTAAGCAGCGTGCCAGCCAAAAAACGGGCTGCAGGCAAGCAAACAACCAGGCTGGTTCTGCAGCCAGCGGGCCTGGCCCGGCTGGCTGCAGGCTACCAAACGCGTCCTATAAAACTACACTATCACCATCGATCGGCAGCATGAACTCACATAAAAACTATCCCAGGTCCACCCACGTGAACCAGCACCACACCCCACGACCTCAACGAAAAGCCCTACTTGGGCCACGAACACAAGCAAAACTTTTTTTTACAGGAAACCCCCCGATTCAATTACATCGGCTCAGCAAACTCGCTGCACACTAAAACAGTTACATGGTTTGGTACAGGTTCCGGCCACAGTAGCCGATTGGCATGCTGGTTCGCACCATAAGCTGCAAGAGAATGAGCGACAACATTACATGAACGAGGTGCAAAGGCAACCTCCCAGGAAATAAAGTTTAGCTGCATAAACGAACGGATATCACGATAGATGATGCCCTCCGGTAGTCCGGTGATGCATCGTAGTCAGTAGACTGAAGTGCACATGCTAGGACTGAAGATTCGGTCTCCAGGTGCAAGTGACATATGCCCCATTCTGCTGCAGCATGAACAGCTTCGAAGCATGTCGTCGCTTCTGTCTGTACTGCACTGGCTGCATACTGAATCATTCATGCGGCTGCTCCTCGAGCTACTCCCTGTGAATCGGGGATCACAAATCCAAATCCCCCAGGCAACATTTACCGTAGAATAGGATGAACATCATAGCATGTTTGACAACTACCAGAGTACATAGGCGGTAACCCTACGGATGGATTCGAACTTTTATAGCAATTTTCATCATGTTATAGCAATTTTCAGCACACAACGTGGCCCAATCTCAGGAGTAAACTCGAGAGTAGAGGCCTCGCCAAGGAGGCTGGCAGCAAGTTGGAGGCGGTCGGGGCTGGGGCTCCTACGGCTGGTTCGATTCAGTGGCAGCCACCGTGGTTGGTTTGGGCGCGGGCGAGGACGAGATTGACGCCAGAGATGTTGACGGAGGCGGGACGATGGGGAGGCAGCCAGAATTGAGCGGGTGCCGGGCCGGCGGCCGATCCCCTAACAGTGGCCGAATCCGGACCAAAACTATGCCGCGAGAGACGAAATGGACCACAAAACCAAGAAAATCCAGAGGGTACGGGATAACAACAGCGAGGAGAACGACGAATAGCCTCTACACCGGCGAGGAACCGCCGGACTGCGGCTAGCTCGGCAACAAATCTGGAATCACCGAGAGCGGACAGCGAGAGGGGAAGGGCAGGAGAGAGAAGGGCTCACCACGTGCGGGGATGCGACTACGAGAACCTCCGCCGGCGACAAACCACGGACTGCGGTCAGCGTGGCCGGAACTGGCAGATCGCCACCCGGTCGCCGGAGCGGAGAGGGAAGCAGGGAAGAGGATTTGTTTGGGCCGAAGATCCCCTGAGCATGGCCAGCTCCCTTCATTGGCTGCCAAGTGGGACCGTGTGTCCAGTTCGACGCGACGCCCGCGGGGCGTACGATTCGAGAGATGTGACTCTTGACGAGCCGCCGCACGCGCACGTCTCTGTGCGGCGCCTCCTAGTAGATTTTCCCTTCATTCATATACAAAATGACAATGCATAGGAAGAAAATTAGACTTCGTTGTTATTACTTTTGTGTTCTGTTTTTCTCTTAACCAGGTTTCAACTTGACTATTATTTTGATCGGTTTGAGAGCAACATGGGACCCTGGTATTATGCATGGAACACTTCCCAAGAAAGAGGGGAACATCAAAGTTCAAGCTCCCTCATGAGCTTCATCTTCAATAAACAACAAGTAAGAAGCCTAGCTATATGGCTATAAAGAAAGCGCTTTGCGGGAGGCAACCCGGTTATTTTTATGTGTGATTTTCTTTGTGTCCTCTTGCTGTATCAAGAGAGTTTGTTTTTAGTTTAGTTTCTGGAGTTTTTAATAAAGTGCCAAGTTTTACCCATTTTGGTCTTGAAAAGTTGCTTATAGCGTTCGGAGATTTTATTCCTGCACGAATCTGTGCACGGTATGATTTTTAATTCTTATTCTGTAACTCCGAATGAGCTCATATTTGAACTGTAGTTGCAACTTTTCATCCTCTGTATGCATGAATTTTTGCAGAATTTTTAGGAAAGTTTGGTAGGGTAGAAAAATACGTTTTGCTGCTGCTGTTTTTCTGGACAGATTCTGTCCCATTTTGTTTTATGCATGTTTTGAACTTTTATTTGAATCTTTTTGATTCAATGAGTTTATGAGTAGGCATACAACATATATACTTTCTGGACATTCATATGATGTTTTGTTTAAGGATTATATGCAGCAAAAACCTATTTGTTTATCACTACTAATGCACCCCACAGAAAAGAAAATGGAGAAACGGTGTTTTGAAGTTTTTTCACAGGGATTGGAGGAGATGCACCAAGAGTTATCCAAGGATGGTGAAGACCATAAGCTTGGGGATGTGAAGACAACCCCACTGGACCTACACACTCTCGGTTTGCACACGTCTAACTTCTGTTTTTCGATCGAAACACTTTATCGCATAAACTTGGAGCGTCTTTTGTTTGTTTTTGGTTTGTTTGTTATTTTGTGAGACCACCACATTATCATTTATATGAGAAGCTACTGGAAATATGGGTTGAAATATGTTGGATGCTTTTATCATATTGGGAAAAGGGATGTTTGAGTTGATTTTTAATGATACATATAGTTGCATGATTCATGAGCTTGTTTATGAGTAATAATTTGCAAATGCTTTATCAAGAGCTATCACTTATTCATGTTTTGATGCTGAAAGTTATTTTACTTTGTTTAACATGGATTAGTTAGTTCTATGGACACTCATGCATGCATCTAGATGGTCAACTTTCTCCCTCTTGCTAGCCCAAACATTCCAACAAGCAAAAACTTGTTTCCAACACCTTCAACCAAAGTTATTCCAGTGAGTCCACCATATCTACCTATTAGCTTTATGCTATTCCGAGTATGTATATCATGATATTTGTGTTATCTATACCTCTGAATGAAAATGTTTATGTTATTGATTGTTATGGGAAAAGTTGGTTATATAGCTCTCACGAACTTGATGCACAACTTTATTTTTATTGCATAAATAAAACATGACCCATTGTGATTAATAATATGATGCTAGTGGCTTGATAAATGTCCGAGGTTGGGAGTTAGCCCATATGTGCTGTCACATGCAAAGCTTTCAACATGCTCCTTCATTCATTTAGTTGATATCATGTACTTTTGTTTATGGATGCCTATCATGGTGAAATGAGGTGGAAATGAAGTAGTTTAAATGAGTTTGTATAAATGGTTAGAGAGACGCCTGGGCCGCTAATCTAAGCCATGCATCATTCATGGTGGAAATTTACTTACATGCTATGGTGAACCGTCTGTGATGCACCTTATAATAAAAAGCTATTCCAATGGTAAATAAAAAGGGTGTTGAGGTTGTTCATCTTGTTTGTTTGTCTTGTCATTTTGATATGGGCTTGTTCCATATCCTGGGACAAGAGGTACCCCAGTTGACGCTCTTGATGATACTATTATTACTTACAATGATAGAACTTGAACTTGCTTTGTTTCCTAAGTTGAGTAATCATGGTGTAGGTACTTGTATTCAAGGGGCATGAGACACCTAACCTTTACTTTATCAAGCACACTACTCATATTTGCTTTCACATTAAACTTTAATCATTCAAGATGCTATGATAGGGGTAATGAGAGCTTGACACCAAGAATTCCACATTGCAATCATTAACTTAAGTAGAAGAGTTTGGAAGTTAGATGAAACTTATGCATGCTTTACCTCTACTCACATATACATCTTTCCAAAGTGTCCACCTTTTATATTCAGATTTTCATCTACACTCTATGACCAATGTAGGATGTTCTTACTTATCATTATGCATACATGTGGTCCATATTACTATCTTCTATGTTACACTTTGTGAACTATCATTGAACATCCTTGCATTGAATACTTGATATCACTTCATAAACTATTTGCATATTGCTACTCCTTTGAAGAATGAATCATTTGACTCTATGTAGCAGTAGCAATCATCTTTGATATCCATTGTTAGTGCTATATTGCAAAGCCCATGTTAGTTTTATCACCTTCATACTCGAGGACGAGTATTGGTTAAGCTTGGGGATGTTGATGCATGTAAAATGCATACATGAACTTTGCACTATATCACTCATATTCCAATCATATTTGCATCATATAAGGGTTATACCACTGTTATTTAATGATTTTAGGAAATAAAATAATTGTTTCCTATTTTTATGGAATTAACCCTGCGCAGGCAGAAAACCCTATTTTTTCCTTTTATGTTTCAGGGACCCAAACGTCGTCAGAAAAATATGGAAAAATACGGAGGTCATTATTTTGGAAGGAAGAAGACGTAGGAGCGAAGGAATCAAGCAAACGGAGCCCGAAGGCCAAAAGGGGGTGGCCCACGCGGCCCTGTACCTGGCCGCGTGGGGCCCACCATTTTGGGCCTCGGAGCTCCGCACCGTCGATCTTTCTCCACCGCCTTCGTCTTGACCTAAAAACGCCTATAAAAGAAGTCCCACGGCGTTCTCGAAAACAAGCGCCGCCATATCACAGAAACACGAAAACGAAGATCTGGAGCTGCAGATTGGAGGGGGAAAACTCCGGGGGGCGCTGCCGGCGTGGTCTCCATCTCTCCATCGACATCTCCACCATCTCCATCATGAAGAGGGAGTAGTCCACCTCTGGACTATGGGTTTGTGGAAGTAACTTATGTATCTCTCCTCTCTTTGAGCTTCACTAATTAGTACCGTATGAGCTGCTGAACATGATTACGGTCATATTGTAATTACCTATGTGGTGGATCTTTTTGTGAGTTAATATATGTTGAGATTGCAATGTTTGTTTCAGTTATGAGTATAGATGCATATTATGTACCCCGTTCTTATCTATTTTTATGATCAAGCATGTTTATGAGGGCGTGTGTGGGGTGATGTGTGCATTAGTTGGAGTAACGGGGGGTGGCTAGTGCAGTGAACGTGAGAGATATTCTGCGATCCACTTGGGTTTTTACCTTACTTTGTTGCCTCACTAGGGATAAACAAAAATACCATGCTACCGGAGATGTGGGTGTGACCATCGCCACTACTCTATGACTAGATCTAGCATGTTCTTATTTTCACTTCATGTCATGATACTTAAAGCTATACTCTGATTTATCTTAATTGCTAAGGTGTTATGATTTAGTTCGCATCTTGGTGGAGTATAAGAGAGATTAATAACCAAAATATCTCTATGTTAGGACGTGATGCCCATATAATTAGTAACTTGATATCAAACTTTGTGTTGCAATCTCATATGTCAACTCTATGTGTCCATTGTCTCCACACCATTAAAAGAGAGAGTGCATTTGTGAAACCATGAACCCCGGTCCATTTTTAATCATAAGAAACACCTTTCCAACCACTTTTACCACTTTTCCATTTTCTGCCATTATTAAATCCGAAAATACAAAAACACTTTTCCATCTTGCATTCATCATAAAAAACCCAAAAATATCATTTATCATTGTTATCATCATCCTTGCACATTCATCCCACCATTGCATATTTATTTCTTGTTTGCATTGCATATTTATCTTGATATCATTCTACACCTTGTGCTTGACAACCACAGGTGAGGTTGAGGACCAAAAAATTAACCTTATTTTGTAGGTGACCAAAAGAAGGATAGGGAGATAGATCTTTCACTACTGATTCCCCGAGAGTTCGATATTAAACCCTCGAGTCACCCTCGTGGGAAAACACGTCTTCCACTTACTACACACTCTGCACTTGGAGTCTCAACCTAACCCTCGTAGGTGAACTACGCACCGGAGATCAAGACCGCATCTCTGCAACAGCTGTTTTCTGGCGCTGTAGATCAACCTCTTCAAGGGCCATCAGTCGCGATAAACCTTGGGTGATTCACTTAAGGGAAACTTGATGTTGTTCTACAAACCTCTGCTCTTGGAGGCTCAACACTGTATACAAGAATAGAAGCGTGCGTAGACATCACCCAACGAGCTTGTTTTTGCCGGCACACAGGATGTGTTGTTGGGAGCTCCTATACAACGCAGTATGTTCAGTGTCCCTCGCTCTTGCCTGTAGCTTGTGCTTCATGGGTCGAAGCCCATCTCCATCGCTTTATCTCAATCTACACCTTTGGTATCCTCCTCGTCTCCATACCCGTCGACTCCCCGCCAACCATAACCGCCCGCTCTCGCCAGCCACTTCCGACTTCCCTTTCAGCCCCCACCCCTCAACCTACCTTCTTCTTCGGCGCTGATCACTCTGCACCCCCCTCTTGTAAGTACCTCCCTGACCTACACCATTGTAGCCGAGGCAAGGCGCGTCGTCGCCGGCTACTGTCAGGTCCATTCCTCACTTGGCCAGAAATGTAACAACCAGCCAACCCCCACGGTGAGGGGGAGGAGGCAGCGCCTGGTGACGCCGTCTGGGCGTTGAGCTGCTTGTAGATTGCCCGTTCAGTGGCCATGAAGGCGTGTCCACGCGCCTCTGCCTCCGCCCTTTGTATCTGCCTTCGCGGCGGTGTTCTCGTCCTCAAAGCCCGTCCCGACCCTGCGGTATGGCTCCTCTTTGCCTAGGTGACGAACGATTTGTAGGCCATTGTTGGAGATATGCCCTAGAGACAATAATAATTAAGTTTATTATTTATCTCCATGTTTATTATTAATGTTTGTATCTTTATGCTACAACTGTATTGGGTACTTGTATAGCAAATACAACGTATGCAAGAGGAAAACCTCCGATACACGTGTAGAGATATGAACAGAAAAAGAGTTCCTGGTCTTGTCTCTAAGACTAGCCTATCTTGTTGCTCGATGATCGTGTTTTCCTGATCATGGACTTTGTATAAGTCATTCAACTATAGGAGTGGATTATCGGAATGATAATCGCACTGAACCGACCCACCGTATGATCTTGCTATGAGACAAATCGTCGACGATGAAATAGCGATTGATCATCTATCTAGTTATCATTAGCTGGATCCCTATGCTATGAGAATATCTTGTGACCGCTTATTCGACATTCGAACTTTGATTTCCATCAAACGTCTTGCAGTAACATGGGACTATGATACGTGGCTTTTGGGCTTGAAATAGAATATGTATTGGAACAGAGATCGTTCAAGAATGGCACTTACTCCTCCAGACGATGGAGAGATACATCCTCTAGGCCATCTCAAGTATTGTTGTTGTCACCCAATCGTCTGGCGAGACACAAGCGTGATTTATCACGGGACAACATATATACGGAATGAGAAAAGAGAATGATATTGGTACGAGAATAATATGTGTTATGGTCAAAGGGTTTGATCACACTAGAGCACTTTGTCTCAATCTCGAGATATCATTGGTATCGTGTACGTAAGGGGATTAAGCGTAATGGTTAACGCACAGGTTCTGTTGTTCATTCACAACACAAGGGTGCCAGTACGAATGCCTAACCCACTGCTGGTTATTGTTTGGTAAGCTCCCAAACAATACTTTGTGATTGATGAACCTTTCGGGTCACACGCTTAAGCTGTAGGTCAATCTTTGATCGAGAGTAAAGATGTAGTTTTAGTGGGAATGAGATTGTGTCGGAGTAGCTCCGATGTCACTAGACTTGTTCCGGTGAATTATAAGTTAGAGAGAATGCGGACATCTAATGTCCTGGGATGATAGGAATGGTTTCTATCATCAGCGGATTTAATCCGAGTGCTTATGAAGAAGGAAATATTGTTCCGATGTTTTTGTCGGCGGATACTAGGTATTCCGGTTCATATAAATATGAGTTATATGATAAGTAATTAATTTCGGGAATTTTTCGTAAAAGGAAATATTCATTTAGGAATTAATTAGACAAAACAAATTAATTATTTACTTAATTAATTATATTGGAAAAATATAAATAAAGAATTTTATTTGGAGCCCAATAAAAGGGGCTGCCAAGTGGGCCCATGGGGCCCACAAGGCAGCCGCACCCACATGGTATGTGGGGGAGGGCCGATTCCGAGTTGGGGGGGCTCACCCTCCCCAGCGGCAAGGGCGGCGGCTAGGGCGGGCCCCACATGGGGCGGCGGCCTAGGGCGGGCCCCACATGGCAGGAGGCGGGTGGGAGGGACCTCCCCTCCCAATCCGAGTTGGGGAGGGGAAGGTTTCCTTCCCCCCCCCTCCCTTCCTTCCTTGGTGCGAGTTGGAGGAGGGGGAGGTTTCCTCCCCCTTCCTTGTAGGGAAAGGCAGGTTTGGAGGAAGGAATCCTACTCCTCCCCCCAATCCGAGTTGGGGAAGGGGAGGGACTCCTCCCTCCATTCCTTGGCCGGCCGGCCCTAAAGGGGAAGGACTCGGCCCCTTCCCCAAGTCCCTCCACCCCTTGGCCTCCTTTATAAGCAACCCCAAGCCCCTAGGGTTTGACACACAAGTTTGCCTCCGTGCAAGTTCTCTCTCTCTTGTAGATCTCATGTGTTGAGAATTAGACGTCTCTAATCTTCTCATATAGATCTAATCTAGTTGATTAGATCTACCACCTAAACTACGCCGCAAGGCTGACTCTCTTCACCACGTGCTAGTAGCTAGGCGGTGAACGCACGGGGTGGGTTGACACGGTGTATGTGTGGATACCGCTAGAGCGGATTTGCGCAAGTAAGTTCCTTGGACAACGGAACAACTTATCAAGGTCTACATCAACGACGACGTACGGCAACAATCTCACCTCCCGGCGTGGACGTGAGATTCTTCATCAGGCTTCACTGACATCTACTTCGACAAACACAAGATCTTCCGCAAGCGTGTTTGTAAGTATTCTGGATCATCGCATTATGGGGTGCAACGTACCTTCATAGAATAGATCTTGGCGGTAAGGTTACGGATAAATTTTAAAGTTTTCCCCGCAACCCAATAGTGGTATCAGAGCCGATCTATGCGTTGGTATGATTTGATCTAGAGCACCAGTTGGTGTGAGCATTGCATGGTTCTTGCATTAAGTTTATTTTAGTTCTTCCCAAGAAGTTGTACATCATATTCCATGGCAGTATTGGCAAGATCTTTACGAACTTCTGGCTATCCGCGGACCTTCCGGCTGCTCCTAGTATGCTTGTTGGCGCCAACGATGTGCTTCAGTAGCTTCGGGTCTATACCCTTAGTTGTGGACGTTGATGTATATACGGATTGGGCCTGAGGGTTGGACGCCTCACGGGGGTCACGCGCACATGTGATCGTTTAGATTGGGGTTCTGCAACGTTTTCGTAATGTTGGGATCTCAATCACCCCGCAATGTTAATCTAGCAACTAGCCTAAACGTGCTTCAATACGTAGGTAGTGACGGTAATTCCGTAGAGCCTACAAAGCCACGTAAAACTTGCAAACAAAGCGTTAGATACGTCTAACTTGGTTTTGCAGGATTGAGTGCATGTGTTTTGGTATAGCTATTTTGTTACGGTGTCTTAACATGATGGTGGGAGCCAAAACAATTGATCGAGTTCGTCATCGACAATCAAGCGAAGAAGAGTTCGTCGTGGAGACCGGGAGGAGGCGCCGGCATTGCGTCGGCGACGTGTACTTGGCGAGTTTCGGATATGGTAATTTCCTTCGGGAATTTTGCCGTGACCGGGAAATGAAGATGGTGATCCTCAAGGACGAGCGCCAAGGACTTCCGAGGAATAACAAAGGCTATACCAAAGCACATGAATTATTATTAATTGCCTGTGATGTTTATCCTTTGTTGTTTGCACCTTGATTGCGCAGTAGTCGTTTATTAGGGTGAATCCTCATACAAAATCAAGGAGATCGTGTTCTTACCAACCGTGGCACCGTCAAACCGGATGCTTGTTGCCGTGCGACCTGTATCCAGGAGTAATGTGTACCAAGGGTTCGGGAGGCGGGCGCGAACCGTTCCAGCAGCCAGTGTCGGTTGGTTGTCTTGACGTCCAAGCATAACACAACCATGAGTTCGGAACACATCCGTCGAAAGACGAACAGGAGTTGTAGCTGCTGCAACTAGCATAGTGCTTACCGGTTGGCCGACGGACATGACATGTATCCATGCTTGCTTCGTAGGGCAATCGGGTCCTGAATCACTTAGTGCCAATCAAGAGGATTATTGGACTTAGTGGGAGCATATCTTAGATTCATGTTTGATTGAATTAAAGTAGTGCATTAAAATTAGTAATAAACTAGAAGTCTAAATAAACTTGTTTTGTTGTAGAAAATGGATCCCGTTGAAAAGATTTATGAAGAAGACTTGTTAGGAAAGTTGACTGTGGGAAGCGCGATCTTTGCGGATTGGCTTCATGGACTGAGAGAAAATCTCAGGAGACGCGATTTAGAGCATATTCTGGATACACCTGTTCCGGAAGGAGAAGATGACTATTCTCCTATGGGAGAAGATGAGTATCAAGCTGGATTAGTTATGCTAGACAGATGAGTTTTGAGCTTAGCGATTTGTATCCGTACTATCGCCCCTTCCGTCTTATGGAAGCGTTGAAAGCTCGATTCTCAAATCAGATGTGTCTGGCATATACAAATTCAATGTGGAACTTAGTGATTGCAAACTATCGAGCGATGGCTCGATGAGGGAGCACAAAGAAAAGTTCTGCAAGATACTAAGGAAGCTTAAGGACATTGGGAAACCAATTCCAGAAAAGCAAGCAGTTGACACACTTCTGAGATCACTACCATCATACTACTATGCTTTTGTGGCATGCTATGAATTGATGGGAGTTGAGAAGACAGTCAATGAGGTCTTCGACATGCTCTTATCAGCAGAGATGGATATCTATGTGCATCACTTGATGACTACAACCATCTTGCAAGACAAGTGGAAAATCCACAAAAGGTATAAGAGTTATACACAGATTATTGACATAATCTCGACTCGAATATATTTTGGTATTTAATACTGAAATTTTTCATATTGCATGATTGCAGTGTGGAAAGGAAAAGAGCCAAGAGATTCAAGAAGAATTGGAGGAAGTGGGGAAAGAAAGCACTAAGAGTGATGATCACCACTATGTCTTCAATCCAAGTCAATGAAGAAGATTTACACTAGAACTTTAAATAAGAGTTATTTTCAGTTTGATCATTATGTAATGAATATTTTGTATTCTGGAACAAGTCATTGTTCGAATTATAAAGTATGTGTGGAATTCCAAGTTTGGAAATTCAAAGTTTATATCTTCTTTATTGTGTTATGTCATTAATTATTTTTGTTAAGTCTTTATTGTTTTGATTCAAGTTATTGCTTAAAGTTTTAAGTAATAAATAAAGTTAGTTTAATCTTTAATTTGGAGTTATACTTTTCGTTGGTTCTCTTTGAGACTCTTAAAGTTATCTCTAAATTAAATGGATAAAACTAAAATCACAAAGTGTCATACACTTGGAGAAATTCGAAATTCATAAAGTGCTAGGCATTTGATGAAAATCGAAATCCACAAAATGCTAGGCATTTAGTAGACTCGAATTTGGCAAAGTGCTAGGCACTAGTAAATTTCGAGATTTACATAAAGGAGTGGAATCTACCCATTAATTCAATTCTATTGAGGAATTAATATGAAGTTGCATATTAATGAAATAGAGTTAATGAAATTATTGAAGTTTCAATGTTTCATATAATTCAGTGGGAGAGTGTGAGAATCAAAATAAAGGAATCAAAGGAATTTGATTAAAGTTAAAGAAAGGACTTAATAAAATATTGTAACATTATTGACGAAAGAAAATTATTTCTTAGTCAAATTACTTATGATGGATTTTGGTAACTCGAAATCATCATGGTAATAAAATCTTTTGCAAGATAAAGATTAAAAGGAAATGTTACAAAGTCTTGCTTAATGTGTTGTGAAATTAGAATTCCAAATTACCCACTAAAGTAAATAGATTATTTTGTTTGATATCTTGGGATTTGTGTCAATTATAACTTAGAGTTATTTTGATAGTAAGTTCCATATTTTTCAATTAAGGATTTAAAGTTTTAAGTTCGAATTGAAAAGGTGTTTTGCAAAAGTCCAAAATTGTTATTTTGGCAAGTGACTTCCACACATAATTCTAAATGCTTGTTGACTTTAGAATTGGAGAAAAGTGTCTTCTCATGAAGAGAGAGTGGAAATCATAATACTAAATTAAGCTGAGAGTCTTTGGGCAAGTGTTAGAATGAGAAGGGAAAACATGCAAATGTTTCCATATCATTACTTTGTCCAGGAATACATGTAAGGCATACATGATTCGAATTAAGTATTAAAGAAAATCATGTGAGGAATTTATGATTAAATCACTAGGTGATTAAAATCATTTAAATGTCCAGGAACATGATATAAGCAAAACAATTACAAACAGAATAATGAACATTCATTAATGACGGCATTTGTCATAAAAGGAGTTCAAGAAAAATTCATGAGACTCTAAGATCCAATCTTGAGAGTTGTTTGGATGTGATGTAAAATCATGTGCATGAATATTTCATAAAGAAAGGACAGATATGAATATCTAATATTCATAGAGCTAGTCTTGTTTTTATCAAGGACGAATAACTGATAGTGAAAGTTGCAATACTTTTCATATCAATTGCTTGATGCTGTTATTGAACTAAAGTAGCAATATTATTGCTAAGGATAATTAGTTTGGATTATGAAAATAATCTAGATAATTATATATGAATGTTTGAAGTCAGTCGTATTAATGAGTAAGAATTCTATTCTTTTCATTATATAAATCGAAGGGACTTAAAAGACAGTGGGAGCTGATATTATATTTATTGAATAGGCTAGGCCGAATTAATAAATATATAAATCTCGTGATTTAAAGAGTTTAAATAAAAGGTCGGAAAATGTCTTATTAAAGTTTTGTCTCTAAGATAGAATTTAATAAACATGAGTATGAATGTACTAAAGTGCAATTCTGAAAGGTAATTTCGAATTGTGTCTTGAGTCAAAGAAATTTGATCAAGAATTCATAGCGTGATATTTGCGAGATACCTTGACCTTCGTAGTCCTGGATGAGCGAATAGAGAGGAATAAGATCAAATCATATTTAATGTGATTTTGCTTATGACATTGCTATATATAGTACATAAAGCCGGAAAGTTTCCAAAGTGCTAAACTTTTATAAAGTTTTGCCACCGGCATTAATGAGAAATTCTTAATAAGGATATTCTCATAAGAGCAGTTAATTAAGATTGTAATTGATCATATAAAGGTTTGGTAAAAGAACCTGATGGTGAGATTACAAAAGGAAAGACCAACAAGGTGGATTTTGTAAAGCTTCAAATAGTGTGTATAGAGAAGTTACTCGTATACATATTTGTGTGGAATTATGAAATCAAATTTATTCTGATAAATGTTTTTTCAAATGATAAATACTAAGTGTTTTGATTTTATCAAATACACATGTATCTTATGAGTGGATTCTACAACAAAGATAGTTATCTATCAAGGATAGTTGCGTCATTGATGTGAGACGTCATGATAAGCAAGTTATTGGATGAGTCATTACTCAGGTGAGGTTTCTATAAAGATGGTATGATAATATCAACCGGGTATTATTAATGCTACTACGGAACCGGAAAGGCCCATATCCAATTCCTAAAATATCCGACTTACATAGTCAAGTTTGGCATGTGAGGTGATAAATAAAGTTTATGAACTTTGGTTGGATCAAAGTGCGAACACAGTTTCAAAAGCGCATGCGAAAGTGTGAGTGGCACCTTAGTTCCATTTGGTGTCATGTCATCATGCTGACTAGAATCACTATTGTTTCTAGTGCAAGTGGAAGACTGTTGGAGATATGCCCGAGAGACAATAATAATTAAGTTTATTATTTATCTCCATGTTTATTATTAATGTTTGTATCTCTGCAACAGCTGTTTTCTGGCGCTGTAGATCAACCTCTTCAAGGGCCATCAGTCGCGATAAACCTTGGGTGATTCACTTAAGGGAAACTTGATGTTGTTCTACAAACCTCTGCTCTTGGAGGCCCAACACTGTATACAAGAATAGAGGCGTGCGTAGACATCACCCAACGAGCTTGTTTTTGCCGGCACACAGGACGTGTTGTTGGGAGCTCCTATACAACGCAGTATGTTCAGTGTCCCTCGCTCTTGCCTGTAGCTTGTGCTTCGTGGCTCGAAGCCCATCTCCATCGCTTCATCTCAACCTACACCTTTGGTCTCCTCCTCGTCTCCATACCCGTCGACTCCCCGCCGACCATAACCGCCCGCTCTCGCCAGCCACTTCCGACTTCCCTTTAAGCCCCACCCCTCAACCTACCTTCTTCGGCGCTGATCACTCTGCACCCCCCTCTTGTAAGTACCTCCCTGACCTACACCATTGTAGCCGAGGCAAGGCGCATCGTCGCCGGCTACTGTCAGGTCCATTCCTCACTTGGCCAGAAATGTAACAACCAGCCAACCCCCACGGTGAGGGGGGAGGAGGCAGCGCCTGGTGACGCCGTCTGGGCGTTGAGCTGCTTGTAGATTGCCCGTTCAGTGGCCATGAAGGCGTGTCCACGCGCCTCTGCCTCCGCCCTTTGTATCTGCCTTCGCGGCGGTGTTCTCGTCCTCAAAGCCCGTCCCGACCCTGCGGTATGGCTCCTCTTTGCCTAGGTGACGAACGATTTGTATGCCATTGTTGGAGATATGCCCTAGAGACAATAATAATTAAGTTTATTATTTATCTCCATGTTTATTATTAATGTTTGTATCTTTATGCTACAACTGTATTGGGTACTTGTATAGCAAATACAACGTATGCAAGAGGAAAACCTCCGATACACGTGTAGAGATATGAACGGAAAAAGAGTTCCTGGTCTTGTCTCTAAGACTAGCCTATCTTGTTGCTCGATGATCGTGTTTTTCTGATCATGGACTTTGTATAAGTCATTCAACTATAGGAGTGGATTATCGGAATGATAATCGCACTGAACCGACCCACCGTATGATCTTGCTATGAGACAAATCGTCGATGATGAAATAGCGATTGATCATCTATCTAGTTATCATTAGCTGGATCCCTATGCTATGAGAATATCTTGTGACCGCTTATTCGACATTCGAGATTTGATTTCCATCAAACGTCTTGCAGTAACATGGGACTATGATAGGTGGCTTTTGGGCTTGAAATAGAATATGTATTGGAACAGAGATCATTCAAGAATGGCACTTACTCCTCCAGACGATGGAGCGATACATCCTCTAGGCCATCTCAAGTATTGTTGTTGTCACCCAATCGTCTGGCGAGACACAAGCGTGATTTATCACGGGACAACATATATACGGAATGAGAAAAGAGAATGATATTGGTACGAGAATAATATGTGTTATGGTCAAAGGGTTTGATCACACTAAAGCACATTGTCTCAATCTCGAGATATCATTGGTATCGTGTACGTAAGGGGATTAAGCGTAATGGTTAACGCACAGGTTCTGTTGTTCATTCACAACACAAGGGTGCCAGTACGAATGCCTAACCCACTGCTGGTTATTCTTTGGTAAGCTCCCAAACAATACTTTGTGATTGATGAACTTTTCGGGTCACACGCTTAAGCTGTAGGTCAATCTTTGATCGAGAGTAAAGATGTAGTTTTAGTGGGAATGAGATTGTGTCGGAGTAGCTCCGATGTCACTAGACTTATTTCGGTGAATTATAAGTTAGAGAGAATGCGGACATCTAATGTCCCGGGATGATAGGAATGGTTTCTATCATCAGCGGATTTAATCCGAGTGCTTAGAGCATCTCCAACAGACGCGCAACGCGCCGGCGCGGTATAATTTTTTTGCAGCGCCAAAAAGGCGTTTTGGCGCGCCGCGCGTCTGTTTCGCTTTAGCAGACGCGCCAAAACTTCGCGCCAAAACTTGCCGCTTTAGCAGGCGCGCTAAAATACAGCGCCAGAAACCTTATCCAAAAAGAGAGCGCGCTGAAGTTGGATCGAAAAAAGACTTGGAAAATAGAAATATATTAGGGTTCATAGGGTTCGACGAACACAGCTACGCGCACAGGCGCTACAAACACACACACTAGGTGCATATAGGCGCAAACGAACACACTACGCGCCGGCGATCTAAAAGTCGCTGTCGGAGGAGTAGAAGTCGGTGTCGGAGTTCGTCGTGTCGGAGACGGTGACCTCCAGCGCGGCCCACATCGGGTCGCCGGCGGGCCACCAGCCGCGGCCGGCCGCCAGTTCAGCCTCCGCCGCCGCCTGAGAGCTCCCTCCTCTCCCTGCACCATTCATGCATCTTGGCCCGGCGCTCGGCCCGCTCCGCCGCCCTTGTGTTCCAGTGCTCGAGCTCCTCTTGCATCTGGTCCGGGTGGGCGCGGTACCACGCGTCCACGACGAGGCGGTCGTTATCCGCGACGAGGTCCAGCGTCGCGAAGGCGGAGCGCGCGGCGGTCCTTGGCGGTGACGATAACCGGCTGAGGCACCTGGTTGACCGCCTCCTGCACGCTGCGGGAGTCGGAGAAGTTCATGGAGGCCGGGTCGCGGCCGAGACGCCACGCCGCTGCGTCGTACGCGCGGGCGGCGACCTGCACACTGAAGAACGTCCCCAGCGGGACGCGCATGTCGCCGGAGCGGATCTCCGCGCTGTAGCGACCGTTGGGGCGGCGTCGGACGCCGCGGTAGCCGGACTGCGAGTGGCGGCGCGGCGGCATCGTGGGAGGAGAAGCGGTTGCGCGGCGGCGGTGGCTGAATTCAGAGCGGTGGCGGGAGGGAGGGGGAAGCGCTTGCGCTGGCGCGTGGATGAGCGCGCGCTGGATGCGGGGCGGTTTATATAGCGCCAAACCTACCGCTTGGGCCAGCGCGCGCTACGGTTTTCCAGCGCGCGCTACGGTTTTCCCGCGCCTGCTGGAGCGGCCGATTTGGCCCCGCGCGCGGGAAAAAGCGGTTATTTGGCGCGCGGGCCAAATTGCGCGTCTGTTGGAGATGCTCTTATGAAGAAGGAAATATTGTTCCGATGTTTTTATCGGCGGATACTAGGTATCCCGGTTCATATAAATATGAGTTATATGATAAGTAATTAATTCCAGGAATTTTCCGTAAAAGGAAATATTCATTTAGTAATTAATTAGACAAAACAAATTAATTATTTACTTAATTAATTATATTGGAAAAATATAAATAAAGGATTTTATTTGGATCCCAATAAAAGGGGGCTGCCAAGTGGGCCCATGGGGCCCACAAGGCAGCCGCACCCACATGGTATGTGGGGGAGGGCCGAGTCCGAGTTGGGGGGCTCCCCCTCCCCGGCGGCAAGGGCGGTGATGCGTGTAAAGTCACACGTCCGTTGGGAACCCCAAGAGGAAGGTATGATGAGTGCAGCAGCAAGTTTTCCCTCAGTATGAAACCAAGGTTTAATCGAACCAGTAGGAAGTCAGCGATGCTCTGAAGGTTGTTGGTGGAGGAATGTAGTGCGGCGCAACACCAGTGATTCCGGCGCCAACGTGGAACCTGCACAACACAATCAAACTACTTTGTCCCAACGTAACAGTGAGTTTGTCAATCTCACCGGCTTGCTGAAAACAAAGGATTAGGCGTATAGTGTGGAAAATGATGTTTGCTTGTAGAGAATGTAAAAGAACAATGATTGCAGTAGGTTGTATTCAGATGTAAAGAATGGACCAGGGTCCACAGTTCACTAGTGGTGTCTCTCCATAAATAAATACTAACATGCTGGGTAAACGAATTACAGCTGGGCAATTGACAAAATAAAGAGGTGCATAACAATGCATATACTAGTCATGATGATCACTATGAGATTTACTTGGGCATTACGACAAAGTACACAGACCGCCATCCAGCATGCATCTGTGTCTAAATAGTCCACCTTCAGGTTAGCATCCGCACCCTGATGACGTGAAAGACACACGCTCGTTGGGAACCCCAAGAGGAAGGTATGATGAGTGCAGCAGCAAGTTTTCCCTCAGTATGAAACCAAGGTTTATCGAACCAGTAGGAAGTCAACGTTGCTCTGAAGGTGTTGGTGACGGAGTGTAGTGCGACGCAACACCAGGGATTCCGGTGCCAACGTGGAACCTGCACAACACAATCAAACTAGTTTGTCCCAACGAAACAGTGAGGTTGTCAATCTCACCGGCTTGCTGAAAACAAAGGATTAGGCGTATTGTGTGGAAAATGATGTTTGTTTGCAGAGAATGAAAAAGAACAATGATTGCAGTAGGATGTATTTCAGATGTAAAAGAATGGACCGGGGGTCCACAGTTCACTAGTGGTGTCTCTCCATAATAAAATACTAACATGCTGGGTGAACAAATTACAGTTGGGCAATTGACAAATAGAGAGGGCATAACAATGCACATACATATCATGATGATCACTATGAGATTTATTTGGGCATTACGACAAAGTACACAGACCGCCATCCAGCATGCATCTGTGTCTAAATAGTCCACCTTCAGGTTAGCATCCGCACCCCTTCCAGTATTAAGTTGCAAGCAACAGACAATTGCATTAAGTATGGTGCATAATGTAAACAACACTAATATCCTTAGACAAAGCATTGCTGTTTTACCCCTAGTAGCAACAGCACATCCACAACCTTAGAACTTTCTGTCACTGTCCCAGATTAAATGGAGGCATGAACCCACTATCTAGCATAAATACTCCCTCTTGGAGTTACAAGCATAAACTTGGCCAAAGCCTACACTAATAACGGAGAGCATGCAAGATCATAAACAACACATATATGATAGATCAATAATCAACTTGACATAGTATTCAATATCCATCGGATCCCAGCAAACACAACATGTAGCATTACAATAAGATGATCTTGATCATGATAGGCAGCTCACAAGATCTAAACATGATGGCACAAAAGGAGAAGACAACCATCTAGCTACTGTATGGACCCGTAGTCCAGGGATGAACTACTCACGCATCACTCCGGAGGCAGGCATGGCGATGTAGAGCCCTCCGGTGATGATTCCCCTCTCCGGCAGGGTGCCGGAGGAGAACTTCTGAACCCCCGAGTTAGGGTTGACGGCGGCGGCAGAGGATGTTTTCTGGAATATGGCTCGGTGTTTTAGGGTTTTCGTGTCTGGGGGAACTTATAGGCGAAGGGGCGACGTCGGTGGAGGCGCGGGGCCCGCCATGTGGGGAGGGCGCCCTGCTGCCCCCCTTCGTCTCCTCTTCGGACTTCTGGAACGTGTCGGAAAAATAGGCATCTGGGATTTTGTTTCGTCCGATTCCGAGAATATTTCCAGAACAGCTTTTCTGAAACCAAAAACAGCAGAAAACAGGAACTGGCACTGTGGCATCTTGTTAATAGGTTAGTCCCAGAAAATGCATAAAAATGCTATGAAGTGTGAATAAAACATGTAGCTATTGGTATAAAACTAGCATGGAACATAAGAAATTATAGATACGTTGGAGACGTATCAAGCATCCCCAAGCTTAGTTCTACTCGTCCTCGAGTAGGTAAACGATAACAACAATAATTTCTGAAGTGACATGCTACCACACAATCTTGATCAATAATATTGTAAAGCATGTGAGCTGAGATCAAATCATTCAAAGCAAAAGTCTATAATTGATATAATAAGAGATAACAAAGCAAGATAGTTAAACAAGCTAAAACTTTTCATGAATATTGCTTTAAAGACATGAAACCGTACAAGGTTCATTAAAGATGTTTAAGTATCCAATGTAGGAGTTCTATCCTTCAATTCCAAGCATCAAGTAATCTTTCACAACATAGAAGGATTCAGCCAAGTAAATATAAACATGAACGTCATGAATCAACTGTTTCGAAGTCTACTCAACCGTGAGCGTAAGCATTTGGTTTTGGCACCAGGATGTTATGGCTAAAAGAACATTAATGGGGGTTTGGAAGGCCAAAGGAAAAAGTCTCACAAAGCTATAAGTGATCATTAGACAAGAGGAAGTCTTATAATCGAAGCTATGTAAGGAGTAGTGATTGCCATGCAACGGATGCACATAGAGCTATATGTGTATGAAAGCTCTCCAATGGAACTAGTGGGGGTGCATCCAACTTGGTTGCTCATGAAGACCTAGAGCATTTTGAGGAAGCTCATCATTGGAATATACAACCCAAGTTCTATAGTGTAAATTCCCCACATAGTTATACTAGTAAACATGAAAACTCTCTCACATGGAGTATAGGTGCTAAACATGAGCACAAATGATGACTATGAATATGCAGGTGCTAAACATGAGCACAAGTGTGGATAAAGGATAGTAATGTTGCCCCTTTTTCTTTATTCTTTTTTTTCTTTTTTTCTTTTTTTCTTTTTTCTTTTTTTTCTTTTTCTGTTTCTCTTTTCGATGGCCTCCATGGCTCTTTTCACTTTTAGGGGCAACACCTAATATGACAACACACTTTTTTTACAAATAACTCACAACGAACTAAAACATGATGTATGAAACTGTATGCCTCTGCCAGTGTAGCAGGATATGCAATGATCTAGCGTAACATGGGTAAACCGCACATCAGCTGTATAGAATCATGCAAAGCAAAAATATGAATGACAACAAGTCATGTAATGTAAGATGGAAGTTGCATGGCAATATATCTCGGAACAGCTATGGAAATGCTGTGAGGTAGGTATGGTGGCTGTTTTGAGGAAGATGTATGGGTTTATGTGTAGGAGAACAAGAGAAAGTCCTCCCACGGGTTTGGATGTACTGGCGAAGTATGCACAACTCTCAATGTGAGCAGAAGGCAATGCACAGCACCGAAGAGGCTAGCAAATATGGATGGTGGAAGTGCCAAAAACCGTAGCTTAACATTAGTCAAAAAGAACTCACAAGCTTATTGCAAACAACTAGCAGGTTCAACATTAAGAACATGATTAAAATTCACTCCAAGAAGGGCCGTTCACGGCGGTACAAGTACCCCGCTAGATCCCTCGACCTTCAGCACAACTTAGTTATTACGAATCACTTTTAGACATGGAAAGCTATCAAGTCCAACTACACCTTCAACAATTTTAGTAGAGTTTGTAGTACGGTACAAGCTTAAAGACAACAATCCACTAATGATTTTAACTTAACTAACCAGCAAGCTTTACCATCTAAATACCTAAAACATTTGCAAAGAATCAAGTTATCAAAGTTCAATGATCTACAAGATTATGCAAGTTATTCATATACCACTACCACATGCAGCATTTTCTGAACCAACACATCAACCAAGCAACTCTCCAAATAATTTACAAATGAAACAAGAGAGTACTTCTCCACAAGAATTAACAGCTCTAAAAGAGATGCATGAAAAACAGGAGCTAAAAGCATACAGTAGCTAGATAAGAATACTCAAAAGATATAAGTGAAGAATATGAGTATTCACATGAAAAAGCGGAGCGTGTCTCTCTCCCACACAAGAATGCTAGGATCCAACTTATTCAGAAAATAAAAACAACAAAGCAAAAATAAAAGCAAACAGACGCTCCAAGTAAAATACATAATGTGGAAGAATTAAAATATAGTTTCACTAGAGATGACCTGATATTGTTGATGAAGAAGGGGATGCCTTGGGCATCCCCAAGCTTAGACGCTTGAGTCTTCTTGAATATTGCTGGGATGACCCACGGGGGCATCCCCAAGCTTAGGCTTTTCACTCTTCTTGATCACATCATATCATCCTTCTCGCTTGCTCCTTGAAAACTTCCGCCACATCAAACTCAAAGTAATTCTCATTAGAGGGTTAGTGCATAATCAAAAATTCACATGTTCTACTGTGACACAATCATTACCAAAGCTTCTGGACATTACTACAGCCACTGATGTTTATGGAGCAAAGAAATCCAATCAAACATAGTAAAAGAGGCAATGCAAAATAAAAGGCAGAATCTGTCAAAAACAGAACAGTCTGGAAAGACGAATTTTTTCGAGGCACTTAACTTGCTCAGATGAAAAATCCAAACTAATGAAAGTTGCGTACATATATAGGATCATGCGTGATTTTTTTCAGAATTTTTCATTTTCTGGTGTGTACAGCTCAAAACGGTGGACAGCAAAAATCTGTCACTGCGCAGAAATCCAATTAGCAACAACTTTCAACTAGAGACTTTACTTGGCACAACAATGCAATAAAATAAAGATACAAAGGAGTTGTTACAGAAGTAAACAGCACCTTGACTCAAAATAAAATAAAATGACAGAAAATAAAAAGGTGGGTTGTCTCCCATAAGCGCTTTTCTTTAACGCCTTTCAGCTAGGCGCAGAAAGTGAAAATCAAGTGTTCTCAAGAGAAGAAGCATCAACATCATAATTTGTTCTAATAATAGAATCAAAAGGCATCTTCATTCTCTTTCTAGGGAAGTGTTCCATACCTTTCTTGAGAGGAAATTGATACTTAATATTCCCCTCTTTCATATCAATAATGCACCAACAGTTCGAAGAAAGGGTCTTCCCAAAACAATAGGACAAGATGCATTGCATTCAATATCCAAAACAACAAAATCAACGGGGACAAGGTTATTGTTAACCATAATATGAACATTGTCAATTCTCCCCAAAGGTTTCTTCATAGAGTTATCAGCAAGATGAACATCCAAATAACAGTGTTCCAAAGTGGCAAGTCAAGCATATCATAAAGTTTCTTAGGCATAACAGAAATACTTGCACCAAGATCACATAAAGCATTACAATCAAAATCATTCACTTCATTTTAATGATGGGCTCCCAACCATCTTCCAACTTCCTAGGGATAGAAGCTTCAAGTTTTAATTTCTCTTCCCTAACTTTCATGAGAGCATTTGTAATATGTTTTGTAAAAGCCATGTTTATAGCACTAGCATTAGGACTTCTAGCTAGCTTTTGCAAGAACATAATAACTTCAGAATGCTACCATCAAAATCAAAATCATTATGATCAAAAGTAATGGGACCATTGCCTCCAATACTTCGAAAAATTTCAGCACTTTTATCAGAAACAGTTTCAGCAGTTTTAGGCAATTTTGCATGCTTTATAGTAGAAGTGGAAACATTGCCAACACCAATAACATTACCATTGATAGTAGGAGGTTTACTAACATGTGAAGCTTCAGCATTACTAGTGGTGGTAATAGTACAAACTCGAGCTATACTATTCTTTTATCAATTTCAGCTTCTCTTTCCCACCTAGCATGCAATTCAGCCAACATCCTAATATTGTTGTCAATTTTAACTTGGATAGCATTTGCTGTAGCAAATTTTTGTTATCATTATCTTCAGGTTTAGCAGCCATTTTATTAATTAAAGAAGCTTGTGATTCAGACATGGATGAAATTCGGTTTTCAGCATTTGAAAGCTTAGTTTGCAAACCAGAAATTTCCCTATTCAAATTCTCAAGTTGATGCCCTATGTTTTTCAACATGGCAGATTGTTCATTCATTGTTTTAGTGAACAATTGATTTTGCTCAACTGTGATTGCATATAGCTCTTAGTAGCCCTTTCAATTTCTAGCATCCTTTCCTCACTAGGCAAACCAGATCTACCATAAGAATTACCATAACCACTACCATTATTAGAAGGATATGGCTTATAGTTGTTGTTACCAAAATTATTCCTATAAGCATTGTTGTTGAAATTGTTATTTTTAATGAAGTTCACATCAACATGCTCTTCTTGAGCAACCAATGAAGCTAAAGGAACATTATTAGGATCAACATGAGATTTACCACTCACAAGCATAGACATAATGACATCAATCTTTTCACTCAAGGAAGAAGTTTCTTCAACAGAATTTACCTTCTTACCTTGAGGAGCCCTTTCAGTGTGCCATTCGGAGTAGTTGATCATCATATCATCAAGAAGCTTTGTTGCTGCACCCAAAGTGATGGACATAAAGGTCCCTCCAGCAGCCGAATCCAACAAGTTCCTTGAAGAAAAATTTAATCCTGCATAAAAGGTTTGGATGATCATCCAAGCAGTCAGTCCATGGTGGGACAATTCTTTACCAAAGATTTCATTCTTCCCATGCTTGGGCAACATGTTCATTATCAAATTGCTTGAAATTCATAATGCTACTTCTCAAAGATATAATCTTAGCAGGAGGATAATATTTTCCAATGAAAGCATCTTTGCATTTAGTCCATGAATCAATACTATTTCTAGGCAAAGATAACAACCATTCTTTAGCTCTTCCTCTCAAAGAGAAAGGAAATAATTTCAGTTTTATAATATCCCCATCTATATCCTTATACTTTTGCATCTCACAAAGTTCAACAAAATTATTAAGATGGGCAGCAGCATCATCATACTAACACCAGAAAATTGCTCTTTCATAACAAGATTTAATAGAGCAGGTTTAATTTCATAAAAGTCTGCTTTAGAAGCAGGTGGAGCAATAGGAGTGCATATGAAATCATTATTATTTGTGCTTGTGAAGTCACACAACTTGGTGTTCTCAGGAGTACTCATTTTAGCAAAAAAAACTCTAGGCCGAAATACAAAAAGTAAAACAAGTAACTAATTTTTTTGTGTTTTTGATATAAAGAAAGCAAACAAGACAAAATAAAAATAAAGTAAGCAAGACAAAAACAAAGTAAAGAGATTGGAAGTGAGAGACTCCCCTTGCAGAAGCAACTCGACCTCCCCGGCGCCAGGAAATGGGCGTCGAAGGGAAGTAGAGTCTTCTGACTCAGAACGTCTTGACCTCCCCGGCAACGGCGCCAGAAAATGTGCTTGATGCGTGTAAAGTCACACGTCCGTTGGGAACCCCAAGAGGAAGGTATGATGAGTGCAGCAGCAAGTTTTCCTCAGTATGAAACCAAGATTTAATCAAACCAGTAGGAAGTCAGCGATGCTCTGAAGGTTGTTGGTGGAGGAATGTAGTGCGGCGCAACACCAGTGATTCCGGCGCCAACGTGGAACCTGCACAACACAATCAAACTACTTTGTCCCAACGTAACAGTGAGGTTGTCAATCTCACCGGCTTGCTGAAAACAAAGGATTAGGCGTATAGTGTGGAAAATGATGTTTGCTTGCAGAGAATGTAAAAGAACAACGATTGCAGTAGGTTGTATTCAGATGTAAAGAATGGACCGGGGTCCACAGTTCACTAGTGGTGTCTCTCCATAAATAAATACTAACATGCTGGGTAAACGAATTACAGCTGGGCAATTGACAAAATAAAGAGGTGCATAACAATGCATATACTAGTCATGATGATCACTATGAGATTTACTTGGGCATTACGACAAAGTACATAGACCGCCATCCAGCATGCATCTGTGTCTAAATAGTCCACCTTCAGGTTAGCATCCGCACCCCTTACAGTATTAAGTTGCAAGCAACAGACAATTGCATTAAGTATGGTGCATAATATAAACAACACTAATATCCTTAGACAAAGCATTGTTGTTTTACCCCTAGTAGCAACAGCACATCCACAACCTTAGAACTTTATGTCACTGTCCCAGATTAAATGGAGGCATGAACGTACTATCTAGCATAAATACTCCCTCTTGGAGTTACAAGCATAAACTTGGCCAGAGCCTACACTAATAACGGAGAGCATGCAAGATCATAAACAACATATATATAATAGATCAATAATCAACTTGACATGGTATTCAATACTCATTGGATCCCAGCAAACACAACATGTAGCATTACAATAAGATGATCTTGATCATGATAGGAAGCTCACAAGATCTAAACATGATGGCACAAAAGAAGAAGACAACCATCTAGCTACTGTATGGACCCGTAGTCCAGAGATGAACTACTCACGCATCACTCCGGAGGCAGGCATGGCGATGTAGAGCCCTCCGGTGATGATTCCCCTCTCCGGCAGGGTGCCGGGAAGAGCTTCAGGAACCCCCCGAGTTAGGGTTGACGGCGGCGGCAGCGGATGTTTTCTGGAATAATGGCTCGGTATTTTAGGGTTTTCGCGTCGGGGGGAATAAATAGGCGAAGGGGCAACGTCGGTGGAGGCGCAAGGCCCGCTCCCCATATGGTGGCGCGGTAGGGGGCCCACCCGCGCCGTGGTGTGGGGACGGCGCCCTGCTGCCCCCCTTCGTCTCTCCTTCGGACTTCGTGAACGTGTCGGAAAAATAGGCATCTGGGATTTTGTTTCGTCCAATTCCGAGGATATTTCCATAACAGCTTTTCTGAAACCAAAAACAGCAGAAAACAGGAACTGGCACTGTGGCATCTTGTTAATAGGTTAGTCCCAGAAAATGCATAAAAATGCCATGAAGTGTGAATAAAACATGTAGCAATTGGTATAAAACTAGCATGGAACATAAGAAATTATAGATACGTTGGAGACGTATCAGGCGGCAGCTAGGGCGGGCCCCACATGGGGCGGCGGCCCAGGGCAGGCCCCGCATGGCAGGAGGCGGGTGGGAGGGACCCCCCCTCCCAATCCGAGTTGGGGAGGGGAAGGTTTCCTTCCCCCCCTCCCTTCCTTCCTTGGTGCGAGTTGGAGGAGGGGGAGGTTTCCTCCCCCTTCCTTGTAGGGAAAGGCAGGTTTGGAGGGAGGAGTCCTACTCCTCCCCCCAATCCGAGTTGGGGAAGGGGAGGGACTCCTCCCTCCCTTCCTTGGCCGGCCAGCCCTAAAGGGGAAGGGCTCGGCCCCTTCCCCGAGTCCCTCCACCCCTTGGCCTCCTTTATAAGCAGCCCCAAGCCCCTAGGGTTTGACACACAAGTTTGCCTCCGTGCAAGTTCTCTCTCTCTTTCTTGTAGATCTCATGTGTTGAGAATTAGACGTCTCTAATCTTCTCATATAGATCTAATCTAGTTGATTAGATCTACCACCTAAACTACGCCGCAAGGCTGACTCTCTTCACCACGTGCTAGTAGCTAGGCGGTGAACGCACGCGGTGGGTTGACACGGTGTATGTGTGGATACCGCTAGAGCGGGATTTGCGCAAGTAAGTTCCTTGGACAACGGAACAACTTCATCAAGGTCTACATCAACGACGACGTACGGCAACAATCTCACCTCCCGGCGTGGACGTGAGATTCTTCATCAAGCTTCACCGACATCTACTTCGACAAACACAAGATCTTCCGCAAGCGTGTTTGTAAGTATTCTGGATCATCGCATTATGGGGTGCAACGTACCTTCATAGAATAGATCTTGGCGGTAAGGTTACGGATAAATTTTAAAGTTTTCCCGCAACCCAATAGCCATGACCTTGTTAGACCAAAGCAACGACAACTCCTCCTGCGGCTCCTGCTCTGACAACTCTGGATGCGGCTCCTCACCCACCTCCCCCCAATCAAAGGGGTCGTCGCCACTCCACTCGTCTTTAGACGACAGAAGGTTGGGTCCTGCGTCAGGGTGAGCACCACGTGCGGCCTGAGTGAGGTTGTCCTATGTGGGGGCAACGTAGCGTGGGTTGTGTGGGCGGCGAGCACGGGTTGTGATGAAATGGCGGCACAACGGGGTGCTTTTATAGCCTAGAAGGTCGAGGCGGGAAACGAAGGTGGGAACAGTGGCGTTGGGCCTGAAGCGTCGGGTGGGTAAGTACGAGTCGCGTCGGAGTTAATTGCGGAAACATGTCTCCGCCACGCTGGCATCTCTTGGGATCCAGGAAGCTAGGCGTTGTGTAGGCACCGACGTAAATGCGATGCGTGCGGCAGACACATCGATGTTCCGTCCGTTTGTCGCCTAGGAAAAGCCCAACTCGACATTACGTGGACGGCTCGCGGCCTCCTACACGTTGACCTTAACCGCGGCCTACTTGCTATGTGTATGTGACAAGGGGGGCCCACATGTTAGAGAGCATGTCCGGATAGTGTCTGGCACCCTGAGCAGGCCCCCAAGTTGGGAGGCCCTCTCGGTGGTGCCGACACTTGGGAGTACCACTGTTGACGATTTTTTGGCTAGATCCCCCAGTGACAGAAAACTGGGCCAATTTTTGCACGGTGGATATAGTCGTGGAGGGCCAACAGATAGGGGTGGGTGGCGTGAAAGGTAGACGTTGGACATCCTCTAGTCAATCTAGAAGAATAATTTCTTTTTGCCACAAAAAAAAAACAATCCCCTCGGCTACAACTACAAATATAAGAGTGTTTATAATAAATTTTGGTTCCGAGTTAAACAAGCTAAGGAGTACTACGTTTAACTTGAACTCTAAAATAAAAATTTGAGCTACTCGTTTAAGGCCCAGTTCTTTTGCTGGCTTATTTCAAAACCTGCCCTCCCCCAGCTTCTCTCATAAGCCGCCGGCTTATTTCTCGGGGCTTCCTGAGAGAAGCTGGGGGAGGGGCAGCTTTTGAAATAAGCCGGCAAAAGAACTGGGCCTAACTCTTGCTGAGTTTCAAATTTTAATTCCATCCTAAAGGTGACCGTCGGGCCAGCCTGATTTTCTCGTGTTTGGGCCTGTTCGGGCCACATGCCCCCATCTTAAGGAAAAGCCCGGGCCAAAAGACCAATAAAAAACTAATTTTAGCCTTTAATGAAGGAAAAATTAGTTTCGGGCCTTATTGTGCCTATGTTTTTTTTCCCGAAAAAAGCTTGGCCTGCCATGATCCTCGTGCCGTGGGAATCACTAGCTAGAGGTTTCCCTTTACGAAGGTAAATTCTTGTGCGTCCTCGTCTGACACGTGGTGAGCTGCAAAAGTTGAAAAAAACAAACTTCGCTACCGCCACGCTGCTAGCTGATCCGGCAGGACGGCAACGATCGCGAAGCCCGGCCAGGATCCCAGCGCGCGTACGTCCACGCTCAGCTGATCGTAGCAGTTGATGTACGTGTGAAGCCCTCCGTGCGTGAAGAAGCATCCTGGCCGGTCTACACAAATGTACAGGAGCTGCTCTAGCGTTGTACAGAGCTGGTACGTGAAGTCCAAAAACTGATATAGTACGGTGTATAAACTAATAAATAGGGAATTATAGAGTAAAACGGTCCGAGTAAATATTACGGCTCGTTCTAGGTGACCACAATAATTGTACATGTACGAAAATTAACGAAGTACAATTATGATCTATTGGTTGCACAAAGAACGGTGAACAGGAATTACAAAACTATACATTATACGAAATAGAAAGTACAAAGAAACAGGAAAATACAACTGCGCACAAAACGGAGTACAAAAGTTCATGAAACAGGAAGTACAAAGTACACAGACACATGAAAGTATAACTGCACACAAAACGGAGTACAAAAGTTCACAGAACATGATGTACAAAGTACAGAAGTGGAAGTATGAAAAATGCAGAGCATGTTGTACAAACTATACACAACCGGAAGTACACAATTTTGTTTTGCCAAAACCTATCAACATGGGATCTAGTTTTAAACATCTCGACGCGAGGAGTTCAAAAGTGAAAACGGTTCGCAATTTGGATAATCGGTTTTCAAGATATTTCATTTTAAAATTTTGGATTTGAAAAATAAAAGACAAAAACTAGCCTCCCACCTCCCGTATCTCTTTGTCTCTCATCCTCCCCACTTTTAATCTGGTAGCGACACTTGGCGGACATACAAATAAATGTGGGGTGCCAATTCAGGAGAATATGATACTTGACGCGACGAGAACGAGTGTGAGGTTCCTCCAAAAGAACTTTTTTCTAGTGATTTCCTCATGCCGTGCTTGGGGTGTGTTCTTTTTTTTTTTTTGCCTCGGGCTGGCCCAAGAAATCCGGGCCCGATGGCCACCATTATTCCAGCCTAGCCGTAGGCCCGTAGCCCGTTGGCCTCGCTGGCCGAATCCCGTCGATTCCTCAAACTCGAACCTCTGCCTCTCTCTCTCTCTTCCCGATCCTCACATCCGCGCGCGATCGCCGACCCCGCAGCTGCGCCTCCACGGCTCCGGCCCTCTCCGCCATCGGCGACGAGCAATCCAATCCCCTCCCAACCTTCTAGGAAAACTGAACTGAAACCCTAATCCCCATGCCTCCAACCCCTTCGGCCTCCTGGAGCCAATCTCCACCGCCGGCGGCCATGAGAAGCGGGACTGGGACAAGATGCCAGTGCACATCATGTTTCCCGTCGATGGCGAGAGGGCGGTCCTCGTGTCCATCGATGGGCGCGGGAGCTACTACACGATGAGCGATCCTTCAGCGCGGGTGCAGCCTGTGATCATGGACGACGGACCAAACATGGCCACTACAGCCGTCGGCAAAGGGCTGCTGCTGTTCGTCGACCTTGCCGACGATGGGTTTTACCACTTCCACAGGAACACAACCCTTTTCCCTCCTGCCGTGCGGTTCAGAAGCATCGGTCAGATCGTCAAGGCGGTCTGTAATGGCTTAGGCCGCCCCTGCCCCGATTGGTATGCTTTATGCAGCCTATAATCTCTTGCTTATCGAGAGTGTAGCAGCGATTAGTTATTGGAATTGCTAGTTCGAATTAAGTAGTAAATCTCAGTCGCGTCACTAGTCATTAGATTTGCATCGTGTGATCCGTGAGTTGCAACTTAATTTTTTCTAGTTAAAGACACATGTGTGGCAAATCACTAACCATTAGATTTACAATATGTGAGGTGCAACCGTGCAAGTGGGTTGGAATTGAAATTTTGAGTTGCAACTATTTTTTTGTCAGTGCATGGACTGCAACTCACTAACCATTAGATTTGTATCGTGACTTGTGTGTGTGTGTGCCCATTATTTATTGTGAAGAAGGATTGTTTATTCATCTCCTTAGGTAAGATAAATTGTTTCTCTACCATTCAGGCACGATGACTCCTTCCGCTTCAGGCTTGGTGACTCCCCGCAGCAACAACCAGGAGCCTCGTCCTCCAAGAGCTTCCTCAACACTACAACATTAGGAGCCACTTCCTCCATCTGTCCACAGGCGGAGGCAGTAACCCCTCCCAGTTCACCCATTATCGCCTGGCTACTGTCTGAATGGGGTAAGGAATTTTACATCAGGTCTGATCATCGAGGATTGTTCCACACATATCCTGATGTGGGCGGCCCGTTTAAGAGCATAGAGAAAGCTGAAAAGGCCATTGATCAATATCTTCATGTCCGCCGGGATCCAAAAATGTAAGGTTTTTCAACTTGTTTTTCATTTTTCATTGCTTGTATATCATTTTGCTTTTGCATATTCAAACAGTGTGCCATAACCACATGCTTCTCTCATTTAGGTAATAACAGATAACCACGGATTTTGCAGCATGAATCAAGAAAAGCAGACAAAAGCCCCTAAGTTTCATTAATGCATTATAGAGAGGCTAACAAGTTTTGTGTGCGGTGGTGCAGGTGGCCTCTGGTGGTGTCTCAGCTCCGGCCGGCCGTGGTGGCGAGGGGAGCGGCTTCTGGAGGCAGGTGGTGGTCCGTGGTGGCTGGCCTGGTTGGTGTCCCGTCGGCGGGAAGAGGGGTGGTGCGGTGGGAGTGGTGCCGTGGCCGTGCGCGTTCATCGCGTCAAGGTGCCGTCGCGCAGCGGCGGACGAGCTTTGCGGTCTTCTTCATAGAGGGGCGGCGCTCTCTCCACGGCGGGGTGCGGTACGGCGACGGCGGCGTCGGCTAGGCGTCTTGGGAGCGACGAAGGATCTGATTGTGGTTTCTCCAGGGTGCTCAGGGTCCTCTGTGCATTTTGCAGGGTCCGGTTGTAATTTTCTTTTATTTCTGGACTTGCTTGTAATGTGTGCTGAGTTCTCTGTTATATGTATCAGATCCTTTCCTCAAAAAAAAAAAAAAAAAAAAAAAAGAGAGGCTAACAAGTTAATAAAAAATACCGGCCTACATTAATTTGTATATTCCTGTATAGGGGACACTTATAGTTGGTGAAACATATTTTTTTCTCTGTTTGTGAGAGATATTGGAATGGTGCATGAATAATATATAAGGATACTGAAGCCAACGAAGTATGTACATTGATGCATGCTGCCACTTTTTATGTTGGCGTATTTATTAGATCTGAATTATAGTTTGCACAAATTGATAGGCTTTTAGCCAGGCTCACCAATGCAGCTCTATTTTCCTCATGTACGATGGTGATACCCAGAACAATTAGTTCCATCAACTGGTCAAAATAGCGCAATAAAATGAGATGTTGGCGCATTTTGTTGTTGTTGCGCCATGAACTTGTTCAGTTTTGCTTTATTTTTTGTTGTTTTGACATAATACATGCATGGTGGTGTCGCTTTGTTTTCTCCGCTTTTGATGAAGTGCAATGTGTTAAATCTTATGGAGACGCTTTTATCTAATCTAGGTGCCTGGACATACCTGGTATTTCTCGACAGGAGATGGGTATACGACGGTGTCTTTTCTGGCCTGATGGCACAATGAAGAAGCGTACAAGGTCATATATACTGCAGAAAGGCCATGAGCATATGTGCAGATTGGTTCATGCTGTGGTGGACCAGTATAACGAGGATCACAATCTTGTTGGGGTTTGTTCTACGTCTTCCACACCTGTACTTGCCCCGCTACTAGGATAATACTTCATCGTATTCATATAGAAATTTCTTATCCCATCTATGCTTCTTATTTCAGGATCTTGCATATGAACTGAAAGATGTTACAGAATATGAAACATTTAATGAGAAGGAGGAGCAGTACCGCCATTTGAATTTCACTGCAATGTCTAAAGGAGCTGATGGCTTGGTCGACAAACAGTTCTTTGTTGAACTAACAAATACAAACCAAGAAGGAATGGAACGTGAAGAGTGGGTTGTCAGCTGTTTTTGCATGATTGGGACTGATGATAATGGTATTCTATCTTTATTTTCTTAAGTTGAATACAGTTGAAATACAGTTTGTGGGTTTCATTATCTTGCGCGTATCTGTTGGATAAATTGGCTGTTGAATGGCAACTAACCCTCTTTCTTCCCCTTTTTAATAAAGGTTGCTGCACTGGTTGTCCAAAAGAGGTGAAGCACCCCAACAAATATGATGCGTACACTGGTGGCCATGTGGCTGCAGATGAGATATTTGAAGATCCTGATCCGTGGAGCGACTCCGATGAAGATGTATGTTGATTTGTTTCATGTTGTGTGTGTTTAACATGCTTGTTTTAGTTACATATATGCCCCCTCCATCTTTTACAGGAGACCAGTAGGGAGCGTAGGATAAGACGCAAGTTCGATGTTCCCAGGAAACCTTTTGTGTACCCTGCGTGTGCTGTACCCAAGCCCACTTAATGTGAAGGACTAAGGAAAGTGGAGAGGAGGGCGCCACAGAAGGAAACACACCAATGTTCATTGCAATGCACTATTTCTTTGTGACTGCATGCATATTTTGGTAGCGCCAGACCTTTCAAGTTAATTTCCCAGGCAGCGCCAAACCTATCAACTTAATTTCTCCAAGTTGTAGACCTAAGTAGATTTCATGTTTCCTGTTTGTAAGACACCAAGAGGAAAAATGCATCTTAGATGGACTTTCTGGATTCGACGGTGGATGTTGTGTGATGTATAGCCCTTTATGTTGGTTTGTTCTGCAAAAATCCATTCATGAAGAGTTGTGAATGAATGAGCCGAGAAGACCAGCTCTGGTGCTTGATTTCTCCCTTCTAGTATGCTGATGTCACTGTAAAGATTTTAATGCTACATGTGTATTGACAAATACTGTTTGTTTAGTCACGTTTAACTGTTTATTGTTCCAAATCGTTTCTGTGCCACAGTTTGGACTCACATCTTGGTTCTTCTTGGCGACAGCAGTATCAAAACGATTTTTTCCTACAGGCTGGATAACAATTTCTATAAACACTTGATCACTAATTTGATAAACTAAAAATTTCAGGGGCAAAACCCTGGTTTCCTTTAAAATTTAAAACTAGGTGCAGAGTTAAAAAGTAACGACATAGTTAAGGAAAAACGAAAAACATAAACAAGTAAAGAAGATAAAACTCATCCTAGGATCACTGCTGGCTGAAGGTCAACTTGAATAGTCTTCTTTATCTTCAAAGGCGATCTTTAGTGGCGTTTTGCCCCCGTGGTATCAACACTCAGAACAGGGCTGCCCAAACCTTCTCTAGATGCGTTGAACATTAACTCTCCACTTCTTGCTTGTGACAGCTTGTCTCACACCCCAAACTACATTGTTAAAAACTACTACTCCCTCTGTTTTTAAATATAAAACTTTTTAGCATTTTTTGGCCCACATATATCTAGAAATGTTTTAGTGCAAAATTTATGTGAATCTTGCACTAAAACACATCTAGATACGTGTGGGGCAAAAAGAAGTCTTACATTTAAGAACGGAGGGAGTAGTGGATTATCCCTGCGCTTTCCAAATGCACCACATAGCACAAGCACAAACGGAACGCGTTTGAAATATAGACTAATAGCAATCACCCAAACTGCGGTTAAAAGGACAGATTTAACTCTGAATCCGTTTTGGCAACCACACAGTCCAATAACATAGGGTGAACAGATTCTTCATCGGAAGAAAAAAGACAGGCTTCAGGTTTGTTCCCGTTCCTCCTTTTCAAATCGTCTCTAATTAATTTACCGGGAGAGATAAGCCGGAGAAAGAGCAGGTTTTTGGTAGGAGGTGATTAGTATTTGAATTCTGATATGCTATTGATTCAGGCTACGCACTTCAGGATGATGGAAGATGGCCTCATGTCCTTTCAACAAGTGTTTTCAAAATGTCTTTAATTTTTTGGTCAGCTGCCATTGGTGTGATACGTGAAAGACAGAATCGCAGCAGGAGCAATCATCCTTCCTGCAGGAGAAAAGAGCTTTCCACGAATTATTAGTCACATACCTGTATGTCTTTTCTGCACTACGAAATAGACCTGACTCTTGATTATGTTTATATAAGATAAATGTGGCTTCACAGTGGTAAGTTTTGTCCAAAATTTGCCATGCTGTAATACTCGTAGATATCTGGTTGTGATCTGTTTTCAGGGTTGCAAATTGTATCAGCACTCTCATGTCTGAACTTCAACATCTCAATGATTCCTCCTGTGCAAGACATGGAACAAGTATTTGCTATGTACAGATTCAGATCACACTGAAGAAGATGCTAATGCGATTCTGTTTCCCTGAATATTTTCCATGTTCCTGATTAAAACAATCGAACAGCTCAGTAAATACTTCAACAAATTAGACCAGATTACATTAGTTATCATTTGATCTGTGTTAATCTATCTCTGTAGACAAATTTCTATTTGTTGAAGAACCACTTCAAACTAAGCTTCGGGAGCCCGAGCCACTCAGGAGGATCCAACAACTTGATAACTTTCAGGCTAATCTTGGAGAGCCACTCAAAGAGGGGAGGCCCCAAGAACCTGAGCAATTTCTTCACCAAAAAGCATCTCCATGACGTGCAGCTCGTGTTCTGTATCATGAACCCGGCCTGCGAGATGTAACACGAAATATTAGATGAGAGCTCACAACCAAATACAAATGATGTGCTTGTTTCTTGCAATCATCATGCAGAACAAGAAATGGCCATCAGTCTGTAGGGCGAAAGCAGCACGAGTGCAGACAGGGTGTAGCAACATACCATGAGGCGAAGCGCCGCCACTGAAGCCGCGGCGATAGCAAGCGCTGTGACGAAGCAGAGCACCGTCGTCCACGCCGGCCACGTCAGCGCAAGATCCTGAGGCACACGGCAAGAATGAACAAGAATCTCAGACCAACAAATTGGATGAACTAGTTGGGTAATCACTAATAAGAGAGGCGTTTGCTTGGACGAACCAAGAGAGAAGGGATCGCCGGAATGCGAGGACTTGGCTTGGCAACGGCGACGCGCGGCGGTGGCGGCGTCTTCTTCCGGCGAAGAACCGAGGGGACCTGCGGCGCTCGCGCCAGCCTGCTCTGCAGAAAGCGGAGGATTTTGAGGCCACGCGGCTTCTTGCCTTGCTCGTCGGGCGCGGGAGCGCGGCCGCATTGGGAGGTGACGGCGAAGCGGAGGCGGCGGCGGAGGCGGAGGAGGAAGGAGAGGCGCTCGCCGCCGTGCCCCCACCCGGGGAAGACGTTCTCCGCGGCGGCGCGGATCTCCAGTCCGCCGCGGTAAGTCAGGCACGCGGTGACCGACCACGTGGCCGGCGGCGGCGGCGCCGACTCCGCTCCGGGGCGGTTCGCGAGCGCACTCTCTGCTTTCCACATGTGCCCTCGCTGCGCTCACTCGGTCGGGACTGGGAGTCGGGGGTGGTTCGCAAGACGAACAGTAGATCTTCCGGTTCGAAAAATAGACTCAACTGTACCGAGAATCCGAGATGTACTCTGAAAATGCCGCCGAGCTGTAGTATGCTTATCTGGCAAACTAGCTGTCCATGCACGTAGTATTTAGTTTTCAAAAAGAAACTGAAACAAATTACGGATATAGGGACGCGGACGTTTGGCTCTCGGGCACACTGCTGCCCTTTTTTTGAATTTTTTGAAAATCGTACTTTTTTGCTTCAAAAAAATCTGAAATTATTTACACAGCAAGATATACATGTTCTGAAGGTGCGCAAGAAATTTCGTAAGAAAATAATAAAATTTGTGGCCTACAGAAAAAAAGATAAATTTCTGACAGAAAATCCATACTATTGTCTGTCAGAAATTTGTTATTTTTATGTAGTTCGTAATACGATTTGTTTTCCTCAAATGATTTGTACCGTGCGTAGAGGACATGCATATACATCAGCTAGTATTTTTTTGGATTTTTTTGAAATCGTCAAATTTTTTTCAAATTTTTTTGAACAAGCGGGAGCACCGGTGCCCGAGCTCCGTTGTGGGTTTCCGCGGATATAGCTGCTTCTTGTGAATATGCAAAATCTTATCTAAAACTACGACCACCTGTAGCATGCGCAGAAAAAACAAGAGACATGTGGATAGCACGGGATACTATTCACTTACATATTTTCTATTTTCCTCGGTCACATCTTTGGGTTCGCAAAAAAATGTGAGCGCCTACGGTTATACTGTGTTAGCAAAAAAAAATGATTGACATTTGTATTCTCCAGGGACCATTTACGTTATATGGGATAACAACAATGAGAATGAATCAAATGATTGCTTTGGTGATCGAGCATGCATAAAAACTCGAAATTTATACCTAAATACAATGGTACAGCGTGAACATAAGTAGATTCCTTTAACAAAAATATGTATTTCATTTGCGTAGTGTAGAAAAATGATAACAGACAAAAGATTACTATTACTATGATCATTCATTCGAAGTGAGTAACACCTCCCTCATAGACAAGATGACGAACACAAATATTGCAGAGGACATGTGGTAAAAAACGATATTCTAGTCGTTATTCTAGATCTGGTAGTCTTGAGGTGTGGCACCTTCCATTTCTCCTTGAAATGGTATTTCCAACAAACTTTGATTTAAAGGCTTTTCATAGAAAATATAAAGAATGGGATTTGGATTATTTTCGTTGTTCGATTTGCACAGTTTTTCCTTTGCACTACGTTTGATATGAGATTTTCTATCCGGTCTAGCCTCTTAGAAAATTTATTTGTTGTTCATTTGGTTAAAAAATGATCCTTTGCAAATCAACAAGCATGACGCTGAAATTTCGTAATTGTTTATATTCCTACATGTTTTATCCCGCAAAGAAATTGTAGTTGTGTTAGTTTAACATTCAAGGTGGTTTTCACTTGGGTTGGCCGTTTACTAACTTGTTATATTAATTAGATTAGCAGGACTAAGGTCTGATTTTAATTTTTGATCATGCCAGCTTGAATCCTACATGTTGAATTTGTACAACGTTCGTTTGAAATGTGGATTATTTATAGCAGGTTAGAGTGCGAGAAAAATTCTTTTGAAATGTAGTGCGAAGTAATTATTATGAAAAACTCCAAGACTCAGACCACACTAACCGGACTACCAGCACAAAAAGTTCATACGGTTTTTAATCCTCTAAAATTCCTATAAAAATTTGAACATAAGTCGTGAGTTATGTATAGAATTTTGGGTGTCAATACGAAGCGACCAGTGGACACTTAACTTGTTTTACAATAATTAGCTAGTATGCCACCGAAACTTCATTGTGATGCTACTGAAGCTCATCAATTCCCTGCCATGACATCTCAACAGAAAAAACCGCCCATGCAGATGCACGACCACCAGTACCCATCACGTAGATCGTGCATCCATGGAGAAAAACATTGTCGGCAACAAGAAATGACGTGGCATCCTCGAAAAATTATGCAAGAGAAAAATGCTTCACTCCATTAATTTCATCGTTGGATCCATGTACTACCGATACCGAATTAAGACACCGACATGGTAACGCCGTGATCTCACTTGATCTGCTGTTGGTTGGACCACAGTTGGCCACGGTCAACTCATGTCCTCCGATTAAAAAAATAAGGGAAAGGGTGTCCCCACTTAAATCATATTGTAGTTAAATAAATAAATAAAAACACAGGGAAAACAAAACGGGTAGGCCTGCATGGAAGGGAGAAGTCGATCTCATTCTCCCTTTGCCGGCGACGCAGTCGGTCTGTCCCGCCTCAGGCGGCCATTGGAGATTCGGAGGTGCGGCCGACCACGGACCCTTGCCGCTGGATGGTTCTTTTTAGTTCTAGTTCCTTTTTTAGTATGGTGAGGAGGTGATGACATTCTAAAACCAGACTAAGGTCCTCCCAGCCCACCCTATCTTCGCATTGGTGGTACGCCTAGCCCCGTGGAGCGTGCTTAGTTATAAGTCTGACTCTTTCAACCTACAACTTTTTTCATTAACGATGGTTGCTGCTTAGGTCTGTTGATGATTTCCCGTCTGATTACTACTGGCAAGATTTGTCAGACTCCAGTGATGGAGGGGCGAGTACATCGATGTGTTTTCGGCTCACTCCAGTGCTATGGCGTAGCTAGTAAGGCCAGATCTGACTGTTTTTTTTTGAAAGGTCACTAGTGATCAAAGTTTTTAAAGGTCATGTATAACAAATTATACAAGAAGCAAGAAGCTCAACTAGATCATTTATTTGGTGATAGTATGTTGCTGAATGCATTGATGTGTGGCCACCTCGCTGTTCTTCTTTGCCTGCTGCAAAGTGGTGTACTATATGGGACCGGAGGCAGAGATGTTTCTCCGTTGACAGCCCTAAGCATGCACCAACCTCACACGGTTCCACGTCAAGATTTATTCCTAATATAAACAGTGCCACACCTAACACGCTCATCCCATGCATGCAGATCTCAGTGCCCACTATGCCGTGTGTTATTGAAGGAACGAGTATACATAGAAAATGTATGTATGCTTTTCTAGTAAAGCATACCAACGCTAGGCTCGTTATTGATCTTATTTTAGCTCTAAGCAACAACCAGTCAACCACGCACAGTTCCGTGTCAAGATTAATTTCTAATCTAAACAAAAATGCTCACACATGCACGATCCTGGAGACCAGCCGGAGTCATGATCCAACAATATTTGCTGTCGATTTATTGTATTCGTAATTAGCATGGAACGATTATTGTCAACTAAGCTTCTAGTGAAGAGATCGAGAGCTTTAGTATTTGGTCCAAATTATTTGACCTAAAATGCCAAAAAACTTCACAGATAATCCCATACCTGAAGTTGAACTAAACGAAAAGACTCTCCGAAAAAACAAACCTCTATTCAAACGTGCTCTTAACTTGTGGCATCACTGTCAACCTCGAAACCTTGGTCTCTGATGACTGATGTGTAGTGACTAGTGAGTGAGCAGGCTTTAGGACTTTGGTGGTAAATTCTCGGTGGATCATACAGTGCAGTGCATGGGAACCGAAGACTGGAAAGCGACCTGGATCGATCAAGTGTTTTCACAATGTCCTGTAAATTTTTAGTCGAATACATGTACGGCCTTTCTGAATGATTATGTTTATGTCCCATAATAAATAAAGGGATCATTTGCTCTGTTGGTTTGACAGTGATATGTTTGTTCATACTGCAATACTCGTAGATATCTGGTTGTGAATTGTGGTCTGTTTTCAGGGTTGCAAATTGTACCAGACCTGCCATGTCTGAAGCTCAACATTCTTAATGATTCAAATTGTGCAAGACGTGGAACAAGTATTCGCTATGCACAGATGCAGATCGCACTGAAGATGCTAATGCGATTATGTTCCCTGGATATTTTCCATGTTCTTCATTAAGACAGTCGAACGGTTCAGTAAATAGACCAAATAACATTCGCCATCATTTCATATGTGTTAATCTATCTCGGTAGACAAATTTCTACTTGTTGAAGAGCCACTTCAGGCTAAGCTTTGGGTGTCCGAGCCACTCACAGAGAGGAGGATCCAAGAACTTGGAGCTAATCTTGGAGAGCCACTCAAAGAGAGGAGGCATCATGAACCCGGCCAAGAAGCATCTCCATGACGAGAAGCTCGTGTTCGGTACCATGAACCCGGCCTGCAAGATGTAACACGAAATATTAGATCAGAGCTCACAACCAAATTCAAAGGCTGTGCTTGTTTCTTGCAATCATCAATTCATCATGCAGAAAAGATCCTGCCAATAATTGTCAAAAAAAAAAGAAGAAGAGATCATGGCAATAAGTCTGCAGGGCGAAACGCAGCACAAGTGCAGACAGGGTGCGAAATGTACCATGAAGCGAAGCGCCGCCACCGAAGCCGCGGCGAAGGCGAGCGCTGCGACGAAGCAGAGCGCCGTCGTCCACGCCGGCCGCGTCAGCGCTCGATCCTGAGAAGGAACAAGAATCTCAGACCAAGAAATTGGATGAACAAGTTGGGTAATCAGAGAGGCGTTAGCTTGGACGAACCAAGGGAGAAGCGATCGCCGGAGTGGGAGGACTTGGCTTCGCAACAGTGAGGCGCGGCGGTGGCGGCGGCTTCTTGCGGCGAAGAATCGAGGGGACCTGCGGCGCTCGCGCCAGCCTGCTCCGCAGAGAGCGGAGGATCTTCAGGCCACGCGGCTTCTTGCCTTGCTCGGCGGGCGCGGGAGCGCGGCCGCATTGGGAGGTGACGGCAAGGCGGAGGCGGCGGCGGAGGCGGAGGAGGAAGGAGAGGCGCTCGCCGCCGTGGCCCCACCCGGGAAGGACGTTCTCGGCGGCGGCTCGGATCTCCACCCCGCCGCGGTAAGTCAGGCACGCGGTGACCGACCACGTCGCCGGCGGCGGCGACGCCACTCCGGGGCGGTTCGGGAGCGATCGCTCTGCTTTCCACATGTGACCTCGCTGCGCTCACTCAGTCGGGACTCGGGAGTCGGGGTCGGGGTAGATCGTGACGAGAACAGTAGATCTTCCGGTAACTAACGGCGAAAATGCCCCGAATCTTCCAAGAAAGACTGGAATTAAACGAAGTGTTTTCCAAAAAATTCGAAATGTACCGAAGTGAATACACAAAATCTTATTTGAAAATATGACCATTCGTAGCATGCACACAGAAGAGAAAAAAAACATATAAAGTTTGGACGACGGAAGAGATAGGGGTGAGAGATATTGTGTCGCGGTTCTCAAAGAATTTCTTCTTGACTTTTTCTGGGAGAATTTTTATTAAACTTGGGGCATTGTAATGCATTCCACAACAATTTGATAACCTTATCTATACAAAATATCCGTAATGAAAAAAGGCTAGAATTTCCAAATAAACCATAAACCTCCCTCATGTTGCGAGTCAAGGTTCGGTTTTGTTGTTGGTAAGTGAATGAAATGATCGAGCATGCATAAAAAGTGATACCTAAATATAATGGTATCGTGTGAACATATATAGCTTTTTTTAAAGGGAAAGTATGTAGTTTGCGTATTGTAGAGAAATGATAACATTCAAAAGATTAAGATTAGTATGATCATTCATTCGAGACATGACGTCAAAGGCTATATTATATTTGTTGTTCAAAATCTAGTGGTCTTCAGGTGTGGCGCCTTTCATTTTCCTTAAAGTGGTATTTCTAGCAAACTATTTGATTTGAATGATTTTCATAGAAAAGTTCAATCATTAGATTTGGATTTTTTTGTTCTATATAGGGTTTTGATTTGTACGATAGGATCATCTGCACTATGTTTTATAGTATGAGATTTTCTATCCACTCCATCCTCTTAGAAAGATTTATTTGAAAATCAACAAGCATGGCATTTCGATTAAGTGATTATTTATATTCCTATTTGTTAATCCTGCGAAGAAATCTTAGCTGTGTTACATCAACGTTCGCGGTGGCTTTGACTTGGGTTGCGCTTGGTTCAACTTGGTCTCTTTGATCAGCAGCAACAAAAAAGGCACATGGATATAAAGGTATTATTTTTAATTTTTGGTCACGCCCAGCTTGAATCCTACATGGTTGAATTTGTACAAAGTTTATTTGTAACAAGGAATAGTTTACAATAGGCTAGAGTGCGACAAAATTCTTTTACAATGTAGTGGAAAGTAATTATTACGAAAAACTCCAAGACTCAACCACACTAATCGAAGTATCGAACTACCAACACGGAAAAAAATCTAAGTATTTTTATCCTCTAAATAAAAATCCTATAAAAAATTGTTGACCAGAAGTTGTGGGTTATGTATAGAATTTCTGGGGCCAGAAGTCGTTGGTCACGTAGATCCTTCATCCGTGGAGAAAAACATTGTCGGCAACAAGAAATGCATGTGGCATGCTCGAAAGAAAGAAAAATGCAAGTAGAAAATGCTCCACTCCATTAATTTCATCGTTGGAGCCATGTACCGAATTAAGGCACCGACATGGTAACGTCTTGGCCTCACTTGATCTGTTGTTGGTTGGAAAAAAACCACACTTAGCCACGGTCTACTCATGTCCCCCCTTAGAAACACCAATAGTTAAATTAAAGAAACACACAAAGAAACCTAATTGGTACGACCACGTCGAATAGAGAAGTCGATCGATCTAGGTATTTCGTCTCCCTTGCCGCCGACGCAACTTGTTTTGCCCAGCCCCCAGCCGATGACAGTTCCTTATTGGCCGGAGTTTTTTAATTTTAGTGTCTTCTTGTGTATGGTAAGGAGGTGAAGACATGCTGAAAGCAGAATAAGGTCCTTCCGCCGTATCCCCACTCCGGTGGTATGCCTTACGTAGCGGAAAACGTGTAGAGTTGTGTGTCCGACGTATCTTCTCTACTATCCGACCGGTTTTCGTGTTCGTTGGTGTGATATATACATCCAACACTTCGATTTACGGCCGTCATTGACGATGGTTACTGCTCTGTTGTGCTAATTTTCTGGGACTTAGCACGACGACTTTCCGTCGGGTACAACGTCACACATTCGGCTCGCTCTAGTGCTACGGTGTGTCTATGTCCCAAATGGCGTATTTAGCAAGGCTCAAATTTGTTTGAATGTTTTTTAGGGGCCAATAGCAGCTTAGAACTTGTAGAAGTGTAATTTAGTACTCCCTCCGATCCATAAAAAGTATAGGGGCTTTAATTTGAACTAAAGCCCCGACACTTTTTATGGATTGGAGGGAGTAGTACAAATAATACTGCAAGAAACTATAACCTCAACCGGATCATCTAATTTTCGAACTAGGATCGAGAGGGGCAAGCATGCACCTAATATTATGTCACGGCATCCATGCATGGATGCGTGATCACCTCTCAGTTTTTTTTTTGAAATGGGGATAAAATTTCCAGCCTCTGCATCGAAAATATGGCATGGATTAGAAAGATAAAAAGTAAACAAACCCTGAGGCCATAGGCCTCGGGATAGTAACTCCATCAGTCTAACACTAACTGTATGGTATGACAAACAACAAAGAAAAAATACACAGGTTTTAGGCAAAGCCTTTGAGAAGGAAAAGCCCCACGCGTACCAATGATGACGAGTCCAACCAAAGGTCAAACTCACGATTTTGGTCCCTAAAGACGAGCTTCGAGCCATCACCTCCAGTAAGGGAACGATGCAGGCGTGCATCAACATTTTAAAAAATGTTTCCACAAAGTGTGCAAACTCGATGCTGACGGTTGTACCTCACTTATCCTCTTTGCATGCTGCGAATTGGCCGACTATGGGACCAGAGGCATAGATGTTCCTCCATTGTTAGCCCTCACACGGTTCCATGTCAAGGTTTATTCCTAGTATAAACAGTGCCACACCTAACACGTTATCTCTTTGCCAAGGAGAAGATACGGGTTCGATTCCCGCCGCTCGCCCACTTTAATTAAGTAAAGTACTATAGATAAAAAGGTTAGTCTAGTTGACTGTTTAACTAGTTATATTAGATTAAGTATTAATTAAGTGTTAATCTAGTACCGTATCCCTTACTATTCTTACCCTTCTTTTGCATCCCACTCAAAAAAGGGGGCGCTACATAAGTGGAAAGGGCAACCTAAATCGGGTATTCACTGAGACAAATAACTGGCAAACTGCTTTTAAAGAGCAGAACTGTGCCTTTCTTTCATTTCATTTTTATTTTCCGCAGGATCGGGAGGAGCCTTGCATGTTCTTTCCCATGCATATCGCAGTGCCCACTACGCCGTGTGTTATTGAAGGAACAGACATACACAGAAAATCTATGTATACTTTTCTAGTAAAGTGTACCAACGCGAAGCTCGTTACTGATCTTATATTTAGCTCTAAGCAACAACAAGGCTCACACATTCACGATCCTCGAGACCGGCCGGAGTCAAGATCCAACAATATTTGCTGTCGATTTATTGTACTCTTCGTAATTAGCATGCATGGAACGATTGCTAACTAAACTTCAGGTAAAGGGAGCTTTAGTATTAGTCCAAATTATTTGGCCTAAAATACCAAAAAAAATCTTCCTAGATAATCCCCTACCGGGACAAAGTTGAACTAAACACAAAACTCTCTCAAAGAAAAAACATCTATTCAAACATGCTCGAGCTAACCGTGTGGCATCACTGTCAACCCCGAGACATACCTTGGTCTCTGATACGATGCGTAGTTTTTTTTGACGAATACAGCAGCGCTGCATTCTTTTATATAGGAGAAGAAAGAATAAGGTCTTACAAAGTTAAAGCTACAGACAGATCAGCGTAGGAAAAATACAGGTTAGCAGCAAAAGGAGCAGAGCTTTGCCCATGCTCAACTAAGAGGGAAGGAAACAGATTTTAGTCTGGCTCGCGAGGTCTTTGGCCGAGCGCACCCACTCTACATCTTCCAGCTTGGCGCCAAGTGACAACTTCATCAACCAGCTTGCTAAAAACAGCATGTGCAGATGATGAAATGTTGTTGAAGGTGCGAGCGTTGCGTTCTTTCCAAATTGACCAGCAAACCAAAGTGATGACTGCATTCAGAGACTGCGCAGCATTCCGCGATCTGATCGAGGCTTGGTGGAACCACCACAGGTTAAGGTCAGATGCATCAGCCGGCTTTGGGTTTAGCGTGATCTCCAGCTTCGCTTGGACCATGTCCCAAATTTGCCCAGCAAAAGAGCAATGCAGAAAGAGATGCAGATAGGATTCGGTCTCCGTACTGCAGAGTTTGCAAATAGGGTCACAGGTCCAGCCCCGCTTCACAGTGGCGGACCTACAGGGTATGCCGGGTGGGCCGCGGCATACCCTGCAGCCCAGCCCACATACGTACTAGTATTAGGCAGATCCATCGATTCGAAAAAAAAAACTAGCGCGCAGCAGTCCGCTCGTGATCGTGCGAGCAGTTAGCGCCCGCCGCGGCGCCGCCAGGTCGCGCGGAACTCACCTCCGCCTTGGCTCCCTTGGTCGATCGATCTACTCATCTACAGGTATGTCTGCGCTGAATCGTTGATCGATCGATCATATACACTAGGTAGCTAGCTGAATCATGAATCGTTGTATTTCTTATCTCTGCTAATTTGTGTGACGCCCAACAACTGCTTTCGGCAATCGGTGACTTAGACGCCGGCGGCCGGTCAGACTTCACGCCACACGCCGTTCATCCTTCGTCGTCTAGCCGACAGCAACAAACAAAGTACGTATTGCACGATCATCAGAAATTCCCGAGAGCGAAGACAGGGCGATAGGCTGCACGAAGTCTACAAGTTTTGATTCATCACATATGATTATTGTAATTATGTAATATGATGAGCCAACTGTTGTACTCATATATTTCTTTTCCTGATTTTTCAGTTATGAAGAGAAGTGGGGATATTGCATCTCTTTTTCAGAAACACGCAGCAAAAAAGGCTGCCGCCGCTTCAAATCCTTCGCCGGATGGAAATTTAGCGGAAGAGCACACTCAATAACAAGAGAGAGTAATTGAAAAAAAGGTGAGCCATATGCCGCCAACGCCGGCACTACCACTGTAAGTTTCTTTTATGCATATTTCAGACAATTAGTATGGTTTTAAACTATTTGTATGGTAATTTATGAAACTTTTGTAGATAATCTTTCAGCTACATATACTGTTTTCATGTCTTATTAGAATGGAAATTTATAATTATTTATTAAATTGGTACATATACTTTATTGAAATGGTAAAAAAAATTGTGCGGCATACCCAGTGGCAAAATCCTAGGTCCGCCACTGCCGCTTCAGCATGTTGTCCGTCGTTAGGCATCTGTTCAGGGAAGCCAACCAGGTGAAGAATTTGCATTTGAGGGGAGCATCAGAGTTCCAGACCGTGAGGGGCATGCAAGACCTGGTTCGCCCCTCAAACTGAATCATATAGGCTGACTGCACTGAGAAAGCAGCGTTAGAGGTCCATTTCCAGCTGAGAGTATCAGGTACGTCATCGATTAGCTGAACCGATTGGATCGTCTCCCAAAGCTCAGTGAACTGAACAACAGCTAGTGGTGTTAGGGAGCGCTTTAGGTGCCTATTCCAGCGGTTATCCATCATGGCATCTCTGATGGATAGGTGTCTTTTGGTGCAGTGCTTGAAAAGCTCCGGCCAGATTTCTTTGAAGGGCTGGTGTCGTAGCCATGGAGTGTGCCAGAAGCTGGTAAGCTCGCCATTGCCAATGTGAAAATGAACTGAGGCAAAGAAGATGTTCTGAACCACAGAGTCCACCGGAAGGGGCAGACCAACCCATGGTTTGGAGACGCCCATACAGCTTTGCCATAACCACCGAATTTTGAGTGCGTTGCTGTGTAGCTGTAGGTTGAGCACACCTAAACCTCCAAACTCCAACGGTGAGCAAACGAGGTCCCAGTTGATTAGACATTTTCCCTGAGGCATCATCCTTATCAGCCCAAAGATACGATGCGTAGTGAGTGAGTAGGCTTTAGGACTTTGCCGGTGGAGTGTCGGTGGGTCATACAGTGCATTGCATGGGAATTGAAGGACGGGAATGCGACCTGGATCATCATCTCATCAGGTGGAGGCCGTCCGAACCCAACCAACGCAGCAACTTGCAGTTACATTGCTTATAATTAACTAAAAGCCCAACAAATTTAAAACATTTAATGTTTTTATTTTTTTTGTAAAGATAGTGGCCTGCCACCAAACCCCTCTAACGCTAGCTAGCTAGGTGCCGCTCGCTTTCTTCCTCCTTATCCACACGGCCGATGAAACGGAAAAATTGCTTTCGAAGCAAATATATGAGCTAGCGAATTGGAGTAGTATGTTTGTCCGTGAGTCTAATTCAGTTTTAGGAGGACAAAATGATGACACGGCATTCCGAGCAGATGGGTCTCTGGGGAAGATTCCTAAAGATTCCAGTGCAGAGTTTTTGACTGCTGAATTTTTCCCTGCACTATAGCATACTCCTACTTGACTGTACACTAGAACGCCAGGAGTTTTTTTTATCACAACCCGACAGAACGACACCGACAAGGCGCCGTAAAAATCGCTCCACTCTCTCTGTCACGGTAAGATTAAAATTCTCAGCATTGACCTGGTAATAATATGTACGAGTGTAAAAATACTGCTGCTTACGAGAGAGTGATTGCTAGTTGCTTCTTACTACTACTTCGGCGCACACAGAAATGTGAAACCATTTTTTTATATGCAGAAATGTGAAACCTAGTTATGGAACACTTGGTTTTCCTTCACTCGACGACTCTCTCGCACGCGGCTGTCAACTGCTGCCAAACCTCCAAAATGCCAGCCCACTACAAGGCCAGATTTTTGGGGGCCGGGTGCTATTTACATAACACGCAGAGGCTTGCCACCAAAACGTACTCCTTCCGTTACAAAATTAGATGACTTCCATTTATCGCATGTAGACAAATGAAAGTTATCTAAATTGGAACGGAGGGAGTACATGCCAGTCGGTGTAAATGTGAACAATGGGAAATCACGGACTAATACCATGTTGCACGTAACAATACATACTTTCACTAATACCATGTTGCACGTAATAATACATACTTCCACAAATATTATTATATTTGCATACACTTTATTACTCAATACTATAATTCAATGCCTCACATTTTGTTTTTTTTATAAAGTGTAGCGTTTGTTTGTTTGATCTTCTAAAGGAATCTCTTACATCTCTGAAGCAATATGTTGCCCACTCAACTATATTCAGCTAACATTTTTCAAGTGACACGCACTCGAAGAACATTTTGTCCAATGTTCAGGTGTCATTAAAATTGCATGCCGCACTATGTGTGTGCTCAGGGGCAGATCTACCGCCCCTCCAGCCCGGGCAGTTGCCCTGCCCATGCTTGCCGGCACACAACACCTTGCATTATCTGACTTTGTACAATGATTTTCTCTGAAAAACAACGCGTTAATCTTGTTTGCCCGGGCTTCCGGATGTTTCTAGGTCCGCCACTGCGTGTGCCAGCATCCGATCTATATTTTCGTCTGCCTTCTAGTCGCGGGAAGTTGGTGGGGAGGGGAGCTTTGCATGCTTGTAGTTTTAGTCCATTGGCATTAGTTGTACTTGTCGTTGGCGTCTACTTATAGACAATGGAGAGGACGAATGGAATGGTGCTATCTCGGCTCAATCGTGGTGTTCGTTGTGCCCGAGAACATAGTAGCCCAGTGGTTGGGTCGCAGTGGTAAATCTTAGCAACCGGAGTTTGAAACACGTCGGGGTCGAATTTCCGGAATTCTCGCCAAGGAACGCTTCTATCTTAATGTCATTTCAGCGGGGCTCCTCCCCTGCTGGACTTGTTTTTGTCATTCGTTGTGCCCTCCATCGGTCTATCTTGGGGAGCTACCGATGTCATGATTTTTAACGTTTCCTCCTATCGTCAACATGATCTTCTTCTTAATGGGCATGCTGATCGACCTTGGAGGTTAGTCAAGCTTGTGCAGATATATTCTTCCCTGCATTGTTTACGGCGTGCATAGAATTTGTCAATATTATTGAGCCGGTTTTGTTTCGGCTTTTTATCGACGTAATGTCTTCTCATGATTAATAAATTCATATTGTTGATGTTTGAAAATAAAAAAAGATTTCACACTTTCAACGATGTAAATTCAAAATGCTCGATGCGCAAATCTAGGAGACCAAAGTTATGCGCTCAATAATTAACAAGACTTCTCACATTTTAAAAGAACTAAAAGATTCATAAATTACTGAAAACTAAAGCCATCTAGTCAGTTGAGTCCAGCGGGCAGCAATGATGAAGCACCTCTCACCAAACCAAACACAAAGAATCACAAAATCTTTCTCATTGAACACGATGGGCACGAGCACTGGAGCACTAACTACGAGTACTACTTCTAATCAAACATGTCCCCACGGAATCACTAACCACCCCCCGTAAAACTTTACAATCACACTTCGGTCCCTGAACACCACCAACCCGGAACAACCGAGCGGAAATGTCTCGTTTTTATATAAAAGCCCCTGTCTCCGTCTCCGGTTAGAAGGAGAGAGACACAGAGGGGTGGAGTCTCGCCAAGCAAGAACGCGGCACACGACTACACAACACGAGCTGCCGACCGCGAGCTGACCTGGCCCGGATCCCGATCCCTCCAGCTCCTGCACCTGCCCGCCTCTCAGATCTCCCCTCTCCCAGATCCAGCTCGAAGCAGTCGGAATCCGCCGGAGCAAAGAGGTTGGTGGTTTTTGACCTGACCCGGCGGTAAAGCCCGTTTCTTGCTCTGCTTGCTCGATCGGAATGTGATCTTCGTGATGCGCAGCGCAGGTCCTGCCGCCGGCGTGCTTCTTCGGCGGTGTTGGTCGGGAAGCTAGCTCTCCGTTTCTTGCTCTCTGTCGGTCGGTAGCGAAAGCGGCGGCCAAGATGGGGGTGGCGGGGGAGAAGTTCCAGCTTGGGACGGTGGGGGCGCTGAGCCTCTCCGTCGTCTCCTCGGTCTCCATTGTCATCTGCAACAAGGCCCTCATGAGCGCCCTCGGCTTCATCTTCGGTATGAGATCCAATCTTTTTGTTTTTGCCCGCCTCCAGATGCGCTTCGCTCCTCCTTTACCTTTGCTGGCGCTTGCTTGCTTGCTTCCGTGGATGCTTCTGCTCCACGCTATGCCCCGACCGAGTAGTGCTCGTAGATGTGCGAGGTCGAGATGTGGTGCCGGTGTGTTCAGGCCGGGGGCAGTGCTAATCTTCTTGCCGATAGGATCAGGTGTATGGATGGGGAGATCGATGCTGTGAGGACTCTGTTCAGTGAGAACCGCAAATTTTGTTTTCTTGTGTCGGTGGAGTTCCTATGGTGCTGAGAGTTGGCACATCAAGATTAAAACAAAACAAGTGAGCTTAACTCGAATGATACAGCTACTCAGCTAGAGCGACTTACTGGAATGGATATGTCGAGGAGAAGGAGCTAGAGTGATCTTAGGTTGTACCAAAATGATCTGTTGAGAAGGAAAGAGTACTAGTTTGTCCAAACATATTAGTAAACCAAAATTTGGTAGGTTGGTTACCCTGAAATCTTACCCAATTTTGTTCTTTGTTATGCAGCCACCACGTTGACAAGCTGGCATCTTCTGGTTACGTTTTGTTCACTTCATGTGGCATTATGTCTGAAGTTCTTTGAGCACAAGCCTTTCGATGCAAGGACTGTTATGGGATTTGGTGTGCTCAATGGCATCTCAATTGGGCTCCTCAATTTGAGTCTAGGTTTCAATTCCGTTGGTTTCTATCAGGTACGCGTTGTTCTTTGCTTCCATTGTATCCGAACTTATCAAGATTTCATGGTCAATTCAGTGTCGAGCACTCGTTCCTTATCTCGAACGGCAATAGCTGCTTTGGGTGTACACAAAATTAGCGTGTCTTTTTAACACATGTAATTAATAATGTCATTACTATATTATCATGGGCGAAAACATCTTATGACAAGGGTTTCAGTTGAGTTGTTACATTTTGCATGATGCTTTCAATGTTGTTCAACCTTGCACTACACCAAGCTCATGCTAAAAAATGCTCTTTTCGTCCAGATGACAAAGCTGGCCATTATCCCCTGTACTGTTATCTTGGAGACTCTTTTCTTCAGGAAGAAGTTTAGGTTGGTATTTTGATACATTATTATGTCCTCTGTGCAATGTAATAATTACCATCTTATCTTCTTCTGACTAAATTCTGCAGTCGGTACATCCAGCTCTCCCTTAGTGTGCTGCTTTTTGGTGTTGGAGTTGCAACTGTGACTGATCTGCAACTCAATGCTATGGGATCTGTACTGTCTTTACTGGCAATCATTACAACCTGCATTGCTCAAATTGTATCCTTTTGACAATAGTTGCTATGTTTTTACTGTAAAATGTCCCTGCTTGCTAAATCATTTTGTATGATAAATTTTGCATGTAGCTACAACATATCATGCAATGAATAGAAGTGACTTCCTACAGCTGCTATGTTTTTTTTGTTCTTCAGAAAACAGCTACTTTGTGTCTAGTTTACCTGTTGAACATAAAGTAGGTACTGTAGACTTTTTATCCTACTCATGATACCTCTTATTTACAATGCTGAAACAGCATTACAATTGAGTAAGACATTTGTTTTATGGTGTACAATTTGAGTCCTTAACCAGCCGACAGATGACCAATACAATTCAGAAGAAGTTCAAGGTATCTTCAACCCAGCTGCTGTACCAATCATGCCCATACCAAGCATTAACCCTGTTCGTTGTTGGTCCATTCCTTGATGGATTTCTAACTAACAAAAATGTCTTCGCTTTTGAATACACGCCTCAAGTTCTGGTAAGTGTTGAACTAGGTTGTACCTTGATTGTTGACACAGCTTCATGTGTTTCATCGTTTGCTCTTGTCATTTCTGCAGTTTTTCATCGTGCTGTCGTGCCTAATATCAGTGTCGGTAAACTTCAGCACTTTCCTTGTGATTGGGAAGACATCTCCTGTAACTTACCAAGTCCTTGGTCATCTGAAGACATGCTTGGTTCTTGCCTTCGGCTATGTCTTGCTTCATGATCCATTTAGCTGGAGGAATATACTTGGAATCCTAATTGCAGTGGTTGGGATGGGACTATATTCATACTTCTGTACCCGAGAAACTCAGCAAAAACCCAATGAAGCATCTCCACAAGTCACTCAGGTACATTTCCTCGCTGTTTTCATAGCCCTTTGAGGTGATAACATTTTCTGTATTTTGGAAATGGCATGGTTGAGTAAGCGTGAGCCACTTAGCATTAGTTTTGCTCTTTCGATTTTTTTTATGTGCTTCATGTGTTGTTGGATGGTGGTTCTCTGCCCCGGCACCTGTGATATTCCTACCGTTTTCTTGTTATCTACCTCTAATGTCATCTGCATGGCAGGCGAAAGAAGGCGAATCAGACCCATTGATCTCGGACTCCTTGAGCTCCGCCGAGAACGGGTCCGCTGCAGCCGCCGATGAGCCTCTGAAGGTGCCCATGTGGAGCTCCAAGTATGCACGGGCATGAACGCCGCTCCAATGTTGGTTCATGGTACTATACATAATTATTCAGCTTAGTAGGCAGATAGTAGGGCTGGAAGGAAGCCGGCCAGCCCTGAGTGTAATGAACGTGTTCCCTGTTCCATTTTTGGGCCTTTTTTTTTCTTTTGTTTTGGCTTACCATGTCTGTGGTGGTGTTGTTAAAATGGATCTCACTCCAAATGACTCCAAATGGCAGATCTACCTTGAAGCTAAGACACACACACAATTGCTGGGCGGGAGATCTCTTGTATTATCTTTTTCACATGTTCAGCTTCGAATTCGCCCTTGTAAACTTGTAACTTGGTAGCAAGACATAATACCAACACGTAGTTTACATTCTTTTTTGTACCAAGTGTTCATTGCATGATCTTCGAGCTTTCAGTTTATGATGTATGATGGGTATTTTCTTGGGTCCCACTTGTCGGTGACACGGAACTGAAGTATAAGACAGTTTCTTTAGAATATCCATTGTTGAAAAAATGTCATGCCATTTTCGATCAAAATGTTTTGCATAAACTTCGCAAGTCGATTTGAACGGTGTGTATAATCTGAAACAATAAAATATGAATCCATCACAAAAAACGACAAAATCCTACGATAACATATGCCAGAAAACTTTTTTCATTTACAATTTTTCAGGGGGTGTGTGAACCAAATATTAAGCGTGCTACTGACATCTTGTTCTCTTCTTTTTTTCTCACTCAAAAAAAAAAAAAAGATGTTAGCACATGAACCAAATAGGCCTTTGGACCTTTGTTCATACTAGTTGACGTGCACGTGCAACGCACGTCTGTATTAAGACCAATAAAAAATTATCTACCTTCAACAACGATCTGGGAGCTCAAAATCATCAACTTTCAGTCATCCAAACTTCTTACTGCATTCTTCTTCTACAGTTCCTCGACAAGCCTCATAGGCGAGGCATACGTATGTAAGAAACATTCCTGTGTATGCAACAAAGAAAAGAAGGAAGAGAGAAAAGAACGGAATGATAGCGAGTCACTTAAGCATACACATACAATACTTTTCGATGGAATTGTAAGCCAAGAAAATGTACGTTTAGAGATCCATCTTTCGAACGTTGACACCTCTCAGACAAAACTTTGAAATTTTTTCCTTTTATTTGAAGTATGACAATTAGAGAATTATGGCATATTTTCATAAGAAATATAATTATAAAATTGCCTTTCATTCGACCAATCTGAACGATGTGTTTGTACGTCAACAATAAAAGTCATATAAGTTTGAGTACACGCTTTCGGGCATCCAACAACTTCAAGATTCAGCCTTAGATCAACAATGAGATTTCTTGAGAAATACTAAATACTAATCTGTGCCTGAAACAACAAAATATTTTTTAAGTTCTCCGGTGACAAAAGAAAGAAAACAAAAGGAATAGTTCAGAGCTAATTCACGTATCATTGAATGTCTCGATAGTTTTGTCAGCTTCCTCAACAATATTTCATGGCAATAAACCGATAATTTCTTCCCTTTACAAATAGTCAAGTGGAAATACAAAGAAGATTAGCCCCTCTTATTGCGACTCTGTTTCCAAAACAGACACTGATATTGATTCCAAGTAAAAAAAACTTAAGGAAAAGTAACGTACAGAATTAGTTGGAAATGAATTTGCAATTCATATACCGATATACGTAGCTGAATAAAATACTGTAAAATCATATGTAGCCTCTGCTTAAATATGTACAGAATTGGTTGGAACTGGACGACTGGGTACTCGGCGAGGGAGGCGACAATGAATTATTCAACGCACCTAAGATTCCAAAGCATAAAGATGGGTTCTACTGTATATCTCGTGTGTATACGCATCCCCGGTTTTCCCTAAATAATAAACCACGGAGATGTACTACCAGAGGATTAAAGATTGAAGGCTGATATCTTCAAAATTAAACCAGCATAGATGGGCTACCATAGGATAAAGATAATGAGGCTGGGTGTTAGGGATTTGTGTAGTTGTGTAGTTGTGTCTTATCTTGGGAGGTTCAGCTGAGATGTGTCAGGGGTGGAAGAGCATGGTGCGCAGGGAGTAGGCCGTCGTCTTCGGTAATGCTACCTGCAGTCGCATCCTCTAGCTGATGCAACCAACATATTATCACAAACCAAGCTTTACAAATACAGTGAGCGTTTTTGTTTTTTGAGGTTACAGTGAGCGTTTTCTCTGAAAACAAAAACAGTGAACCTTCACAACACTGCCCAGTGGCTGACATACATCTGAACACTGCAGCTTCCAGTATAAATTCATAGAATACGAAGGTTCTTCTCCCAATCCTGACATGTAATTACAGATACCAAGTCACAGCATACATACCAATGCCCAGCCATTGCATCCATCAAATCATAATACTAAATCAGCTTTAGCAAGTAACTGCTAGCTACATCAATACTCTCGGCAGACAAATTACAACCGTGCCAAAACAAATGAAGCATAAAAGGTTTTTAAATCACGGAGGGAACAGAATGACTGCATGTAGCAATAGCATCCAAACCGACAGTAAATAGCTCAAGCTCCCTATCAATGTCATCCCCAATGCTACCACTCACGACAAACACAACGTAACACAAAACATCACCAGTGCCCAGGCGCCGCCTACAGCCTACTCCTGATCATACCGAACTGAATCGCAACACCCAAACCGAAGCGTACGCTCAAGCTCGACCTCCCACCCAACAGCCGTTCGGCCGTTCCACAGCAATCCACTACTGCAGTACTGCTGTTACTGAAACCAATACTCGCAAACAAGCAACGCCGCGGTGACGAACTAAAATCGCGAACCAAATCGGCCGCAAGCGCTTCACAGAACACGCGAGGAATTAATTCAATAAAACAGCGGCGAAACCAACGATGTGTTTCGAGTGGATTCGAGCGAGTGCGTGTACGGGAAGGGGCGGCCGGCCGCGCCGTGCAACCATATGAATACTTGGGCGATCATGGTTTGGTCACCGCCTAACCAATCCTCATCCCGCGGCAGGTCAACACAACACGATCACCAATCAACAAAAAAAAAAAGGAAAGGGCAGGCCAGGAGATGACCCACCTTCTGCTTGACGACGGGGCTCTTGTTGTCGAGTCGCTTGAGGACGAAGTCTGCGAGCTCCTTGACGATGCTGGCGTCGGATGCGCGCAGCAGCTCGCAGATATCCTCGAGCTTGTAGACGGGGGCGACCTTGTCGTCTTCGGCTGTGACGCCGTCCACCATCCGCGACCGCCAGTAGGACTCCACCGCCCGCCGGCTCTGATCTATGGCGCCCTTCCTTGTCCTGATCTGAGGCAGTTGAAAACCCTAAGGGGAGGAGGGCTGCCGCCGGGGCAGCGCGCCACCACCGGGGAGGTCGAGATCTGAGGCCCTGAAGGAGGGAGGAGAGGGGCGTCGGGGTTGGGTTGGTCAGGTGGAGAGGAGAACAAAAAGAAACGAAACGGTGGCAATTTAGTCGTATTATGTGATTTGGTGGGAGGGCAAAACGGTCCAAAACGGACATTGTTGAGTTGTCAAACATTGGGACGATCTGAGCCGTTTGATCAGATATTGAACGGTACAGATTTAATGTATCCCAACATGTTTGCTCTTTTAATAGTAGTATAGAAACAATGATCAATGCTGTCTCTTGTCCTGCAGGTAGTGGCCCATTTGTACCATCAGCTTGTCAAAACTGGGTCTGGGTCTGGGTCTGGGTCTGGGTCAGCCCAGTAGACTCGCCCAGCCCACAGCATTGGCGGGAAAGAACAGGCAGAAATGGCGGGAAGCGCCGCCACCAGTGGCGCGAAACCCCAACCCACTATAACCCTGTCCTCTCCCCAACCCTTCCCCGCCGCACCACTTCCCGCCATTGCTCCCAATCTCCCACGCTCCCAAGACTACAGAGAGAGGTCCATACCCAGATAAAAAAAGAGGGAGAGGATGGTGGGCCCGCAGTACGACCTCGTCGGCAACCCCCTGGGCGCGGTGCGCGCCACCTTCGAGAAGGCGGCGGCCGCCGCCGCGGCGGAGTCCGGTGGCCGCGACCCGGTGGCGGCGTTCCGGTCCAAGGATTGGGGCGCCAGCGAGGTGTTCCGCTCCTTCCTCTTCGACCAAGGCGGCATCGACAGGGTATACTATAAAACCCTTACCATTTCTTCTGCACTTAGATTTTGTTTCCGCTCAATCATGTGCCACGTTACGCGAGTTCAGTTCAGCTGTGATCCTTCTGGTCTGGTTAGCCTTGGCACCAAGTTATAGATCCGTTCCCCCGTCCCAAACCGTAAAATTTCTCCCTTGGCGTCAGTGGTCTGCATTGTAAGCGGAAATTACTCAGTATATAAAAAATGCTTTGAAGAACTTAGGACATCCGATTGGATTTAGTGCTGTGAGTACGTGCAAATGTGGTAATTAGTTTGTGGTGCGGAAAAGTGCCAGATGAGATATGGACTCTGTTCATGTAGAGATTACTACAGTACAAAATTATGTTGGAGATTTCGTACCGTGACTCTGTGAGTCACTAGGTGAATGAGTTTCTCTAAGTCAAAATCATGTTTTTTCTCCTTTCCAGGTTCCGGTGCTGGATGCTTCAAATCTCGGATTGATCAAACCAAACACCCTTGTCAGGTTCCGGGGCATGGTTCAGGACATGCTTGGGAATGAATTCTATGCTGGGGCTTTCAAGGTACTGAATCGGCCGTGCTTATACATACGCTGTCGGTAAGCTGCAGCTATTGCATCTTATGCTTATCTGTAAACATTGTTTGTGAAGGATGGTTCTACCTGGAGGACGAACAAGTTCACAGATTTTTCACCATTTTCGATGCCGCATCCATGTGATTCACATCTCTGGGAGCGCCATCTCTTCCACTGTGTGCCTGTATGTTACTACTTCCATGAGCACTCGTTTTAATATTATGTTGTCAATACTAGAATTGTAGGTATATAAGGGTCTGGCTCGTGGAATTCACCTTGACTGTGTGAGCGGTTTCTTTCAGGTGCCTGGACAGAACTCTTGGACACTGGAGGCTTCCCCGGGACCTGACTTGCGCCGAATTTCAAACTGCCTGTCACCTGAACAAAGGGAAAAAAGGAAGAGGGATGGAGATGATGATGTCATGGATGTATGCTCTTGTCATGTTTTCTGTGATAATGCTTCTCTTAAGAATTTTGGTGCCCACTGCCCAGTAACCAGCATTGGCATCTAATGCATTGCTTGCTACAGGTTTCGGAAAATGGTAATGGCGAGAGTTCGTCGTCCAGCAAGAAACCGGTAAAAACCTCACATCGTTTGCTACCATTATAACGGGTGTAGTTTTTTACGAAGCAATTTCATGCTTAGGCTTTCTGATTTTTAATTTCTCCCTTATAAGTTACAAAGTTCTCATGATCTAGCATGTATTGTTTTCCGGTTCAATTCTCATGATGTAGTAAGTAAATTGTTTTCTGGTTCAAAGTTCATCTAGCACTTAATTAGCCTAGATTACTTGTGTGGATATGGATTAGCATATTAATAAAATAGGATGACTAGGCATACCGGTTGAATCATAGCATGTTCAGTTAACTAAAATGCTCCATTTCATGCTAATCTGAAGTCATATAAAATGAATGGGATTGGTTATCTGACTTAATCTGCATTTGCTTTCTCAGAAGGAAGATGATGTCCAGATCTCATCTAGCTCAGCAGAAATGCCAGCAACTGAAGCTGTGCCAGAGTCAGAGATGGATGGGAATAATACTTATGTTCCTGAAAGCTCCTTTTCATGTCTAGTGAAGGTCGAACACCTAATCTTTTTGTACTAATTGCACATTAGCTACTTTATTGCATGTCCTATTATTTACTAGCTTTCATGCTCTGCAGATCTATGATATGCCTGAAAGTCAAGTGAAGCTTAACGATGTTGCTGAGTTCATAGGGGTATACACATTTGACCCAGAACTTGCTGCTCCCAATGATAATTCGGATGATATAATGTTTGACCTCATAGAAGATGTAACAGCTCAGTTACCTCCAAGCAAGGTATGCATATTACAGAGTACATAGTGCTTGATTTCCTATGTAATAGTGAAACTTAAATTTCTATGCATATTTTAATTTTGCCTTAACCATCCTTGGAATTGTTTGAATAGGTGCCCCGTCTTCACTGTTTGGTATGGCGAAAATTATCATCTCAGGATTTTCTAGCAAAGCATCCTGTTGAGGTGAATTTATAACCTTGAACTCAGAAATGGACTTGCTTGTTTAACACAGCTCTTCACCACTGTTTTGTTAAACATATTTTTGTTTTGATGATGCAGCCTTTACCAAGTCTACTAAAAGGCATCAGACAATCTTTTCTCTCGCATCTCACTCAGCTACTAGGCAATGATGACCTGGCAGCTCAATGTCTGCTGTTGCATCTTCTATCCAGAGTATGTCATGTCACTGCACATTGCTTCTTGCTAAGACATTTTGCATTTGATGTAATGGTTTCTTGGTCTTCTCTACAGCTTCGTACCAGGGTGGATGTGGTCACCGTTGGCAGGCTCTCCTTGAATTTCACTGGATTTAACAGAGAAAGTGCTTCCATTTTTGGAAATCAGCTAAATGCTTTGATCCAGAGACTAGTGCCATATTCGCAAGCTATTCCTCTGTCAATTGAGTATCTCAACGCAGCGACACTTCAACCTAGAAAGGACAACAAGTCAGGAAGGTAAGGCTTGTTTTGTCAAGTTTTGTGTTGCCTAATCAAATTCCAAAAGTATGTAACTCCTGTCTTCTGAAAGCTAACCTATAAACTCTTCATTTGGTGTAGGTTGGTTACAGGAGTTCTGCAGCTACCTCAAGGCACTCACCTGACGTTTGATGAGACTCTCCTGCAATCTGGATCTTTGACAGCTAAAGGTGTTGAGAATACCGTCCTGCTTAAGAACTTGATGGAGTCACTGATGGTAATAGTCCTCCACGGATCTTGTATTTAATAAATTATGGATACAAGATTGCAGCACATTATATTTCTCAAAAAACTCTCATTTGAGTCGTGCATAAATCTTTTGTTAGCATAAAGATCAGTATCAACATTTTAGGTCAATGATTGTATGATCCCACAGTGAATCAAAATTTTAATCCAAGTGACCAAGCACAAATCATGATACAACATGGAGTCAAACTTCAGAAGCATTTAGGTGTAACCAATTGTACATGAATAAGCCACAGAACACCACCTAGAAGTTCATTAGCGATAGCACAATACTTGGAGCATGAAACCTCAAAATTTATCATTCCTGAGTAATCTTCATCTGTAATTTTTTTTCTGTTTTTCTTGCAGGTTGAGTATGATTTTGAGTACTACAAGCTGGAAATGGCGACTGATGTGCAGATGCTTACTCTCTCCGAAGGAAAATCAAACATCCTGCCTTCTGACTTGGTGGTGCCTTTTCGTCCATCCATCGTTCCTGCAGTGACTGCAAGTCCTGAGGAACTTGAGAGTTGGAGATGGTACTTGGCCACAGTCAGGTCTCTTCCCCAGTCAAATGAACCTGAGATTTACCAGGTAACTATCCTCATTCCACTTCATATCTACCAGATTCAAAACTTGCAGATTATGTTGTTTCGCACGTATGTGGATTACACCTGTACTGAGCGTGCAATGTCTGCATCTAAATTTGTAGACAATCCAAGATGAAATGGTCATTGCCATGCGCGAAGATAGGAGCTTGGGTTGCTCTGAACTTAGCAGGTATGGTTCGCCCTGTCAAGCGAGGGCATTGAACGGCAGTATTTGTGATTACAGCTGAGGCTTCTGAGTTCTGAACCTCTATCCGGCTAACCTTGCTTTTGCTTGATGTGCAGATGGTTAACAATGGCACAGATAACCGCCTCAAGCTTTGGTGAGAAGAGCCTTTCTATGGAGCACTGGCAGATGGTGAAGGAGCTTGAGAGGCTTAGAAAGCAGAGGATGCAATGAGAAGACATCTCATTAGCGCTTGAGAATGTGTGAAACTCCACTTGTGGTAGTAGCCTGCGGTTATGTGTGTATATATACCTCTAGGGTTCTAAATCAAGACATGCATCTGCAGTATTGTCTGTGATCCTATGGATGCCATTGGTAACTTAATTATCAAGTTTGACATGTGTTCTTGTCAAATTTGCTTCCATGATCATATTCTGGCATTCAGTGGACAACTAAATGTGACAGTCCAGTTAGTTGGAACTCTAATCTTAAGCTTCGTATGAAGGAGTGAAGTTAAAAACACAAATTGTACTTCTGGTAGCAGTTAGTAAAGTTACAAAACTACAAAAATAGGAAAGTTAGCGTTCCAAATTATTTTTGAAGTAGACATCTTGTGCTTCACCATCTAGAAATTAAATCTCAGGATTTTCTCACAGAACCTGTAACTTAGGATTTATTTCTTCCGAGTGAAAATAGACAATAGCACCATCATGATCGAACAAATAGTAGTTGGTACAATGTGCTAATTACAAGTGTTTAGTATCTACTAGCGTATGCTGCTTTGAGGCGCTTTTATGCCAAGAAAATGAATGGCAAACTTCAGAGAGAGTAGGGTTCAAAACAAATGTTCACAACCGGACAGGTCTTTGGCCATAGAGGAAAGAAACTTTCACATGCATTTGACCTTCAGTTATTCTCTCTGGTTCGAATCTGGAGAATTTTCTCTTGACTTTGCATTGTCCTCACAAAGCCGCCGATAGAAGAATGGTTTCCATTGTTGCTTCTGCACCTGTTTTACATGCATGTATCTCGAAGCAGACGTCCGTCGTCTCGAGGTACTTCTGGGTTTTCACCAGAATCAGTGGGACGTATTCAAGCACCAGCCTCTGGCACTGAGAAAATGAAGTGAAAGCATACTGTCACGAGGAGAACAGAAGTGCACCTAGGCCTTACATTATGCATTACCATTCAGTTTGTACGATAATTACATAGATGGTTTTCTAGGCATTGAAGCATAGTAAGTGCCCACCAACATCTAAAGTTCCGAGGGTCCCGAATTCATAGGTATATGCTTAGGCTCGTTGGTGAAAAGTACTGTGGTATTGAACTGGTTTGAGAAGCATTGAAACAGTGATTTTTGTTGTGTCAACGACCACGAAAACCAGGTGATCCAGATAATCTGTTGTCCTTTAACTACAGGGCGATTGATTGGTGTTTCGATATGTCGGGCTGTCTCTGAACATAACTCACCTGTGCTACGTATTTCTCCACTTTGGTGCATGTTTTGAGAAGAAGCTGAACTATCTCCACCTGCAAAAATTACAAACACAGGTGAAAATGCATTAGCCATTTGCAAGGTACATAAGCCAGTCATTGCACTAAAGATGGATGATGGCGGTCGAGAAGATGGCAGTTACCTTTGCATTGGGATCTTTCAACATGGTAAGGGCTTCGACAAGAGCCTGATGGCACAGACCACAGGCCTCCCCTCTAATGGACTCTCGTATCGGCGCCTTCTTTGGGCAGAGGTGCGCCGACTCGCAGAACTGCTCAGGTTTAACCACAGAGACCTCCATCAAGAGAACGGATATGTAGTAATCGACCAGCGTGATGCACTGCGAGAAGATGAAAGCCAATCAGCTTACTGAAACTAGAATCGTGCTATCCAAGGAAGGCAGGCATTGCAACTTGTGTCCATACCTGCTGTCTTAGAGGGCCGAGTTTTGCGCACTCGTGGTTGAGGACGCTGAGAATCTCGGCCTTGGTCTCGTTCTGCTGGAGGTAGACCAGTGCTTCCATCGAGTATTGCTGGCATAGTCGACAGAGCTTTTCGTTACCTGCAGTTGATCCCGCTCCTTTGCTTACTAGAGGCAAGCTTTCCTTTTCTGAAATGCGTACAACAGAACAGATTGGTCATAACTCATAAGGTCAACACTGTGGAGCTTGGATATCTACAAGGAAGCTGAATATATGGTGAGCATAATCTGTCACAGTTTTTACACAAATGACAATGCAGGCTTGCAGAGTCAGCTAAAGATAAGCAGCAGAAGTACACAACCCTTACAATACAGGCATCAGCGACAGAATTCGTACTACTATGTGTCAACTTGGATCAAAGCAGAGAAGTAGATATAGAAAATTACTTACGGATTCTGAACACAACCAAACTTACGGAGAAATATGAAATCCACAACTTACTCAGCATGCAGGCATATGGATCTGTGCTCCCCTAAATGGAACTCTGCTCTCTGCGACCGCGGCTGAAAAGGCTAGTAGGAGCACGAACGCGAGCCTCATCGCCGAACACGCCATGCCTGCTCACAAGTTTGCAGCTTGAAGAATCAGAACCGGACAGGGAACTATCTACCAGACATCGAATGCACTCAAAGTTCATAAGTAATCAGGCTGCCCTAGGCCATTTGCTAACTCGAATTTCTTCTAAAAGGTCAAAGTCGGCCTGTTCCAACCTTGGAATTAATGATTGAGCTCGGCCTATTGCGGAGCATAGCAAGACAGCAAGTTTGATAACACATATGTGCATACACATTTTGGGCACCAGATTCAGCTAAGTACAACGAGATCTAGACCGTGCTCTGTTCCAGCCTCCATTTCCCACATGGTCCAACTGGCAGTTCAAGCTGCTGAAATCGAGCCTCCGTAGATGCAAAATATGAACGGGGAGCAGAGCAAATCAAGAACCAGCAAAATATTCTCAGGGGGAATCGCGAAGAAGCTCACCTGCTGCGCCCCTTCTCCCCTCTGCACTTGGAACGGAGGAGAGCAAACAGCCCGGGGATCCTCAGTCGGGGGTCTGCGTCGAGCTGCTGGATTTCTTTATCTTTGGCTTCAAGAGAGGTTGGCTTAGCTGAGGTCCTCAAGAATCTTTTCTTCCAAGGTACGCTGAAGAAAGACTCGAGTGCGATTTGTCGTTGAATATTGCAGCGGCTTTACGCAAGCCAAAATTCCACTTTGAAAAAAAAAAGGGTAATCGTCGACAGCAGGGTACGCTGAAGAAAGACTCGAGTGCGATTTGTCGTTGAATATTGCAGCGGCTTTACGCAAGCAAAAATTCCACTTTGAAAAAACAAAAAAGGGTAATCGTCGACAGCAGGGTTCGAACCTGCGCGGGCGTAGCCCAACAGATTTCAAGTCTGTCTCCTTAACCACTCGGACATATCGACTGTTTTCGTCTGGTTCTCCATTGGAGCATATCTATTTTCAGTTCTGCAGTACCTGGGCCACTTCATACCAAATGCCCACGATATGATGGAAAGTGGGCCTCCGACCCACTAAGTCAACACGGACTGATTTCTTTGGATTGCTTTGAAGTTATGATTTCAACCCGGGAGCGGAACCATGGAAGCCACACACAACCATTGCTCCCCTAAAGAAACATCATGATCACTGAATACGATTTTTTTCTTCAAAAGCCTTACTGGTGAAAAGGAGACTCTGGCGTCGCAGGTTGACCTCGGGTTGGGAGAGACGACCACGGTCTCTTTCTCGGCCGGTGGGCGGGCGATTTTCAAATTTGCCGCTCATGAGTTGGTGGATTTTGTCGATGATGGACCGTCCGTGGCCGCGGAGCAGCTTGTGACCCTTATTGGAGCGGAAGATGCTGGGTCGGTAGCCGTTGGGAAGACAGTGGGCAATGCCGAGGATGGGCCGGGTGGCCCTGAGGAACTGCAGGTGGGATCGGCTGGAGACATTGGGCCCTTTCTGTGGCCTGCCTCTTCGGTGGAGGCCCAAGCGTCGGCGCTGGAAGTTGGGATAGGACTGGAGGGGTTCCTGGACGCTGTCTCTGTTCAGATCCCCCTGCCCTGCTGCCGGCGCCCTCTCCGCCACCTCCTCCGCCGCCGCGCGCCAAGGATGTCCGTGCTCCGGTGCCACCCCGCTCCAGCCACAGGCTGGCTGCGCTGCCTACTAGTGGTCTCTCCACGATGGAGAAGGTTGCCCACGTTCTCCTGAAGAAATGCGGGCTGAAAGGGGAGGAGGAGCCGGCGGCAAAAAGCGATGTGACCAAGTACCAGGAGCTGCACAAGGAACCGGCGACGCCGGTCTTCATGGCGGCGATTTCCTCGCTCATGGAGGCCACAAGTCCGATCAAGAAGAAGAAGAAGTTGCAACAGCAGGTTGGGGCAGCCGCGGTGGCTGTCTGACTGGGGTGTTTGGTCGGTGCCTGAGTTTGTCTTGGTTTCCCAATGTTAGCTCCTCTTCTGTCTGTGCTGTGTGTGTCCCTGTTGTTCGAGTGGTGGTGTGGTTCGTTGGTGGTGTTTGTTGAAGTTCTGGCTGTTGACGTTTGTGCACAGCTCGCATGTCAGTCTGTTAGGATGGTGGCCGGAGGTGGCGTGCTTCGTGTTGTCGAGTTCTGTTGGTTTGCTTTATGGAGTTCTTCATATTGAATTGGAACGTCAGAGGTCTGAACAACCCAGCCAAGCGCAGGGCAGTGCAGATCTTCTTATCCGGTTTGAAGTGCAATTTTGTGTGTTTCCAGGAGGTGAAGCTGGCGCAGATTAGCCACGCCATAATTGTCGAGACCCTCGGCCCAAGCTTTGGTGACAGCTACATCTTTAAGCCGGCAGTGGGGACTAGAGGAGGCATTTTGATTGCTTGTTCTCAGGATTTCAGCATTGAGCATGTTCCTTTAGCCGACGGTGAATTTTCTATATCAGGGCTCATCACTGATAAATCAAATGGCGCAAACTGGTCGATCTCAGGTGTGTATGGGCCTCAAGAAGATGCAGAGAAGATCTTGTTCATGCAAGAGCTGAGGCACATTAGGCAGTTCGCTCGCCCGGAGTGGATGCTGTTAGGGGATTTCAACCTAATAACCAGAGTTGATGAAAAGAGTTCAGGAGCTGTCAATTTGCAGATGATGGGCAGGTTTAACAATGTGATTGCTGATCTGGAGCTGATTGATTATCCTTTGATGGGCCGGTGCTATACTTGGTCCAACGAGAGAGATAACGCCACCATGACGCGGATTGACAGAATTTTGGTGACGCCAGAGTGGGACGCGAAGTACCCCAATTATCAGATGTCCCCGGCTTCGTCCTCTTCCTCGGATCACTGCCCTCTAATTCTGCAGCCCATGGCGGTCAAGCACTACAGGGGTTTCAGGTTTGAGTCCTCCTGGTTGTCTCGGGATGGTTTCCTGGATGTTGTCAAGCAAGCATGGGGCAAGCGGGTTGCCACCTCTGACTGTATCCAAACCTTGCACATTAAACTGTCAAGAATAGTAAAGGCACTCAGGGCTTGGAGTAGACAAAGGCGAAGGAGTCCAGAGCGCAGTCGGCAATTGCAAACGATGTCATTTTTCATCTGGACTTGGCGCAGGAGCAGAGGGGTCTGACAGATGAGGAGCTGTCATTGCGCTGGCTTTGAAAGCCAAGTTGCTTGGCTTTGCGGCGGTGGAGCGCATGCGGTGGAGGCAGCGTTCTCGGCTCACGTGGGTCAAGGCTGGGGATGCCAGTACGCGTCTCTTCCATTTAAAGGCCAGCGGTAGAAGGCTAAGAAATCACATTCCGGTTCTGCATGGGGCCGCTGGAGCTGTGCATGACCATGAGGAAAAGGCAGAAATCCTTTTTGGTTACTTCAAAAATCTGCTAGGTTCGCCGGGAGATAGGACGGTGGGTCTCAATTGGGCTTCTTTGCAGCTGCCTTTGATCGATTTGCAGCACCTGGACGATATTTTCTCTCTAGATGAGCTGAAGGAGGCTGTGTTCGATTCTCCGTCAGAAAAAGCGCCCGGGCCCAATGGTTTCGTTGGTGATTTTTTCAAGAAATGTTGGGAGGTTGTGAAATTTGACTTGCTGCGAGCCTTCAACCAGTTGCATGCCTTGCGTGGTCGGCATTGGAGCTTGCTGAACTCTGCTCATGTGGTGCTACTGCCTGATAGCCCACAAGTATAGGGGATCGCGTGTAGCCTTTTCGATAAGTAAGAGTGTCGAACCCAACGAGGAGCTAAATGTAGGATAAGTATTCTCTCAAGTTCTATCAACCACTGATACAACTCTACGCACACTAAACATTTACTTTATCTAGGAAATAAAACTAGACTACAATACGGGTATGAGAGATAGCTTTGCGAAATAATAAATACAAGAAAGTAAATGTTAGTGCTGCAGCAATAAAATACACTAAGTAACCATAAACTAACAGTACCATGAGTGTGGAAAAGTGGTGGTAATTATGATGGCTTTGTCCAAGATTAATTACCGAATATATCGGGTTCATTGTCTTCGATGCAGTTTTCTATGTGGGAGAGGCTAAATATACATGCACTCCACTACTTGGGATTACAAGTACTATATGATTGGATTGTTAGAAAGCATCCGCGAATACTAACAATGCATTAAGGTTTCCCAACCATAGCCTTAAGTTTAAGATCCTCTTACTCCCATACGTGTAACTAACCGGTTCGCGCCCTTAGTTTCTGTCACTCCGGCAGGACTCCCCCCTTCGTTTACAAATACTACCAACCCCGTGATGTTTGATCCATGCGCGCACAAGTATAATGGACACCAAAGGACAGTACCATATCAACATACAACTCTAATGAACCAAAGATATTCAACCAAGCAATCAAAAGACAAATAAACTACACAAACATGTCATAGATCATAGGATAAATATTATAGCATCAAACAACATGTTTACATAGGACGGTACAGAGGTTTGTGGGAGGATGAACCACTGAATACAAGGAGGAGTTGGTGAAGACGGCGGAGAGGCAGCGCGGTGGCGGCGGCGGCGGCGGCGCGGGGAGCTCCTTCCCCGCCGCCGGCATCATGGGGGAGCGCCGCCCCTTAGCCTCCCTCCTTCATGGCTTCTTGGGAGCCCTCCCCCATGGAGATGGGATCCATGGGGGAGGCAAAAACGTGGCTTTGGTGGCTGCAAATTCGTGGTATGGGGTGTTCTCCACGAGTTAGGTTTCCTCCCTTTATATAGCTTCTCGGATTCCGTCATCCCATCTAGGGTTGCAGTAAATCGGGCTTATCTCGGCCGTCCGGACTCGGAATCAGGCGAATTTTATGTCTAGAACGTTCGGCGGAAAATTTCCTGCAACTTTGTCTTCGGCGAGATTTCCGTTTGACGCCGTCTTCGACCCGTAACGTGACAATCTTTAAAAAGAGTTTTCAGACAGATTTCAGGAAAGTCCCAATTCGACTCCAACAAGGTTTCCTCTTGTATTTTTGATAATTCCTACACATCAAAGAGTAAAACAAGAACATTGTGCACTTTTGCAACTATTAATAGGTTAGTCCAAATAAATCATAAACTTAATATAAAAACAAGTGTCAAAGGCATAATATTAACATGAAACAATCAAAAATTATAGATACGTTTTGGACGTATCAACATCCCCAAGCTTAATTCCTGCTCGTCCTCGAGTAGGTAAATGATAACAAAATAATTTTTGATTGTAAATGCTATGATCAGGTCTTTAACAATTGCATGATGTAAGGATAATAAAACTTAGCAATCATGTTACCTAATGAAAAGTATCAACGAACTAAGAGCTTATAACATGAAATTTATAAACATCAACAAGATTGTAATGATCATAATAAAGCATGATAGAGTGGTATCTCGCTTGCCCTTAATTGTGGAGCAAAACATAAATGCCAAGGCACCTCTGAAGTTCAAGTGAAGACTAGATGTAAAGATATCAAAGGTAAAAGCATCATAGTTATACCGCAGATAACCGCATTCTGGGACAAGCACATTACACTAAGAATGACAGTTATGCTCTCGAAAGTGCTCAAAGAAAGGATGATGACTCAACATTAAAATAAAAGATTGGCCCTTCGCAGAGGGAAGCAGGGATTAACATGTGCTAGAGCTTTTTATTAAAAACAGAAGTAAAAATTGTTTTGGGAGGTGGTTGTTCCTGTCAACGAATCAGCAATAGAGTTCTTGTTATCTTCCATACTAAACAAGTTGAGAGCGGTTCCGAGTTATTGATATTAGGCATTTATAGCATGCACTTTTATATAGTATGACACTCCTCCCAACCTTTGCTTTCACAAACCATGGCTAACCGAATCCTCGGGTGCCTGCCAACAATCTCATACCATGGAGGAGTGCCTATTTTATTTTATTTTTAGATGTTATAATGGTCTAACCAGCTCTTTGCAAAATTAGTGACGAGCAGATGAAGCATGCAAGTCGGGGACTTAATTTAGTATGGAAGATAACAAACCCAACTACTACGTCCTCATGAGCTAAAAACAGTGTCACAAAATGAGAAGTATTTTGAAGGTTTTAAAGGTAGCACATGAAAATTTACTTGGAATGGTTGAAATACCATGCATAGGAATTTATGGTGGACTCTTTGGGATAACTTGGTTTTAGGATTTGGATGCACGAGCAGCATTCCCGCTCAGTACAAGTGAAGGCTAGCAATAGACTGGGAAGCGACAATCAAGAGAGCAATAACCGTCATAATCATACTTGCGACAGAATAAAATTAACGGAGGCATAAAAATGATACTAAAACTCTGAGGCAAAATAGATCATCAAGGCTTAATTGACTTTTATTTTTCAGTCATGAACATGTGTGAGCATGTGCCAAGTCGATTCAAGTAAATCATTCAGAGGAGGATACCACAATTCCATACCATCTTATGAACAGACAATGCATGTTAATATCAAAATAACATAATATGCACTATTAGCTAGTTGAGACTAACCATAAGAAAACATAAACTACTAAACAGTATTATTCACACATCATTTTTAAGTTTCAACAAATAATCCATTAACCAAGTAAACATTGAAAACAGAGGATAAATAAAATATGTGACGATCAACTTATTAATGTAACCGGTGTTTGATGCTAAGATAAATAAATAATAAGATACAGACGCTCCAAGAACAGCACATATGATGTGAAAGAATTAAAATATAGTTTCACTAGAGATGACCTGATAATTTTGACGATGAAGAAGGGGATGCCTTGGGCATCCCCAAGCTTAGACGCTTGAGTCTTCTTGAAATATGCTGGGGAGATCCATGGGAGCCTCCCCAAGCTTAAGCTCTTCACCTTCTTAATCCTATTATATCACTCTTCTCTCTTGACCCTTGAAAACTTCCGCCACACCAAACTCAAAGTAAATCTCATTAGAGGGTTAGTGCACAATCAAAAACTCACATGTTCTGTAAGGACGCAATATGACCGTTACTTTAAACATTAGCTACAGCCACTGATGTTACGTGAAGCTCTTCCACCCAAAAAAGAATTCCACTCAACACTAGTAAAAGAGAGAATGCAAAATAAATGACATAATCTGTCTAAAACAGAACAGTCCGCAAAGACGAATTTTTTCGAGGCACTTACGTTACTCAGATCGAAAAACTTTGAACTAACGAAAGATGCATACATATATCAGGATTACGCACAAAATTTCAGATTTAATTCACAATCTGGTGATTTTATGAATTTCGTACAGTGAACAGCAGAAATCTGTTCCTGCGCAGCAATCAAAATTTTAGCAACATCTTATCATTAGAGACTACTCTTGGCACAACAATGCATGAAAGTAAAGATACAAAGGAGTTGCTACAGAAGTAAACAAACTCCTTGACTCAAGAAAAGAAAAATTGCAGAAATAAAAATAATGGGTTGCCTCCCATAAGCGCTTTTCTTTAACGCCTTTTAGCTAGGCACTTATTGCAATACATAATATTTCCAAAGTGCTGCTATTAAACCAAATCAAATTTTGTTTTTAAGTTACAGAAAGGTTGCTTAAATGGCCAACTTCTAAATGAAAGGTAAGAACCATTAATAATCAAATGAAAACGCAAAGAGGCCACTCTTGCAAAAAAGTCAGAATCTGTCCAGAAAAACAGCAGCTGGCAAACGTAATTTTTAGGTGCTCTAAAACATGTCCGAAATTTTAGCCAATTTTTGTGCATGCAGAGGATTCGGTGATACAACATCAGTAATTTTTACGTGATTTTTAGAGTTTCCAGTAAAATATGAAAAATCGCGCAATGAGCAGTAGATACCGAAAACAGAAAATCACTTTTTACATATGTATCAACTAAGCTAAATGGGTAAAACTTGGTACTTTATTTTTGATAAACTAAAGACCAGAGGCTAAGCAAGACCTAAACATGCTAGCTACATCAAGGAAAATCTAAATAAAAATCGAAAGTAAAACCTATAGAATACAAAGAAAGAACCAAATAAAGAAACAAAAGAAAAGAAAATATTTTTGTTGTTTTGAATTTATAAGTGAAAGTAAAGAAGCAATAAAAACCAAATAAAGATCCTAATAAAACTAAAGAAGGTAAAACCAAGACATATAAAAACAATTATAATACAAGTTAAGACAATACATATCATGTGGACGGGTAATATAGAGTATGAACGAGACAACCTCATGTTAGTTGATGAATAGGGGGATGACTCGGGCATCCCCAAGCTTAGATGATTGTATCTTCTTGAATATGTTCTTGGGATGCACCTACACATCCCCAAGCTTGAGCTCTTGCGTCTTCTTGTTCATCTCATATCACCATATTGATTAGATCTTATAGCTACATCCACATAAAACTTCACAAAACTCATTAGTAGGGTTAGTACTCATTAAATAAAATCCACTCATGTTCAAGCATTGACAAGTTTTATAATCTTTACTCAACATTAGCCACTGTATATACTAAGGTGTTCATGATTTCCGTTGTCCGTCGAAAAACTAATGAAACTAACAACACCAAGTACAATATTGAATAAACAAAAAATCTGTCAAAACTGAACAGTCCGTAAAGATGGCATTCAACGAGATAGTTAAGTAGCTCAAATCGAAAAACTTTTAACTAATGAAAGGCAGATCATAATCTCAGTTTTACGCACAAAAATTTTCAGGTCAAAATACTATTCTGAGATTTATCACGATTTTTTACAGTGAAGCACAGGAATCTGTCTAAATTGAACAGTCGGTGAAGATCGAATTTTTCGAGACAGCTACGTAACTCAAATCACAAAAAGTTAGTCTAATGAAAGAAAGATAATAAGCATTACTTTGCACTCAAGAAATTTCAGATCAAGATCACGTTCTGGTGATTTTAAACATTTAATACGGTGGAGCACAGAAAATCTGTTTCTGGACAGCAAAGTAAAACTATCAACTTCTAATTAACTAGAGATTATTATTATCATATTTTTTTTGTACAGAGGTATATACACAATATTTACATGTTTTTGGATGAGAAGCTTCCATGGAAAGATTTGCTTTGGTTTCATAGGCATGAACACAAGTGTTCAAGGTCGACCCCCACTTAACCATTGCTCATCTTTCCAATCACTCTCTTTTTGAAAACGTTTTTAGATAACAAGTACAACTAATTTTTTTTATAATTCGCTTTCCTACCATACTAAGATAGAAAACAACTTAAAACTGAAAATAAAAATTACTTAGAGATAAAGCAAACAAGTGCACACAAGAATATTCACCTACGCTATGGCTCCCCGGCAACGGCGCCAGAAAAGGTCTTGATAACCCACAAGTATAGGGGATCGCGTGTAGCCTTTTCGATAAGTAAGAGTGTCGAACCCAACGAGGAGCTAAAGGTAGGATAAGTATTCTCTCAAGTTCTATCAACCACTGATACAACTCTACGCACACTAAACGTTTACTTTATCTAGGAAATAAACTAGATACAATACGGGTATGAGAGATAGCTTTGCGAGATAATAAATACAAGAAAGTAAATGTTAGTGCTGCAGCAATAAAATACACTAAGTAACCATAAACTAACAGTACCATGAGTGTGGAAAAGTGGTGGTAATTGTGATGGCTTTGTCCAAGATTAATTACCGAATATATCGGGTTCATTGTCTTCGATGCAGTTTTCTATGTGGGAGAGGCTAAATATACATGCACTCCACTACTTGGGATTACAAGTACTATATGATTGGATTGTTAGAAAGCATCCGCGAATACTAACAATGCATTAAGGTTTCCCAACCATAGCCTTAAGTTTAAGGTCCTCTTACTCCCATACGTGTAACTAACCGGTTCGCGCCCTTAGGTTTCTGTCACTCCGGCAGGACTCCCCCTTCGTTTACAAATACTACCAACCCCGTGATGTTTGATCCATGCGCGCACAAGTATAATGGACACCAAAGGACAGTACCATATCAACATACAACTCTAATGAACCAAAGATATTCAACCAAGCAATCAAAAGACAAATAAACTACACAAACATGTCATAGATCATAGGATAAATATTATAGCATCAAACAACATGTTTACATAGGACGGTACAGAGGTTTGTGGGAGGATGAACCACTGAATACAAGGAGGAGTTGGTGATGGAGATGGCGGTGAAGACGGCGGAGAGGCAGCGCGGTGGCGCAGGGCGGCGGCGGCGCGGGGAGCTCCTTCCCCGCCGCCGGCATCATGGGGGAGCGCCCCCCTTAGCCTCCCTCCTTCATGGCTTCTTGGGAGCCCTCCCCCATGGAGATGGGATCCATGGGGGAGGCAAAAACGTGGCTTTGGTGGCTGCAAATTCGTGGTATGGGGTGTCTCCACGAGTTAGGTTTCCTCCCTTTATATAGCTTCTCGGATTTCCGTCATCCCATCTAGGGTTGCAGTAAATCGGGCTTATCTCGGCCGTCCGGACTCGGAATCAGGCGAATTTTATGTCTAGAACGTTCGGCGGAAAATTTCCTGCAACTTTGTCTTCGGCGAGATTTCCGTTTGACGCCGTCTTCGACCCGTAACGTGACAATCTTTAAAAGGAGTTTTCAGACAGATTTCAGAAAGTCCCAATTCGACTCAAAGAAGGTTTCCTCTTGTATTTTTGATAATTCTACACATCAAAGAGTAAAACAAGAACATTGTGCACTTTTGCAACTATTAATAGGTTAGTCCAAATAAATCATAAACTTAATATAAAAACAAGTGTTAAAGGCATAATATTAAAATGAAACAATCAAAAATTATAGATACGTTTTGGACGTATCACTGCCTAAGAACACGGGGGCTTCGCGAGCTTCTGATTTTCGCCCCGTGAGCCTTATGCACAGTGCCACAAAGTTGTTGTGTAGGCTGTTGGCTAACCGGCTCGCTCCTGAGCTGCCTAAGCTAATTTCGCAGAGTCAGAGCGCTTTCCTTAAGGGCAGGAGTATCCAAGATAATTTTTTGTATGTCTAGAGTGTGATCAAGGAAGCTCACCGGAAGAAGAACCCTCTGATCTTTTTTAAGCTTGATATTGCCAAGGCGTTTGACTCGAACTGGGGATATCTGATGGATGTTCTGCAGGCGTTTGGTTTTGGGCCAAGGTGGCGCGATTTGATCACTTTGCTGTTGGGTTCTTCTACCTCCAAAGTGTTGCTGAATGGGCTCCCAGGCCGGCCTTTTAAGCATCGTCGTGGGCTGCGCCAGGGGGACCCCCTGTCGCCATTCTTATTTCTGCTCGCCATTGAGCCAATGCAGCGCATCCTGCAGCTCGCAACGGACTGCGGTGTTCTATCACCTTTGCCCCTCCGAAATGCCAGACTGAGAGCTAGTCTTTATGCGGATGACGCCGTCCTGTTCCTAAACCCTGTTCGTGAGGAGGTTGACAGTGTGCAGGCCATTCTTGTTAGGTTTGGCTTGATATCAGGGCTGAAAGCAAATTTCCAGAAGTGTACTGCTTACAAGGTGAGATGCGATTTGCCGGCTCATGAGGGAATCCTTGATAATTTTGGAGGGGACGTGGGCGAGCTGCCTTGCAAGTACCTAGGTATGCCCTTGGGGTTCAGAAAGCCGAGAAGAATCGATGTTCAACCTCTGCTCGATAGGGCTGCTGCTAAGGTCCCTCCTTGGAAGGGCAAGTTATTTAACCGAAAAGGGAGGCTGACCCTGATAAATTCGACGCTTTCATCGATTTTCACTTATCATCTAACCTGTTTCCCTTTGGACAAGTGGGCTGTCAAAAAGATAAACAAAATTAGGAGAAGTTTCTTGTGGGCTGGAGACGAGGAAGCTAGCGGGAGCAAGTGTTTGGTGAATTGGAAACATGTCTGCGCGCCCAAGCAGGTGGGAGGCCTGGGAATCAAAGATATAACAGCTTACAGCCGGGCGCTGAGGCTCAGGTGGTTATGGTTCGAGTGGGACGAGGTTGACAGGCCGTGGAAGGGCTTCAGGGTGCCTTGTGACACAGTGGATAGACAGCTGTTCGCCGCCTGCACTGTTGTATCGCTGGGCGATGGCAAAACTGCCAGGTTCTGGGACACCCGTTGGCTTGGCGGTATCTCACCTTTAGAGTTCGCACCGGCCTTATTTCCTCTGGCTTGGCGCAAAGAGCTGACGGTTTGTGAGGGTCTGAACCGAGGAAGATGGATGACTGGCTTGCAGCGCATGGGCTCTGAAGAGCAGTTGACACAATTTGTTGATCTTTGGCAGAGAGTTCAAGGAGTGGTAATGACGGGCGACAAGGATTCAATTCAGTGGATCAGATCAGGTAGCGGCACTTATTCAGCGAAGAGTGCATATGAGGCACAATTCTTAGGGAGATTAAACCAGCCAACCTTGTGCAAAATTTGGAGTTTCAAGATCGAGCAGAAGATAAAATTCTACTTGTGGCTGCTCTTGCAAAACAGAAACTGGACATCAGACATGCTCGCACGAAGGGGCTGGCCTCATTCAGCCCAATGTTCTTTCTGTGATCAGGGAATTGAGTCCGCGGCGCACATCCTGCTTCTCTGCCCTTTCGCTAAGGAGGTCTGGTCTCTTGTGACTGCTGACATGCCTAGGATCGCGGCTGCGTCGCTGGACAGCTCGTCAGTCAAGGAATGATGGCGCAAGGTTGGTGCCCAGCCGAGCAAGTCCATTAGAAAGAAAGAGGTGGGCTTTGCGGCATACGTGGCTTGGCACTTGTGGAATGAACGGAATTGCCGGACTTTTCACAATAAATCTCTGCAGCCTATCGCAGTTTTAGCTCTTATTCGAGATGATGTATCCCTCAGCTAGAGAGGTGTTTTGGGAGTAGTCTGTTGCAGGTTTTCGGGAGGGAGTCTGTTCCCTGCATGGAAAAAAAATAGCGCGCTATAGCGCCGCTAATAGCACGCTATAGCGTTTTCAGAACTGTCTCGCTAAATCAATTAATGTACAATGTCTCGCTAATACCACGCTATAGCGCGATATAGCACGCTAATAGCATATTTTAAGTCCGGCGTTATTTTGCTGTAGCGCGCTATTTTTTTCCTTGGTTCCCTGCCCCGTTCCCCTTTGTACTATGTTCCTTCTTCTATAAATGAAATGGCAGAGCTCCTGCCGGTTAAGCGTCAAAAAAATCCATGCATGAAGCAAGGGCAACGAACAAACAGTCGCGTGATCTAGCAATAGTAAATGCGAGACCGCACGATCAAGTTCATCCATGATCCACTTTCGCTGCGTGTTGGTAGGCACTACCGTTAAATAAGTTCGAAAACGGATACTCGCCTACTCCTATTCTAAGAACCAAATAATATACAGGGAAATTCGCTTTGGATCTACGACTACGGGAAGCTCGTCTTCTTCTTTTTTGAAAAAAATTGAAAATGGTACCCGAAAGACTAAAAAATTCTGAGTAAAACCTAGATGTAGCTAAATATGTATCCTAGAAACCTGTAAAAGTTTCAATACAAAATTTCTCATACCCTGGGCTAATTTCTTTGACAAATTCTAAGGTTTCGAAAATATGCACGGTTCGCCATACTTTCTTTTTGCATTCTTATGTACTCTAGAGTACAATCCTGCACTACATTCAGATTTTTTTGAAACTTACTGTTATCTTTGTCCAAAGATACGAATTACGTGTAGCCCAAGTGCTCACGAACGCCGCACTCGATGATACTCGCCTACTTTTTTTTTTTTTTGAACACATCCAGCAACCCGTATATTCACCGACGAACCTCGTACACAGTACAAAGAACACATACAGAGAAGGAGCAATACGTAGAGGATGCAGCAGAGCAAACAGCAAGATCCGCGGCACCACCGGCGATGAAGAAGACGAAGAACGGCTCCCACCACCTTACCAGAGCCTGGGCCGATTTTTGCCCTTGAAAGACGCCGCCGAGCACCACCGCCGCGCCGCGGCGGAACTTGAGACGATGAACGAGCGGGGCAGACGTCCCCCCGGCTCTACTCCGCTTTGCCGTAGCCGTCGTCGTCGTCGACGAAGCCGGACGCCGCAGATCTTGTGCTGCTCCAGCCGAAAAGCATCTCCAGCGCCGCCGCACCACGGCCGCCGGAGAAGGAATCCCCCACACCGCAGATCCGCAGATCCGCGAGCGGGGACAGAGCGGCCACCACTCGATGGAGCGCCACCGGAGCTCCACCGCCGGAGGGGAGGGTCGCCGCCACCAAAACCGCCAGCCGCACCGCCGCCCCCTCAGCGCCGCCGGCAGGAAACTGCTCGAACCTACTCTATATACACGAAGAGGACGGGGATCCCCCACCCACCCGCCGCCGGAGCGGACGGGGGAGAGAGATCCCGCGCCCCGCGACGGCGAGAGTGGCGGCGACCAGAAGGGTCCTGAAAATCGCCCTTCGCTCTACTGTAGAGGAAGGGGAGGGGATCGCTACTTATCGACAACAGTTACGCACATACTTCTGCACTTCTGCTGCTGCTTCTTTTGCAATACTAGTATTGATCGATCCCATCAGTCTACAGACGCCGCCGTTCTGCTGCCGTGCTAGCTGCTTGCTTAGCTTCCACGCACACGCATGGAGCCATGTCGATCGCCGGCCGGCCGGCTCCATCGATCGTTTAACTCCACGTCGCTTCCATCCCCTTTGGTGTCACCGGACGCTACCGCCTACTACAGTTCATGGTACTGCTACTGTCTGCTGCATTCAATATCCGTAACCAACTAACCGCCGGCCCAACTGCCGCCTTCTGGCCGCCGGCCGGCCGGCCCTTCTGTTCCCGATGCGATAGCTACAGATTCAGATTAGCAGAGGCGGCAGAATGCAGGGCGGTGCACGCGCCGGTGCGGCAGCATGGGCAGAGAGAGGAACATCACAGAGGGAAGTTTTACACGTTACTCCTACGGGCTACGGCTATCTTGTTACTGCTACGGTGAACATTTCTAGGAGTGCGCTAGTGCTGCGCAACTACAGAGAACATACGTATCATCTCGGAGTGCTATATACTCGTGCTCTCAAGCAACAACATGATTATGACAGAATTAAAGTTCAAGGAAAATCTAGTGGATTGACATGAGATACATCCAAGACCATGTAAAAATTCAACTCCAATTTGATGGATTGACAAGAGATTCATATTTGCATAAATGACCTTTATTAAATTCAAATCGCACTAGACCTCAAGGTATATGCTTTATAGATGTATTTCTTTTTTTTTTGCGAAACACAGTACAACGCAAGCGCTCATATACACGCGCACACACTCACCCCTATGAACGCACGCACGCACACCCTACCCCTATGAGCACCTCCGAGAGACTGAGCCGGCGGGTTGAGTCTTGAGATTGACGAAGTCACCACGGGCGCCTCGCTGTCGACGGGAACGTCGCCTCCCACTGAAGAATATTCCGCCTTAAATGAGAAACACCAGCGTCAAACCTGGGGTTTGAACTCTGGTGGGCTGGGGGTACAACCACCCACCTAACCATCTTGCCACAGGCAAGTTCTCTTATAGATGTATTTCTCAAAATCGACCCACAACACATCTTTGAGCAGGTTTCACGGAAATTTTCATAAAATATTTAAAATTATGTTTCACTTTTGGTGAAATATTTGTGAAACATGTTGTGAAATCACAGTGAAACCTTCATAACACTTTAATGAAACCTTTGTAACGATATTTTTCTTAAAGTATGCGTGAAACCTTTAATGAAACATATGTGAAGCATGTCGTGAAATCTCAGCACAACTGATTTTGTAAAATAAAAGGTTATGAATGCACATGTGTGGTCAACCAATAAATCTTGTCCCTCAATACTGCCCAATTTACCTAGGAGTTCCATATCACACATATGGGTTGTAGCACTATATACGTTCTCCACGTCTCTAACAAGACATTAGACATGTATCAGCAATGAGGACATGTAAAGCGTTTTTTGTTTCTAAAAAGGACCGCTAATAAAATCTTCGATCTAATTACCAGTTCTAGTTTTTTTTGCATTACATAGCACTATTTTGTTGCAATTTTTTATAGAAAAATCTGTCGATTCAGAGATATCCAGACGAGGTTACACATTTTCATGTGGTTTAATCCAACACTAATCGATGCAAATTTATGTGGTATCCAATCATGTTGGATTCGAATAGCTTGGTACTTTGACCTTAATTTTGTCCATCAATGTCGTTCGTGAATTAATTAAGACAACTTCTTGATGGGTGGTAGAGATGTGGTGGTATGACTCTATCTAGCGGAATTTAAATCATAGTACTGCTCACATTTACATGTTTGTTTGTTCAATATGTACGTGTGTGCCTTCTTGTACACATCGAGTACGAAAAAAAATCAGGAATTAAAGAAGCAATGACCACTTTTTTTTTACCACTTTGCAATCTTCTACCGTTTGAAACAAATTAGTAACACATACGGAGTACATTGTTTATGTGGATTGCGAGGCGGTGAATCTTCGAAGTTCACCTGCACGCACGCTGGCCACTTAAAAATTTGATCAAGTGATACTTCTTAGATGTGCGGAAGTCATTAATGAACGGAGGACCTAGATGTTGCCATCCCCATGTCGAGCTACCTCCTATATTGCTTGGATCAGGAATCGGGAAACGGGAAAGATTCACATTTCTCACAACGGATGGCTCAGTCCACAAAGTTGGGCAGCTATGCATGGTACCGTGAGCACACCAACACAAGTTGGGCAGACCTAGCTAAGGTTCTAATTCGATAAGTTATTTTATCCGAGTCATTGCCAAGTTATAATATACTTTAGCTACGTGCATCTTCATATACACAACTGATAAATATATATTCTAGTTATTTTTGGAGTATTATTTATGTTCAACTAGCAAGGTGGCCCTCGCAAATGCGAGGGCATCATCTTTAACATATTGAATATGTTCACAAACTTAAGTGGTGATTTCGCAGATACGGGAAAGAAATATATATCATATAGATAAAATCTTGTCAGCATGAAACCTTTTAATTTATGGGAGAGGAGGTATTCTTACATTTCCAAAAAAACACAATGTCACATGTTCTAGAACATCATTTACTTTTCATCGTAGGTAGTTCTATTTTAGTATATAGTTTTACTCTCTTCCATCAACCCCTATTCTTCATTGTATTATCTCGCCGACACTATTCTTACCATGTAACATTGACTACATGTACTTTGATTGCACATAGCTTACTAAATTACAAAAATATACTTGGATAGTACATAGTTTCCGCATTTTTACATGTGACCTTTTTTATTTCAAGTCACCCCACAAATAGTATTTTTAATTGCACCACAAAAACTCCAGCAAGAAGGTTGCTATTGCTCCTCGCAGCATACTCGTACTACCCAATACTTTAGGCCGAATATATTATCAGAATGAGATCTCTATCTCTCTCGCTACCTCCCTCCCTCTCTCTCTGTATCTCTACTAAACCCACTCCTGAACCAATAATCATATGCTCTCGCTCAGTTGTATTTATCGTGTCATGAAACAACATTGTTTTGGCATCTTCATAGGTAATAAATTTTGTACATGTTTGCAAATTCTGATGATGTATGTTACTAAATTCTATGAATGAGAAACCATATGAAGTTCCTCGCAAAGACCCCAAACGAACTGACAAAAATGTGTACTTAATCACAACATAGGAACTCATTGGGCATAATTATTTTTCAAAGGGTTATACTGAAAGCAATGTTTTTATTTTCAGTTGAGTGTGGTTGGTAGAAATACTTTCTTAGATTTATTTTGATCTTGTTTATGAATGGTTATGGTCATTTTTATGATAGACTAACAAAAGAAGGCACTACTAGGAAACTAGCTTTATGTGGAAACATATTTTGTGGCGCACCAAATAGCCATGCGCCACAGAAAAATATTTCTGTGGCGCATGGGTCTAGATGCGCCACAGAAATGTGGCTTTCTGTGGCGCATCTAGCCCCATGCGCCACAGAAATATGGTGGCCCCGCCACCAACGATTGGGTGGGTGCCCTTTCTGTGGCGCATGTGTCTAGATTGGGTGGGTCTCATCTACACGACTAGACCCATGCGCCACAGAAATCAGATCCCACCCCACCCACCCCCCCCCCCCCCGGGGATCGCCTTTTCAGTTTTGCAAACAAGAAAAGAAAATGATAAAAAATTCAATAAATAAAATCCTTTGAAATATAGTTAGGTCTTAGTGTCTACTTGGTATAGAAATTTTGAAATATGAATTTTGACCTTTTTTTTTGCAAAAAACAGAAAAAAAAAGTTTGAACGGCCATTGCGGTTTACCCGGTGAACTTTTCTCAGATCCTCCAAATTCCAAAAGGAAAAAAAAAGTTATTTCAACAAGAAGATTTTTTTCTACAACATAAAAAAAAATAGAAAAGCCACAAAAAGAAGATTGTTGGGCGGGATTCGAATTTGAATCCCGCCGGCACCCCCTTCTTCCTCTCTTTTCCTCTTCTCTCCTTCTCTCCTCCACTTCTCCTCTCTCCTTCTCCTCCACTTCTCCTCTCCACTTCTCCTCTCCCCTTCTCCTCCACTTCTCCTCTCCCCTTCTCCTCCACTTCTCCTCTCCACTTCTCCTCCCTCCTCCTTCTCCTCTCCTCTCCTCTCCTCCACTTCTTCTCTCCTCCTCCTCCACCTCCACCTCCACCTCCGGCGACCTCCTCCACCACCCCGGCGACCTCCTCCTCCTCCACCTCCGGCGACACCTCCAGCGACCTCCGGCGACCTCCTCCTCCACCCAGGCGACCTCCTCCGGCTCCACCTCCGGCGACCTCCTCCTCCACCCCGGCATATCTGTGGCGCACCCACCATGCGCCACAGAATTTTTTTGGGTGCGCCACAGATAGCCTATTTCCTAGTAGTGAGGGTCTGCTATATTGATGACCACATGTTTTTCTTTTTTTAGAACTTCTCATACGTGTATCTTTCTCTACCATATTGTGCTCGTCTACCATAATTTGATTTTAAAGTAGATTTCTGTTTGTGAAATATATATTTAATTATTATTATGCATTCTAAAGTAGACACCTCTTCAACTTCAGATCCCTATGGCACAACTTATCTCTGAATTTTCCTTTTCACTTAAAAAGAAGTTGTTTCAACCTTTGCCAACTCCATTCAGCCTAAACGGTAGATAAAGTCCCCGAGAGGTGAGAGAGGTAATAATCAATCTCCTAAATATGTTTTAGGTATGTTATGTTAGTGTCTTCTTCATGACAATGTCTTGGGGATGAGATGGTGCCATAAGGTATAAAAGTCTATTGGCTCCGCCTAACTCTATGTGTTTTTTTATGGATCAACGCTTATGAGGCAATGGTGCAGGATTGCCCTTTTGATTATGATCGTCGATAGTTTGTCCGTGATGGTAATTTTTTCAATATCGAGGCTCGTCGACCCAAGTCGTCCAAATATTATGTGGTATGAGTATGTGTATATATCTGGTGGCTCGCACAAAAGATATATAATTTTTTTGTTTGTATAATCCTATTAATTTATGAAATTAAATGTTTTAAATACACGCAAATGCACAAGGCAATGTTTCCATTCCAAAGTAGTAATATTAACACATAAATTTTTGTTTTTGACCTTTTATGTTTTTATTAGTATTAATTCATTAGGATGGTGTTTTAATAGGTGGGGGAATGTTGTTCCCTTGGGTTAATTGGTCCTCCTTAAATCCCACTCGATCCTTTAATATTTTAAGGTTGTTAAATATGATACTGATATATCAATGAATAGAGTTATCTGGTTTCCGAGCTCTAGTGATTACACAATTTAAAAAAATCTGAAAAGTAAAATCACTTATATTGCCAATGTTGTGTCGCACGAACGTGCAAAATCTTAATGCAAAATACTTTATATACACGGGTGCATAAAAATGTGAAATGTGTGATCTGAATCTACACATTTTCAAAATCTCCAAACTATACAAGATTTTATCAAATTTTGTAGCCCATAGCACGCATTGTGATTTTGCATGGTGTACGCGTGGTGTTAGGTTTCGATGGGTTCTTCTAGAGTTGTGCTATGCATACGCCGCTTTGCATCCAACGCTCGTTGGTCATAATTAGGACAACCATTCAATGAAAACACTCGACCAAGGTAACCGGATTGATTGTTGTGTCTACAAAAGTCGTATGCAGATAATTTCTATTCTTCAAAAAAATCTCAATTTACAAATTGATCCATAACTTTTTGTACAAAATGAAACGTGTTTTATAGTCTAAAAAATACCATTGTATCTCAAAACAATATTCTGCCAACTTAGTTTGGCTTAAGCCTGGACCAATCAAGCAAAAGATATGTCTTTTTAAACGGCCACATTTTTTGGTTAGTTTGAATCTATACTTACTATTAAAAGAGCAAACATGTTCGGGATACATTAAATTTGTGCCGTTAAATAACCGATCAACGCTCCAGATCGCTCCGATGTTTGACAACTCAACACACCTTTTCAACTTCATAATAATTACAGGGGTTTGCCACCGCTAAAAATAGAAACGGTTCGTTTCGCCAGCGTCGGCTAGCACTCCTCCCCTTCGTGAGCGCCGCCGCCTCTCCTCGCTCCATCTCCGACCCCGGCAGGCTCAACTCCCGTGGTCGCCACGCCGCCCGCCGTCCTCCTCCGTGACCGACCACCTCAGCTCGGTTATCCTCTTTCTCGACGATGGCCGGCCGCCCCGACGGCCCGCTGCTTGTCCTCCTACCTCGCCTCTCTTCCTTCCCCTGTTCCCCACCAGCATCCCCGCCATCCTCGGAGCGTGCCTCCTCCGTCTGGTGCTCGCGCCGGCCGCTGCTCTTCCCTCTTCTCTCTGGCCGTCTCCGGTGAGCTCCGTTTGCGCCGTCCTCCTCCTTGATCCGCCCCATCGAATGATATACGCGGCGGCGCGGCGCTAGCAGCCAGGAACGAGTGCCCGAGGAAGCTCAAGTAGAGACGGCAGCCACACAAACTCGCCGCCAACGCCTGCCTCCCCGCTGCCTCCCGGGCCTTGCGCGAATAGCCCACCCCACTCGCGGTCGCCGCTGATTCCCTGCCTGCATAGCGTCAGATTCCTCCACGCCGCCACCTCCTCCTCGGCCCCGCCGCAAATGCTACAGGCTGCAACTCCCTAAGCTGTATCGGCTGGCGCCGGAAACGTCGCCGTGAAGGCAGCCGGCGGGCGGCGGCTCGACGCGCGAGTGCCCGAGTGGTCGGGGCTGAAGCGCATGTAGAGCGGCCGACGCACCCGCTCGCAGGGCCGCTCCTTTCTTGTGCCGGGGTCCGAGACGGGCAGCAGCTGCGGCGTCCGTAGCGAGGCGACTGCTGGCTGCTGCTTCACGAGAAATCGACTCCCCGCTCCTGATTGCCTTGCTCTAGCAGCGGCGGCGGGAGGCACACCACGAACAGGACGAGAAGGGCGCAGCTAGCTTCGCTTTTGTTGGATGCGTTTCTCCGTTCTGTTTCTTCTCTTTTTTCCTTCTAGATTCGTGTGACTTGTGAACAAAACAAAGAAGATATGTATCTTGGATTAATATTTTAGATTTTTGGTTGATGATCCCTGAAAATTATTTGACGTTTTTTTTACATTATTTCATGATCCGTAGTACTTTTGAAGAAATCAAATTAAATAAGTGTATAGAGTACACAAAATTCCAAGGGACCCGGTATTACGTTCATGTTGTTCATGGATCTTATTTGCTTTTATTCTACACTTTCAAGATTGGATTTGGCCCCTATCTGAAATAGCTTCTGCATATGGTTAATTTATTTTCTTTTGGACTGGTCGGTACCTTCTCAAAGATCTAAAATTACAGGTAATTGAAATATCTGAAGCGGTTGATTCTAAATTAGAAGGTACTTAAAAAAACTAGATGTTCTCCAAGATGAGAAATAAATTTGTTTGGAAATGTAAGGTGTGTGCTACAAAAGTTTGAAGGACCTCTTGGTACGAATTAGATTTTGCTGATGGACTTTTTTTGTAAAATGTTAACTCCAATCTTGAAGAAACCAAACATAATGAATGGTGGGTGATAAGAGAGAGACCCAAACGAGGTTCTAGAGTTGCTTTTTTTTTTATCAAATCGATCAAACCTCAGTATCGCTTGCGGTGGAGAACAGGAGAGTTCGTGCCGGTGCTCAGAGGAAGCTCACGGTGGAGGACCAGGTAGGCGTGTTGTAGATGTTTTCAGCGACCGGTGCGCGATGCAGAGCATAGGAAGGGTGGTAGTTGCGCTCGATGTGGAGTAGGAGAGGCGATGACCACGCACAAAGGGAGCGAGGGATGCGACGGCAGCGCGCGAGGAAAAATAGGTAGGCCGGTGGCGTTTGCGCTTGAGGTGAGAGTAGGGAAGTCGACGGCGGATGCACGCAATGTGGAGCATGAGACCGACGGTGGCATCGCACGATGTGGATCTCAGTGATTTTTTAGGGGATCTTGGTGCAAAATCTGCCACCGCCGGCATCCTCTCGCTGTCATGACATAAGCATCGTTCTCTTTGCAATATAAAACTATAACCGATACAAAAGTGTAAAAATAAGTAATACATGTAGGCCGTGGTATAGTCTTTTCTACGTGTAAATTGTCCCTTTAATTGTACAGACGTGCATTGCACGTACATGCCAACTAGTGAAAAAAGAAAAAGAAAGGAAGGAAGTCACGTCTCAAAAAAAAAAAAAAGAGTCACGTTTTTTTTTTTTGAAACTTCAAGAGTCACGTATTGACACGCTTGAGAAAGCTGTGTACGATCAGCTTTTCTCTAAACTATTCCATCGACCAAGCTACGTAGCTGGTTATTCTTTGAATCCTTTTGTTTGGTGCGTCCTGTCCTGGCCCAACACGTATTCTATCAGATTTTGGACTACACGTTATTTATTGGACGCAACACATCTACATAAGTTTTTCTCTCTCTTATTATTCTTGTACGTGGTCATGTATGATGTAGTATTTCGCAAAAAAAAAAAATGTATGATGTAGTACGTTCGCAACAGTTTGGTACGTGACATTTTTTGCGTAACACCTAACCAATTTAAATCTCAGCCATCAAAATTAAGATCAATGAAGCATATATTCTTGGGCTATGTGGATTAACGTGGTGCATCGGAAAACTCTCTCATTTTGCTTTTAATATATAATAGATATACATAGGTCATCAGGTCTTGACTTTGTATTAAGTTGTAATTCTTTTACTTTAGAATGTACAATTATCCAATTACACATTATGCAATGTAAGTTTTATATGATTTTAAAGATTGCAACCGCCCGATTATAGCTATTTAAAGATTGTCACACTCTTGATATCAAGATTTTTTCTTCGCAGATAAAAGATGCTCGGCCTATGTCAGATGCTTCAGTTGCCGAGTTCCATGTTTTTCAAGAAATAATCCAACAACAAACATGTCAAATTAAAGTGAAAATCCTTATCTGATCTTCATTGGTTATACCTAGCAATGAAGAATTTCTTTGTCGAAAGTATTACCTAGAGAATGCACGAACTTTCTTCAGGATGAAAACTCAGGATCCAACTATGGTTTGGATCGAGGGATGTGCTTGTGTTGCATAGTTCCCTTCATGGAGCCGTCTCTTTTGGAGAACTTATTCACAATCCGGGTGTTGCGAATGGTGGTGGATGTTTATGCTCTTGTGAGTCGCTACTCGTTTTGGCAGGATCTTTTTCTTTTCATTTTGTTCATTTGATTGTGTACATTCTTAATGTCTCGGCTAGTTATTGATATTATATTGTTGCAGAGGCCGAGCATAATTGGTATTAATATATTCCCTTTGTCAAAGAATGTTTGGTTTTGAATAGTTATAGCATTGTTCTCATTATTTATCATATTGGATTAGATATCTCTTACAAAGTGTCTTAACAAATCTTTTTTTACTTGGAGCTCGTCATCCTGCGATCCTGAGCTCTTTGAAACACAATAAAAGCCTTTCTCTTCGAGGATTGCCAATCAAGTATCTTTAGATGTACGAGCAAACTCGAGGTGGATCTTAATTGGATTAACCATAAGGAAGACATAGACAAACCTTTTCTTCTTGAATAGCTAGCTTTATTTTACCGCCCTTTAGGCCTCATCCCTTTTTCTTTGTTGTACATAATGTGAGAACCCAAAATTATAAATACAAACAGTAGAATGCTGCTATTTTGATTATTTCCCCGTGAAAAAACATGTTAAGATTTCTAGCGATGATATGCTTCTAAATTCTTTTGAGGCTTTAGCTAATGCTATATTTTCTAGGAAAGTTTGGTCATCCAAATGCATTTATAGAATATGGCAACTCCAAATATACTCATTTTTTTATAGGGACTCCAAATATACTCATTCAAAGAACTACTATCATACAAAAATTTCTAAAGAGTTAAATCGCCCTGAATCCTCGGAAAATAGCTGTAGTGAGATTCCTCTCCAATTTCCTGTTTGAGAACTGCAGGTCCAATTAATCTTGACGACCTTTACATGCGAACAAATGACCAGATCTACTAGTACATGGTTTTGACCCTGCTTATACTAATCACTACCGCTCCAATCGCTGTTAACTTGGCTCCGCAGTGTTGTGCCCCGACCCTGCAGGCATTGAAAGCCTCTCATGCCGTTAGGTGAAAGTCCAGCTACGCTAATGCAAACAAAAGATGGCCTTATTTAAGACCATCCCATGACAGTTCATCCATTTGATATAATGTCCATGCAACGATCCGTGCGCTGCGTACGATCGGAACCCCACCACTTCCATTAACAAGTGACGGTACTATTAGGCTTTCTAATGGCGATTATTAGGCTCCTCCCTGACAACGAGGAATACCAAAAGCAACTCGATCGATCTGCAGGACCATGCAATATGACCCCATTTCCCAGAGATTTGTATAAAGAAAATGATGATGATGATGGATTATCTAATTGTGCTGTCATCTCAGTTTCAATTTTGGATTTGATTAGTTTAAAGTGAACACGTACGTTAGCTAACATGTTTATGATTGCAATTGACAGTGGATTTGAACAGCAAGATCATTTGCCTACTCTATTTTAAGATTATGCATGCTAGCTTTATAGTGAATTGGAATAGCTAGATTTTACCTAGTTTTATCATTGGTGCCGGCTTTTTTTTTGTTGGACAACAATAGTAAAGTTCGCAACTACTCCGTATATACAAACTGATTAACTGAGCATAAAACTTTGTTGGAGCTAGCAGGCGAGAACTGTCACAAGTCTATACAACACGAGGCCGGCAAGAGAGCGCGCGACGTTGTGGACCAGTGTAGCTAGTACTCCGTACTACGAGTACGTATTAATCGCGATGCTTTTCATAGCAGCTGGAAGAGGATCCAAACGAGAGATCTACGTCGTTGGCTAGCTCTATCCATCACCGAATTTAGTTGGAGCAAGCGATGGCAACGTACTCATGGTGGATGTCTAAATCGAGCTTCCATGGCATGCATGCATGTTGCATGGATGGATGGGTTTTCTTGCTCCACGTAGACTAGTTTTTAAAAGTCGCAAAGTAAAAGGACGATCGGACGGTCACGGATGTGACTGAGACATAAGCTATGTCTCAGCTAGTTGAGACTTAGCAAAACCGTTTTTAAAACATCGAAATCTAATATATCTACTCACAATATTAGTACCACATGGTAAAGTGGGAAACTTTTTTTGATTATTCAGGGTGCAGCGAAGCCAAATTCCATAAAGGCAAAGAGGGTGAGTAGGCCTAAGCAGGGCCGGTCCACACATATGCGGGGCCCTGGGCAAGATGACAACAAGGGCCTTGTTAACACATAATAAACACCTAAAATTCAGAAGTTGAGTAAATATTTAGATCATACCACATGTTGAACAATTTGTTTACATCAGCCAAAAGATTATATGATGATGTGTAGGAAAAAAAATCCACAAAATCTCGCGTTCTTTGGCAAGACAAGGAAGACCACCATTTTGCTTCATCAAAACAAACAAGCTTGTCAAACTGATGACTCCTTGAAGATTTTATGTTACAAGTCTACAATGAGATCATTTTAAGTCGAAGTGCACTGCCAACATTCAATCATCAAAATTAAAGAGTAGGAGGAACACAAATATCATCTCTCAAATGTCTACTCGGAGAATGAGTATATGATATTATATGGTGGAAAGTCCTTGAGATTTCAAGCAGGACAACTACTTGGATTTTTTAGCTATTAATTTCTTCTGAATTTACACTACACCTATAGTCCAAAAATACTAGAGGTATACTAGTAGTAACATGGGAATGCTACCTGGGTAGGACCCCGGCCTCCCAGGGGCCAGTGCGGGCGCATTGTTTTCCTGGACTATGGGTCGGCCAGGGTCTAAGGAGTTTGAGAGTTTGGGCTTTGATTATACGAGAATTAGAAATATTTGCTTAGCGAACAAATGGACCTATAAAGCTGGAAAATGGAGCCTATGACTTGTGTAGTCAAATTATTATAAGTATACTGGGGCACATGCGGAGCTTCATGGAGGCCAAAAGGGGCCATGGCCCCCCAACTTAATTAAAATTTGCATATTAGTACTATATATTTACCACTTTTGACCATATAAAACACAAAAATACTTAAATCTGGCCCCCTCAGCTCTTATCTTATCTGTTTTGGCCCCTCCTAATATGTTGGTCAAGCTCCGCCACTGTACTGGGGGTTGCTGGCTTTTGCAATATGCTAGATGAAGAGGTTCTCAATTTTGAAAAAGATTGCACACAATTAAGCACTGGTTTAAATGACGCTTGGATGCAATGACAATAAAACCATGTTTTGGCATGATCTGTGGCTATTTATAAGGAGGATGGTTGCATCTTAATTTTCATCGACCTTTTAGGCCTAAAAAGGTGAGAGAATGGAGTATTTTGCTAGCACTAGCTGATATTGTTTCTTTGTTAGCTGATGAGGACACTATGAGGTGGTCTCTTGAAGCTAAGATGAAGTTCGGCCCAAACTCCTTATATTTGTTTTTGAAAAAATGTGGGATTAGGAATGTTAGGAGGATGGGTACGTGGAAGTCCAATTTCCCTCTAAAGCAAGTTTCTTTGGTAGGATGTGTTTCAGAGGGAAGATTCTATCTGTTGTGCAGCTTGTTGCCATGAATTGGCCCAATTCTGAATTATGCACTAGTTGCGGGATTCCTGATGATGTGGATTACATCATGTTTAGTTGTCCTATTGCTTTGTGTGATCTAGGACTTCTTCGTTGCAAGTTTAGTTCCTAGTTTAGGGTGGTGCCAAATGTACCCATGTGACATGGTTCTGGTTTGCACCGGCCACATGGTCACTTTGGATCACTAATAATATTAGTTTGATGTTCTTCATGCTTGTTTGACCCGTTAAATTTCTATGATGAATTAATTTATCAGATAGAGTACTAATTAATTGCATGATGAATATTACAAGTCAAAACTCATATGGTAAAAAAGATAATATGAGATCAGAATTACACCCATGTTTATGTTGTTCTTTTATGTGTTATTGTTATCAACTCCCGAACTTTTTCTTACATAGCATTCTAATTTTACATGATTATTTTTAAACACTTATGAATATTATAGTATTTTATTTCTCAAAATAATACCATATTTACATTAAACTCAAACTATATTCAGAATTTACATAATTTTTTTGAAACATTAACAAAAGAATCATTAAAGCATCCTCCATTTTTGTTGGATATTGTGGGGAGTTTTGTAATATTTATGTTTTAGAAATTTAAACATTGCTCACACCTAAGAAGTGATAATGTGCAAGATCCTCGTAATATTACTTGTCTAAATCTCGTAAATGTGTATGTGCCTTTTTGGTTTAAAATAATTTTATAGAAATTTTGGAGTGTTTATTTTCTTTCTATTGAGTTTGGTTTCTATGATCGAAAACATATGGATTTTTCATATTTACTATGCAATTCCATAGTAAACCCCTGCGAAACTTTCTTTGTTAAAATGAAGACTATGGTATGCACTTATTCCTTCGTATGAAATCCTGGGTTTTTCTTATGGTGCAACCATAATCATCTATTATCCATTCTCATATTTTCAGTTCTTATAGGACCGAACATGCCATGGTATTCAATCCCTACATATTTCTATTAATGCGCACCAGAAATGCCATGAGAGTCCATTTATGCACGCAAAGAAATCATGACTCCTCTTAGATACTTCTTTTTGGAGTATTCTAGATTTGTGTAGAAATCTCCATTGAACCATTCCCTAAAAAAAATCAAGATATTTTGTGAGTCATGTGCTCTTGGTTATCCGAGCAAACTGCACCTTAAATATCCACTAATCTTTCTAAAACTTAGGCTGTGTTTGTTTCAGCTTCCGTCAGCTTTCCACGGATATAAGCGGAGGAATCGAACCAAACGGCGCTGCTTCGCTGCGAGCTTTGACAAAGCTGAGCTCGCGATTGCACTGCGCAGAGAAAGCACCTCCGGAGCAGCTTCCTGCAGCTTCCCGCAAAGGGGTACGAATCGTTTTGCAAAAAAGACATACCGTTCAGCGCAATTACAAGCAAATGCCACCGGACCCTGAATCCCTTTTCCCCTCCAGCCCCGACCCCGTCTCCCAGACCTCCTCGCTGCCCTCCTGCCGGCAAGCGGCGCACGGCGGACGCCCGACCTCCCGCCGTCCCGCGGCGCGCTACCGGCCTCATCCTCGCCCGACCTCGCCGGCCGACCTCCTCCCTGCCGTCCTCCGCTCCGCCCGAGCTCCTCGCTCCCTCCCGCCGGCGGCAGCGGATCCCATCCTCGCCGAACCCACCGCCCGACTTCCTCCCTGCCGTCCTCCGCGCCGCTCGTTCTTCCCCGACGCCCAGGTCAACCGATGCGTCTCGAATCGCACCGCCTAGCTCCGTTCCCTGACGCCCAGGTTACGGATCTCGTGTCCACCGCCGATGCGCTCGTCGGCAACTCGCCGTGGCCAACTCTCGGCCTTTGCCCCGACCTGCTCGCCCGTCTCCGCCGCTGCCCACCGTCCGCGTCGCATGTCTCCTTCGCCGCCCACTGTGGAGCGGGAGGGCCACCAGGGCTGAGCACGGCGGCGTGGAGAACGGAATTTTGGAATCCATTTTCCTTTTTTTATTACTACTGACTGATTGCATGTGAACTTTGGACAGATCTGTGTCAAAATCTTTTGTTGTGTTTAATGTTATTATTAATAATTTGTTGTGTTTAATGATATTGTTTGTATAATGGTATGGCTATGTACTTTGGACAAATCAATTTTCTTATCAATTATTTGACGTGTTTAATCTTTAATGTTATGTATTATTGGTATTTCATAGCGACAGATATGATTATACACTTTTAGTCAGTAAATACATATGTACTCGAGGAACTCAGAGGGTATTTCAGTCAAATCATCAACACACAGCTAGACAGCCAGCCAAGTCGCCAAACAGTGACATTCAAAAAAGCAGCTTTTTCTGCACAGCAGCTTTCCCTGCACAGCTCCACAGCCAGCCACAGCCAGCCAGCCACAGCCCAAACAAACACACCCTTAGTCTACCGAGATTTTTCATGTCTAGGCTAATTTCTCAAAAGCACCATTTTAGATTAGAAAACAGCAATTCATGTCTTAATTAAATAAGACAAGGCTTCAAAATTGATATGTAGTTTTATGTGACACAAAATCACAATCACAAATATGTTCTAACTATGTTCCCGTGACACGGATTTTACATAATTAAGATTGAGATTGATGAAAATATATAATATAAACATTTATAACGGCTGCAATTATCACCCGTAAATTTTCTAAATCAATCAATAAATAGAAATAACCTTCTAAAAATTAGATAGAAATAACTTAAAGAGTAAAATATAAACTAATCTGATTAGCCTGTGGATCCAAACAGTGTAAAGTCAAAGGTCACCCTCTACTTCACTGGATCTAGACAGCCGAGCAGTAACAAAAACAATCAGCCGAACGGAACAGCAACCGGAGACGTGCAGACGGCCAGCATTAAATACACCCTGCTGCCGACGAGCATAAAACCCCACACTCGCTCACTCGCTGCTGCTGCGAATCTCAGTGACCACTTCCTTCCTCCTCTGCAAGTCTGCATCTTGCAACTTGCAAGAAGAGCAGAGACACGTCCGTCCATCCATGGCGGCCACCGTCGGCAAGGTGACGGAGGAGGCGGCGGCGATCCAGCCGAGGCAGGGGAGCGGCAAGGTCTTTTCCGTGTCCAGGCTGCTGACGAGGGACAGCACCGCGGCCGCCGCTCCGTCCTTCAGGGTCTACTACGGCGTGGCCTCCGCCGGGGCCGTGCCGTTCCTGTGGGAGTCGCAGCCGGGCACGCCCAAGAAGGACGCGGCGTTCGATGCCACCATGCCGCCCCTCACGCCACCGCCGTCCTACTACGCGGCCGCCAAAGCGGACGGCCGCGACGGCAAGGCCGCCGGCAGGAAGGGCGGCGGCATCCTCGGCTCCATCCTGCCGAGGTTCGCCATGGCGCGGCGGCGGACGAGGCCGGCGTCGGGGTCGCCCACGTCGTGGTCCTTCTCCTCCGCGTCGACCTCGTCTTCGTCGTCGTCCTCCACCTTCTCGTCTTTCCGCGGCACGCAGTCGCCGGCTTGCTCGTTGATGCGTGGCGGCGGAAGCAGCAGCAGGATGCGCGCGCCGTCGGCGTGCTCGTCGATGCGGGGCGGCGGAAGCAGCAGGATGCACGCGTTCTCGGACGAGGATGACGACACGACGATGGCGGCGGCGTGCTTCGGGGTGCGGGCCGAGAGCTTCAGGGCGCTCAAGGGCTGCCGCGTCGCCGTGACGGTCAGGAGCGCGCTGGCGTCCGTCGGTGGCGGCCACGGCGCACCAGCGGTGCAGGCACAGAGGGTCTAAACTAATCAAACTCGCAGTGTGCAAGGCGCGCGTTGTTAATTATCCTAAGTGTGTTTTGGTTGATCTTGTAATACTACTGGTGTATATGGAAATAATCAAGGAGAATGGAGATGTATGCGTTTTCAGAACTTGAGATCAGATCTCTCACGTCATGTGCAGTTGTGCACACTGCCATTTGACCATTTTCATTTGAACAAATCAATGTATTTGTGGTTTTCTTTTATATATGAGGAGAAGTGGAGTGTTAATCTAATCCTGTAACGTTGATTTCTTCCTACTCGTTCGTTGGGAAATAAATGCTCCCCGTGATGGAAATAGACACATCCTGATTTCCTGGAATAAGCTAAGAATTTCGGATAACTAAAAATAACACCCCGCAGTTTCTTGCTTCCACGTGTCGATGAGTCGATCACTCCATTACTACACTTTTATCTCAGCATCGAGCATCTCCAACAGGCGATGTATTTTAGCTTTTAGGACACCAAAATAGGTTGATGTAAAGTTTTTTTTTTGCGAAAAGGACCCCAGAACTATTACAGATGATCACCAGTACAACCCTCAAGAAACACAGAAAATACATTCCGGTCCGCCGCTGCCGCCGAGCTCCTCCCGAGCCGGCCACGCCTTGACGATCCGCAGCACCACCGCGTCCGGGAAGTCGCCGTCTTCATTCTTCCGAATCGCACGGCGGAGCAGAGAAAAGCTGGAAGAGCACTGGATCCTTGCCGTCGTCTTGAACACCAACGCGAGCGCCACCGACGCCGCAGACGACCTTGAAGACCTGGAGCCCCGACCTCCTGTACACCCCTCACGAGCCTCCCGCCGACGCCGGAGAGCACATCGGCAGAGCAGAGACGCACCTGCAGCCCAGGAGCTTCGCCGGAGACGAAACCGAGGAGGGGAAGCCGCAGGGCACCAAAAAGCGACGGCGCCGTCCTTCCCGCCACGGCCGCGCCGCCCGCACACCTACTATCTACACGCCGGAACGCGGATCCGGGGATCCCCCATCCTCCCGCCGCCGGAGCGGCTGGCGGAGGGTGAGGAATCCCCCGGATGCGCCGGCGGCCGCTGGTCGCCTCGAAGTCGCCTTCCAAGCTCCTCTGTGCACTGTAGAAAGAGATGGGGTTCCAGAAATTGTGAGTGTGTGGAATAGGTTGATGTAAAGTTTACATAAAGAAAAATGTGTTTTTTCCATCACCAAAAAGATCCAACCCCAATAGCTTAAATATAATAGGGCACCACGTCGCACAATCGGCCTCCCACCTCGAACATCGCCGATGGCCCCGCCACTCCATCCCGCTCCTCCACTGCTCCAAACCGCTCCCCCCGGCACCGACACGACCTCACATCTCCGCGCACCACTCCGAATGCTCTCTGAAGGATTAGCGACCGCCTGGTTCGTCTTCTTCGACCGCGACGAGGTCGTGTCGGCGGCTTGCTTATTCACGTCGCCTCCATGTGCGTCGAAGGGGAGATCAAAGGTGGAGAACATGGCGGCCGAAGCAACTAAAAAAAATCTCCCGCAGTTTCTTGCTTCCACCTGTCGATCACTCAAGTCCTACATTTTTTTGTCAAAGAGTATTTTTTTAATAAAAGAACTCTATGGGATATGTCTGCAGTTTCTCCTTATTGTTGTACCTGCATAGAACAGGTTTTCCCACTGCATCCTCACAGAGTCACAGTGCTGCCATTTATGTTTGGATCATAGTACAAGAAAATCCAGTGCGTCGGTACTGTGAACACGCATGACTGTGGCAATGTGGCATATGAGTGAGGGCCTTGTGGTGTGTGCAATTCTTGTCTATTCGGCCATAGATTGCCCATGCGAATTGAATGGCATCAGGAAATTAGGCATGGACGAGACGCGTCGAAACGCTCTCGACGACCCCAACCACATCTCATGCCCAGATGCAATGAGCGAGGGTCACGTGATCCTCCCGGCGGTTTTGGGTCTGCGACGACATCCATCTGTCATCCTCGTGCTCGTGCATGCGCGTTCGTGGAGCTTGGTTTGTACTACGAGTCGCTAGCCATTGACTCTGGACTCTGGACAGACTAAATTAGTTAAGCATCGCTCATTCGTGCGATCTATGTATGCAAGTTTTTAGCTCCAATTAGGTAGCACCTTGGGCAAAGAGATTTGCAAACTATGCCTTATAAACTAGGACGGAGGAAGTACCCAAGATTAACGACAACTTAATTAATCGAGTACCGAATCATTGCATTGCACTAATCACACGTCTGTGCGCGGCTAGCTGTATAACTAACCAAATCTTACGTAGTGTATACACTTGGCCAGCCTGCCTGCGGCCGGGTGCATGAACACATGGCTTGCTGGATGATCAAGGCTGGCTAGCTAGCTTGTTTTAATTTGGCGTCAGCAAGAGGGATCGATTACCGCGCACATTATCGCGTACCTGAACTCTTAAGCTGACTGTCACCTGCTTCCACACGAAGAGACATGCCAAATGGCGGCGTGAATTCAGCTGATACTACTTGACGCACTGGAGTATTACTTCGATATTTAAATCCAGATTCATTCATCACAACTAGGAGTAGGGGTCCCTATGAAAGTGTGAATTGGTTTGTGGGAACAGTTCTTAGAGCTGTCGCGATGGAGTATCTTACATGGTCGCCGCTCGATGCGCTCGCGCCACTACGGTCCATAGACCATAGGTTAGACTTCGTATATGATTTGTTAGAATTTGGGCCTATTTGGGGCAGCCCAATAAGCAATTCCTGAAATCTCAAATTGGCTCATGTGCATGACAGAATTTTGGAGGTGCAATGTGGTGCTAAATTTTAGGCCCACATTGCTAGTTGGAGGAGAGTTGCACCACCTTATATAGTGGAGTGTTGTACCACTTGGTGTGCTAGTTGAGAATAGAACGCTCTCTCGTGCGCACTCCTCCTCCTCCGCCGCCGCTCGCTCGTCACGACGCGGGTTGCGGGAATGAGCCGATGCCTATATTTTTGCTGTTCAGGAAAATCGAGTCGTGTTGGCGTACGTGTATATCTTAGCCAATTTGGATCGCTACCGGATCCCCACGTTTAGGGTTTCCCAAACCGCACTATATATTGCCTTGCACTACCGTGCGCCGTCACACACCGAACCAATCTAGGGTTTTGCCATCTCGTGCCTTGCGCCGCCACCGTAGTCTACTCCATCCCGAGCGCCGGCGTGCACCGGCGTTTGGGAGAGCAGGTCTCCGGAACCACTCGTCTTTGTGATCCTGTACGGGAGAGGGCGAATTAGGTTTTTGGGAAGCGCTTCGCGCGACTGCTCGCCGCTTCCACCACGGGTCGTCTACCAGCTGGAGCTGCGGACCGTCTCCGCAGGCGTCGTCTTCTTCGACCCGTCTTCACCAACGTCATCGTCAACAACATCACCACTGCCTTCGACGCGGTGAACCTGTCTGCATCGACTGCTGCTTCCTCTACAACCGTTCGGTACGTGCGACGTAATCCGAACTGTTTTACCATGGATCTGTTGGCGTTTATGTTGCTACTGTTCAAATTGATTAGTACATCTAGTATGTTCGTATTTCACATGTTAGTAGCTGTGTTAGTCATGTTTAATATTCTGGAATTAATCATGTAATTATTGCCTAATTATCCAACAATCCAAAAACCTAATTGTAGGCAATTTCGTGATTTAAATATGGCTGGTTATACCGATGCAATGAAACCGGAAAAGTTCACCGGTGTGCGCTATAAGACATGGCAGGTGAAGTGCCAACTCTGGCTCGAGGCCATGGGTGTCTGGGAAATTAGTAATGGTCTTCCTGAAGGAACTATGTCTGAGGAAGCTCAGAGTAAGTTCAAGAATGACACTACTATTTTCCGTGGATGCATTCTGAGTGTTCTTGATGCTCGTCTGTGTGATGTGTATTTGCACATAAAAGACGGCAAGGAGCTCTGGGATGCACTGAACGCTAAGTTCGGTGCAACCGATGCAGGCAGTGAGCTGTATATCATGGAGAGCTTTCACGACTACAAAATGGTGAATAACCGTAGCGTGGTCGAACAAGCTCATGAGATACAGTGCACTGCGAGAGAGCTGGAACTTCAAGTGTTCCCTACCTGACAAGTTGGCTGGATGCATTATTGCAAAGTTGCCTTCCTCGTGGAGGAACTTCGCCACAACTCTCAAACACAAGAGACGGAGATATCGGTTGAAAACCTGATAGCGTCTCTTGATGTTGAGGAGAAGGCTCGGGCTAAGGACACTGTGAGAGAGGTGAAGGTCAGTCTAGCGCCAACATGGTGCAGAAGAACTTTCACCACGGCAAGAGCAAGGCAAAGAGCAAGCCTTCCTTCAACATGCCTACCAAGACTACTTCTTTCAAGAAGAAGAAGAAGATGCTGAACAAATCTGAGCTAAAGTGCTACACTTGTGGAGAGCCCGGACACTTCTCTGTGGACTGCCCAGATCGTGCAGACAAGAAAGGGAAGACGCCAAAGCATGTCAACGTCGTGACCGCTAGCAATGCTGATGGGTACGGTAATTTACCGATTGTGCTTTCAGTATTTCAATCTCCATGTTGGTGGATTGATACGGGTGCTAATGTTCATGTATGTGCTGACATCTCTATGTTCACTTCTTATCAGGTCGCAGATTCAAGCGTCTTAATGGGGAATGGATCACATGCTTCTGTTCGTGGTGTTGGCACGGTAGATCTGAAGTTTACTTCGGGGAAGATCGTGCAGCTGAGGAACGTGCAGCATGTCCCTACTATGAACAAGAATCTTGTTAGCGGCTCCCTTCTATGCAGAGATGGGTTTAAATTAGTCTTGGAGTCCAATAAAGTAGTTGTGTCAAAGTTTGGACAATTTATTGGTAAAGGGAGGCTTGTTCCGCTTTTCATTATCGGATTTTTGTAATAAGTCAGTAAACCATATTTGTGGCAGTGTGGATTCGGATGCTAATGTTTGGCACTCTCGTTTATGTCATGTTAATTTTGGTTTAATGAGTAGACTTTCCAGCTTGAGTTTAATTCCTACTTTCACCATTGCCAAAGGTTCTAAGTGCCATAGCTGTGTGCAATCTAAGCAACCTCGAAAGCCTCACAAGGCAGCCGAGGAGAGAAACTTGGCACCTCTAGAACTCGTACATTCGGATCTATGTGAGATGAATGGCGTGTTGACAAAAGGTGATAAGAGATATTTCATGACTTTAATCGATGATGCTACTAGGTTCTGTTATGTATATTTGTTGCACACTAAAGATGAAGCTTTAGACTACTTTAAAATCTATAAAGCTGAAGTAGAAAATCAATTAGAGAGAAAGATCAAACGTCTTAGGTCAGATCGTGGTGGCGAGTATTTCTCCAACGTATTTGATGAATTCTGTGAGGAACATGGTATTATTCATGAGAGGACGCCTCCCTATTCGCCCCAATCAAACGGGGTTGCCGAGAGGAAAAACCGCACGCTGACCGACTTGGTGAACGCCATGTTGGACACTGCTGGTTTATCTAAGGCATGGTGGGGGGAGGCTTTGTTGACTTCGTGTCATGTCCTGAATAGAGTTCCTAACAAGGATAAAGAGAAGACACCTTACGAGGAGTGGTCTGGGAGAAAACCATCACTTTCTTATTTTCGTACTTGGGGATGTTTGGCGAAAGTCAATGTTCCAATTCCTAAGAAACGTAAACTTGGACCGAAGACAGTGGATTGTGTCTTTCTAGGCTATGCTCAGCGGAGCATTTGCTATAGATTTTTAGTGGTTAAATCTGAGATACCTGATATGCATGTTGATACTATTTTGGAATCTCGTGATGCAACATTTTTTGAGAACATGTTTCCTATGAAGGATATGCATAGCATTGCTAGAATTTCTTCTGAGATATTTGCTGAACCTAGTACATCTGTTGATCATTCTGAACAACCACATGTTGAGGAAGTCCTTGAGAAGGATGACAATGAATCAGCTCCCAAGAGGAGCAAGAGACAGAGGACTGAAAAATCCTTTGGTGATGATTTCATTGTGTACCTTGTGGACAATACTCCCACGTCCATTGCAGAGGCATTTGCATCTCCTGATGCTGATGACTGGAAAGAAGCTGTCCATAATGAGATGGACTCGATTCTTTCTAATGGAACTTGGGAATTATCTGAACGACCCTACGGCTGCAAACCTGTGGGTTGTAAGTGGGTGTTCAAGAAGAAGCTAAGGCCTGATGGTACTATTGAGAAGTACAAGGCACGGCTTGTGCCAAGGGCTACACCCAGCGTGAAGGCGAAGATTACTTTGACACCTATTCACCTGTTGCTCGACTCACCACCATTCGTGTACTACTTTCCCTGGCTGCCTCCTATGGTCTTATCGTTCATCAAATGGACGTAAAGACAGCTTTCCTTAACGGAGAGTTGGAAGAGGAAATCTATATGGATCAGCCTGATGGGTTTGTAGTAAAAGGTGAAGAGAGAAAGGTGTGCAAATTGTTAAAATCTTTGTATGGGCTGAAGCAAGCACCTAAGCAATGGCATGAGAAGTTTGACAGCACTCTTACGTCTGCAGGCTTTGCCATTAATGAGGCTGATAGGTGTGTGTATTATCGCCATGGTGGGGGCGATAGTGTTATATTATGCTTGTATGTTGATGACATACTTATTTTCGGTACAAGCATGATAGTGATAAATGAGGTCAAGTCTTTCTGTCAAAGAGCTTTGATATGAAAGATCTGGGACAAGCTGATGTGATCCTGAACATTAAGCTGATTAGGGATGAGAGTGGGATTACGTTAACGCAATCACACTATGTTGAGAAGGTCTTGAGCCGCTTTGGTTATATAGACAGCAAGCCTTCTCCAACACCCTATGATCCCAGTGTGACACTCAGAAAGAACAAAAAGGAAACGAGAGATCAATTAAGATATTCTCAAGTGATCGGTTCACTCATGTACCTTGCGAGCGCGACGAGACCTGATATCTCTTTTGCTGTGAGCAAGTTGAGCAGGTTCATGTCTAACCCGGGTATTGATCATTGGCATGCACTTGAAAGGGTCATGCGCTATCTGAACGGTACAATGAGTTATGGGATTCACTATTCAGGGCACCCTGCGGTGCTTGAGGGATACTGTGATGCGAACTGGATCTCAGATGTTGATGAGCTCTACGCCACAAGTGGATATGCATTTATTCTTGGAGGTGGCGCAGTGTCATGGAGGTCTTGCAAACAGACCATTTTGACGAGGTCAACCATGGAAGCAGAACTTACTGCTTTAGATACAGCTTCTGTTGAGGCAGAATGGCTGCGTGAGCTCTTGATGGACTTGCCGGTGGTTGAGAAACCATTACCGGCCATCCTTATGAACTGTGACAACCAAACGGTTATCATGAAAGTGAACAGTGCTAAGGATAATGCGAAGTCATCAAGACACGTAAAAGACTTGAAGTCTGTCAGGAAAATGAGAAACTCCGGAGTAATAACTGTTAGTTATATTCAAACAGACAAAAACCTGGCAGATCCCTTTACGAAGGGACTATCACGTAATGTGATAGATAGTGCATCGAGGGAGATGGGGTTGAGACCCGTGAGCGTTACACCATAGTGGTAACCCAACCTATGTGATCGGAGATCCCGTGAATTAGGACCTGGGAAGAACAAGCTAGTGGTTTAACAGAGGAGAGTTATTTTATAACCCTCTCCGTGGGAAGATGCATAACTCTCACATTCTGTAAGGCAGGTTGGCAATATGCCTTAATGTGTTTCTGTTGGCTATTCGTAGCAAAGGTGCTATCCTACAGAGCGACCTTGAAAGAACACACCTATATGAGTCCGACTGTTAAACGTCGCAGTCTATGAGATTTGGGTGATCTCTAGTAAGCTCATGAAGAGACCAGGGAGTATGACGCATATGCTCCACCCGCGGGGTAGGCTACTGGCAGCCACGTACTGGTTATGACTTTGAGTGAAGTCTATTGGCACCAAACTTGCAATTCAAGGTTCGTCCATTGTTCAAGTTGCTGGTAGATGTAGCTTGAAGCTCTAGGCGGAAGTTCAACTTAACAGTCTCTGCTGAAACACTGGTATATAAACAAGAAACGAGGTTTGGCAAAATCTCTAAATGGGAATTTGAGATCTGGTGGGGGATTGTTAGAATTTGGGCCCATTTGGGCAGCCCAATAAGCAATTCCTGAAATCTCAAATTGGCCCATGTGCATGGCAGAATTTTGGAGGTGCAATGTGGTGCTAAAGTTTAGTCCCACATTGCTAGTTGGAGGAGACACCACCTTATAGTGGAGTGTTGTACCACTTGGTGTGCTAGTTGAGAATAGAAGGCTCTCTCGTGCGCACTCCTCCTCCTCCTCCTCCGCCGCCTCGTCGCTCGTCTCGTCACGACACGCCGCGGGTTGCGGGAATGAGCCGATGCCTATATTTTTGCTGTTCAGGAAAATCGAGTCGTGTTAGCGTACGTGTACAGCTTAGCCAATTCGGATCGCTACCGGATCGTGGGCTGCTGTAACCGACTCGAACGTGTGCGACGTGGCCGGCCCACGTTCTACCTGTTAGGGTTTCCCGAACCGCACTATATATTGCCTTGCACTACCATGCGCCGTCACACACCGAACAAATCTAGGGTTTTGCCATCTCGTGCCTTGCGCCGCCACCGTAGTCTACTCCATCCCGAGCGCCGGCGTGCACCGGCGTTTGGGAGAGCAGGTCTCCGGAACCACTCGTCTTGTGATCCTGTACGGGAGAGGGCGAATTAGGTTTTTGGAAAGAGCTTCGCGCGACTGCTCGCCGCTTCCACCACGGGTCGTCTACGAGCTGGAGCTGCGGACCGTCTCCGCAGGCGTCGTCTTCTTCGACCCGTCTTCACCAACGTCATTGTTAACAACATCACCGCTGCCTTCGACGCGGTGAACCTGTCTGCATCGACTGCTGCTTCCTCTACAACCGTTCGGTACGTGCGACGTAATCCGAACTGTTTTACCATGGATCTGTTGGCGTTTATGTTGCTACTGTTCATGTTGATTAGTACATCTAGTATGTTCGTATTTCACATGTTAGTAGTTGTGTTAGTCATATTTAATATTCTGAAATTAATCATGAAATTATTGCCTAATTATCCAACATGATTGCCGTCGATATACCCATGAAAGAGCGGCTAGAAAATTAAGATAGGTGCCCGAATAGTGAGAGAGAAGACTTACTAAGGATCGATTGGGCTTTCATTTCCTGATCTAGTATCTAGCCGAGCCAAATGGCACAAGAAAGAAAATGAGTGAACCAGACCATGGGTAATCTTTAGGTAATGCCAATATGCCATCATGAGACGGAGGAGCTCAGAGCATCCCCTGCAAAAAAAAACATACATGATACCACTTTTCCCTACTGCCAAATTCTATCTGTAGAATAGACTAGAGGGAAAACAGCACATCTACCCAATCAACTTGGATGTTGAATAATTTACTAACCGCTCATAAAACTATATCTAATCATACACTAGAATATATACTCTATCAAGATATTTGTTAGATCGTATGATATGGAGACCTATACCATCAAATGATATTGATAAGTAGACTAGACTAGGGACAAAGCAACACATCTACACAACGAATCATATGAAATACAAACGGAGACGAATATATACACTATAATTTACGCAGGCATCGTAAACTCATCCAAGGAGGAATGCGACAATGATTTTTTTAGTTTGCTCATAATTCCGGTAATTTGTTTAACGCTATTTTAAAGGTAACTATCACAAAATAGGAACATAACTTTTGTTCATGTGGTTCTTAATTTAAAGTTAGCATGGCAGAATTCTAAATTTCAGCCTAGATGTTAGAAGTTTGTAAATAATAACATTATAATTAACATAATTTAAGTTAAATTGAAGTATATAAGTTTAGTAGAAAAGTTATTGTTTCAAAAGAAGAAAATATCGCTTGGTTAAATACAACTCTCCTAGCCTGGAGCGCAAACATCTCCGAACCGATTTGACGGTGGAGAAGGAGGTCTCACAATGTTTTCCGTATAACACCTTCAATCTTCGCATTCAACGTGGTAAGTTGTACGAGGAGGTCAAACCATTGGATCAATCTATTCCAGAAGTTTTTGGGTCCAACAAAAGGCGACCACCATCATCAAGGATGTAACTGACCAGAAGATAAAGTCTGAGCTTGTGTGCGACCTCTTTGGGAAGGAAACAATCGATGTCACCCATCAATGCTCGCCGCAAAATCGAGTAGCTACGCGCCCAGCAACATCCCGCGGTTGACGTTGATGGCACAACTTAGTACGAAAAATTAGGGGGAAAAACTCAAATTTGAACAACATATTGCTTTCAACGTAAATCATCATTTCCAAATTCGACACACATGTTATTCTTTGGATTACAAACTATCAGATGTGAAGAATTTTCTCCCTTTTTCGAGTCTCGGTCGATTTTTCAGAAGTAACTCAAATGTGAACTAAAAGTGTGCTCTAACTTGATCATAAAATTTGGCAAAAACCATTCTGATGTCTCCTGGAACGACTCCGTTCAGTAGAAACAAAGAATATTCAAATATTAAACCCCTTGGTATGAGTGTCATGTTGACAATTTGAACCCATTTTAAAAACAACCAAACAAAATGAGAAAAATCCAACTTTGTTTATAAAATTGATTTTGCATTTCATTTTGGTCGGAAAATAGAACTCACGCGTCCCGGTTAGGCCGCCCACGTGGGTGACATAACAGCCGCAAGAAATAAAACGCAGTTGGCAACCCACGAGTAAGGGACACTAGTGGAAACAGGGCCACTGGTCCCGGGTCGTAAGGGCCTCTAGTACCGGGTGTCCACCGGGACTAGCAAGGCGACACTAGAGGCCCCCCCTCTAGTACCGGGTCCGTTACGACCCGGAACAACAGGCTCCCACGTGGCCGCCGAGGCGCGGGCGTGGTGGAGAACCTCTAGTCCCGATTGGTCATACGACCCGGGACCAAGGACCTCACACGTGGCAGCTTGTAATTTTTTGTTTTTCCTCCCAATTTAATATTGAAATGGTGCAAAAAAATATGCGTTTAATTAATTAAAAATAGAAACTACATATAACATATCAAAATGTTCATAAATAAAAATATGTTCACGTCTATCCGGTTACATGGAGGTGCTCATAACCGGGACTAGAGCCCGTCTATTCGATTACACGTGTGTGGAGATCATAACCGGGACTAGAGCCCGTCTATTCGGTTACACGGGAGATCATAACCGGGACTTCACCGCTATTCTCCATTGTATTTTCCTTTTGTAGGTATGACTTCGCTGAGCAGAAACCCCGCAAGTTCCTCTGCTAGTGCTTGAAAGCGCTTCTTTAGTGGCATACTCTCGCGCAATGGCTCTGCCTATAAAAGAAGGAGATCAATACGAATATTAATCATGACTATCAAAAATTATGAATGACACTGGAGATCAATTGATGAATATGATTGTTCACGTACGTCTGAAAATTTCTTTGGGTCCCGCTCAGTGACCGAACGACGAATCCACTCGCAAACGAAATATCCACATAAATTGGTCCCCTGTGGTTGCCTCTCGATCCACTTTACGAGAATAGAATTCAATCAAATCATAGTCAACATATAGTGGTATTGAAAACAATAAATAAAGAGATGCGTGAACCTAGCTAGACCGTACTACCTACCTGTGGGTGAACAAAAGTCAGCTGTTCTTCAAATGAACCTGAACCCTTTGTCCTCGCTTTGAATTGTTTCCAAACCCTGCCGGGCAAAAAAAAGAATAAATGAGTTATTAGTTGCTTGATATCTTTGAAATCAATAAGAGAGACTGATATAGTGCGATAATGTTTGAAATTACCTTTGGAGCGTATCTAGAATGCTTTGGTACCTCTCCTCAGGCCAGTCCAATGAGTCGTAGACTTGAACTCTTGATCTATCAACTTCAATGACTAGCAGAATGTAATGATCGCTGCGCATGATTATATACACGTCAGTAACTCATCAGTTACACTTAATTTGTACAAGCGAGTAACACTCTCTTACCTGAAGAAGTAAGGAAACATTATCTCCGTGTTGAAATGTTGCTTCATTAGGGTATTTAGCAAGTTCTTCTCCGTGTCCTTCACGTGGTTTTTTAGTGTCCTTGCATTAACTCGTACTGGGTTAACGAACCCAAAGCCATAGATGCCCTTTCTACCACATTCATCACTCTTCATTCTGCATAATACCGTAGTGAGCATAATTAGCGATGGCAATGAACGAGCTGAGAGCTAAAGACTTTATCTTTTTTGGAAATAAATGAATTGAATCACTTACAGACAGTAGGCACCGACGAGAGCCAAGTCGAGGGAGTCAAGGTTGTATAAGTACCAGAGTTCTTCGAGCTGAATTGTGAACATGTCTTCACCCGCGAAATGATTTTTTGTAACTTTCACACAGATCAAAAATTCATCAAATTGCTTTGTGGTTTTCATGTACCAACTATGGAGTTGTCGCATACATGTCGGTAGACACTTTATCTGATCACCTCGCAGCAGGGACCTCCCCCATTTCCATTTCCATGAATCATCTACATCAGACGGAAAGAGATTTTCGTTGTCCAGTTGAGCAAGAGTAATACCAGCAGCTGCAGCAAAGTCCTTCTTCAAGGATAAAGTAGGAATTAGGTCCGTCACGGAGCCATGACCACTGGGTATAACTACGAGCGGGGCTATCGACTGGTTTGCCTGTTGTCCGAGCTGGGCAACGTCTCTTTTCCCTCTGGCACTACTACTTCTCGTCTTGGGAGAGCTACTACTTTTACTCAGAGCTCGTAAATAGTTATCTGGCTTATTTTTCTCATATTGCGATGGTTCCGTGATGAATCCAATAGCCCACTTGTTTTCCTTTGCAGTAAATGTTTGCTTTTCCTCGGGCTTTTTCCGTGCAAGCTGTCTTTTTGTGTCTGCATCCACCCACGCATCCAATTGCTCTTTAGTCATGTCGCAAGCTCTGAGGTCGTCAAGGCTTTTGGGTACTTTTGGGAGGGGCGAACGTCGGGGGTCTCGCCTGAATCCCATGGACGACGAAGTGGCGCCCTTCCTATGTCGGGGCTCATGCGGCGGCGGAGTCGGCTCATGCGGCGGTGGAGTCGGCTCATGCAGCGGCGGAGTGGGCTGACGCAGCAGTGGAGTCGGCTCATGCGGCGGTGGAGTCGGTGCACGCGGCGGTGGAGTCGGCGCACGCGGCGGCGGAGACGACTGATGCGGAGGCGACTGATGGTTGTCGTCCCCTTCATCGTCATCAGGTGGTGAATCGTGAATTGGCGGAGACGATGGTGGCCTTGGCGCCCAGCCTTCAAACTTGATGTATTTCTTCCGCCATAGAATTAGACCACCCACGACATCCCCTAGCACCAACTCATCATCAGCTCTTGGGAACTCAAGGTTCAGTGATTCATATCCTTGTACAACTTGATCCACGCCGACACGAGCATATCCATCTGGAATGGCATTGCCAAGCCACGATGCTGTAGAGTCAATGGAGAATGCATAGCCGTCCGCCACCTTCATGGATAAGTTAAATACTGGGACATGCAGCTCACAAGTTGTTTTCTCCGTGATATAATCCACGGGTAACTTGTCTCATCATCACCGACCATAACCGAGGAAGCCACGCTGCTTCTGCGATGCGATGGGCCGCCTTGACTCGCTTGTTCCAGCTGAAGAGTTGGCGCCCCTTGCTCGCGCATTTGATCTATTTGCTTCTGCTGCTCCTTATAGAGAGCAACCATCTGGTCATGATTTCTTTCTAAGATCATCAACCGGTCTGATTCCTGCTGCTCCTTCCTCCTCTTTGCTCTCAATCGGCTTCTATAAGAGGCACGGTCCTCGGGAAACCCTTCAATCCACGGCACTTCTCCTAAGCCTCGTGTTGATCCTCCTTTTTCTTTGGTCCCGAGGGCCTCTGACAGCTCGTCCTTCTCTCTGTCGAAATAAACTTTCCCTCTTTAGACTTGGCAATTAAGTCAATAAATTTTTTTTGGGCTCCGTTGACTACTTTGCTTTCATCAATTATTAACTCCCCTGTTTCCATGTCATACTCCCCTCCATGCGCAAGTAGCCAATTCCTTATCCTTCTGTCCCATTCCTCTGTGACCGGGGTGAGCCCTTTTGCACGCAACTCGGACTCAATTTTTTCCCACTTAGGCTCGGCAACTCGGTAGCCACCTGGCCCCATCTTATGGTGATACTTCTTTTTCGCTGCATTATTCTTATTCGTTTGCGACCTTTTCTTAGCTCGTTCTGATTTCTTGTACTCCAGAAATGCAGGCCAGTGAGGCCGCTGCCTCTCTCGTGTGCCGGTGAAATCCGGAAGTTTCCCATCTTCTTCCCACTCACGGAATAATTTGTTCTTGTAGTTATTGAATTGTTGAGCCATCTTCTTAAGAGCGAAATGCTTGACTTTGTCCGTCATTTTTTTTGTCTTCACCTCATCTTCCAAGACCGGTAGGGTGAAATGTGCAATGAGCTTGTTCCAAAGCACATCTTTGGTTCTCTTGTCGACGTAACTAACTCCCTCTAACTTTGGCTTAATCCATTCCTGAGTGCTGATATAAACGTTGTCCCTGACAGTGACTCCGCATTGATGCACAAACTTAACTGCGTTCGGCACGGGTGCCAGTGGTTGGCCAGTAGTTGCATTCACCTCGTCAATTGTGAGATGCTCATCTTTGCCCATCCCTTGGGCATGGCCTCGTTTAGTGGATTGGTTCGATGCGGAGGTCTAAAAATATGAAACATGTGTGAATACATATATATGCACAAATCAGTTATTGCATCTGCTCAACATAGGCTTAATATACCTCGCCAGATGGCGTGGGTCCACCAATTTCCGAGTCCTCATCTTCAGCTCCTTCCGCGGGATGCCGAAATTCATCTTCAGCTCCTTCTGCGGGATGCCGAAATTCACCGGGTTCACAAATGTAGGAAAGTAGCTCTTCTTCCCCTTCGCTCCGTAACCATGGACAAGGGTCTGCGTATAACTTGAGACTTGGGTCAGTGGTCACTTTGAAGGGCGGAATTTCATGAAACTTGTCGTAATCTTCTGACATGTCTGTCTTGTCCTCCACTCCCACGATGGTTCTTTTCCCTGAAAGAACTATGTGGCGCTTTGGCTCATCGGCTGATGTATTCACTTCCTTATCTTTTCTTTTTTTTGGCTTGGTAGACATGTCCTTCACATAGAAAACCTGAGCCACATCCTTGGCTAGAACGAATGGTTCGTTGTCGTACGCAACATTCGTGAGATCCACTGTAGTCATTCCGTACAATGGGTCTTCCTTTACCCCGCCGCCTCTCAGGTTGAACCATTTGCACCAGAACAAAGGGACCTTCAAAGAAGGTCCATAGTCAAGTTCCCATATCTGCTCTATGCAACCATAATATGTGACCGTGGCCTCATTCGTGCTCTTATCATCAAAGCGGACACCACTATTTTGGTTGGTGCTCTTTTTATCTTGGGCGTTCGTGTAAAATGTATTCCCGTTTATCTCATACCCTTGGAAAGTCCAAATAGTCGAAGATGGCCCCTTAGACAACAAGAACAGCTCATCTGAGACTGTGTTGTTGTTGTTCAGATGCGTTTCCAACCAACCGCCAAAATTCTCCATGTGTTCCTTTGCAATGGCGGAGTCATCCATCCCCGGGTTGTTAGAGCGTACAATATCCTTGTGCATCTGGATATACGGAGCCACCAAAGTGGAATTATGCAGAACTGTGTAGTGTGCTTTTGTGAAAGAATACCCGTCCCTGCATATGTATGATTTCTTTCCTAGAGTGCCTTCTCCACTTAGTCTCCCCTCATGTCGCGATTCAGGAAGACCAATCGACTTAATGCCGGGAATAAAGTCAACACAAAACTCAATGACCTCCTCTGTTCCATACCCTTTGGAGATGCTTCCTTCTGGCCTAGCACGGTTATGAACATACTTCTTCAACACTCCCATGAACCTCTCAAAGGGGAACATATTGTGTAGAAATACAGGACCCAGAATGTGAATCTCGTCGACCAGGTGTACTAGGAGATGTGTCATAATAGTGAAGAAGGATGGTGGGAACACCAACTCAAAACTAACGAGACATTGAGCCACATCCTTCTGTAACCTTAATAGAGTGGTTGGGCTGATTGACTTCTGCGAAATTGCATTGAGGAACGCACATAGCTGAACAATGGATACTCGAACATTTTCCGGTAGAAGCCCCCGCAATGCAACCGGAAGCAGTTGAGTCATCAGCACGTGGCAGTCATGAGACTTTAGGTTCTGGAACTTTTTCTCTGCCATATTTATTATTCCCTTTATATTCGACGAGAAGCCAGACGGGACCTTCATACTGCTCAGGACTTCAAAAAATATCTCCTTCTCTTCTTTGGTAAGAACGTAGCTAGCAGGACGTAGACGTCCTTTATCCGTCCTCATTGGATGCAGGTTCTTTGGGTCTTTCAAAAGTTGCTGGTCCTCTCGTGCTTCCGGAGTATCTTTTGCCTTCCCATACACGCCCAAGAAGCCTAGCAGGTTCACGCAAACATTCTTCGTCACGTGCATCACGTCGATTGCAGAGCGGACCTTTAGGATTTTCCAATAGGGTAGTTCCCAAAATATAGACTTCTTCTTCCACAGGGGAACGTGGTTGTTAGCGTCCTTCGGAACAGACTGTCCGCCAGGACCCTTTCCAAAGATTACATCTAAATCCTTGACCGCATCATATATATCTTCACCACTTTGGAGGGGTGGCTTCGGCCGGCGATCTTCCTCACCTTTGAAATGCTGCTGCTTGCTTTTCTTTCTTAGGGGATGCTGAGTTGTAAGAAATCGACGATGACCCGGGTACACATTCTTGTTACCTACATATATACTTTCAGTGCTATCTAAACAGTGTGTGCATGCATTGTATCCCTTGTTCGACTGTCCTGAAATGTTACTAAGAGCAGGCCAATCATTGATGGTTACAAACAACAACCCTCGTAGGTTAAATTCCGCTTGTTTGTACTCATCCCACACAGGTACCCCTTCATCACGCCACAACTGTAAAAGTTCATCAACTAATGGCCTCAGGTAGACATCAATGTTGTTACCGGGTTGCTTCGGGCCTTGGATGAGCACTGGCATCATAATGAACTTCCGCTTCATGCACAACCAAGGAGGAAGGTTATAGATACATAGAGTCACAGGCCAGGTGCTATGACTGCTGCTCTGCTCCCCAAAAGGATTAAAGCCATCCGTGCTAAGACCAAACCTTAAGTTCCTTGGGTCACGTGCAAATTCCTTGTACTCTGTATCGATTTTTCTCCACTGCGACCCATCAGCCGGGTGTCTCAACATCTCGTCGCTCTTGCGGTCTTCTTTGTGCCATCGCAACAACTTGGCATGCTCTTTGTTTCTGAACAAACGTTTCAACCGTGGTATTATAGGAGCGTACCACATAACCTTGGCAGGAACCTTCTTCCTGGCGGGCATGCCCTCAACATCGCCAGGGTCATCTGCTCTGATCTTATACCGCAATGCACCGCATACCGGGCATTCATTCAAATTCTCATACTTCTCACCGCGGTAGAGGATGCAGTCATTAATGCATGCATGTATCTTCTGCACATCTAATCCTAGAGGGCAGATAATCTTCTTTGCTTCATACGCACTCTCGGGCAATTCGTTACCAGCCGGCAGCTTGTCCTTCACTATTTTCAGTAAACTCCCAAATCCCTTGTCAGATAAACCATTCGCTGCCTTCCATTGCAATAATTCCAGTGTGGTACCGAGCTTTGTGTTGCCATCTTCGCAAGTTGGGTACAACTTTGTTTTGTGATCCTCTAACATGCGCTCCAACTTCAACTTCTCAAGTGTAGTTTCTGCTAGGGTATGTGCATCAACGATGACCCCACGTAAATCATCATGTATGATGGGATCATCTGGTACCTCTTCATCATCAGCTTCCCCTGTTGGGTTACCAACATATTCAGGGTACATGTAGTTGTCATCGTTCTCTTCTTCTTCGTTATCTTCCATCATAACCCCTTTTCTCCGTGCTTGGTCCAACAATTATAGCCGGGCATGAAACCAGAAGTTATCAGGTGGAGGTGAATTCTGTCTGTGTTAGGGTAATCCTTCTCATTCCGACATTTCTTGCATGGACAACACATAAAACCATTGGGCCCCTTGTTATCCTTAGCCACATTGAGAAAAGATTGCACGCCATCCATGTACTCTTTAGAGCGTCGGTCAGCGTACATCCACGGATGACTCATCTGCAAATCACCGCTAAAACCCATTACGATAAACCAACATAATAGGAAACATATCATATTCATTAATACAAGTTCATCACATTAAAACCAAAGTATAGTAGTGACCAAATGTAATACATAGTTCTCATAAAACATAAATTAATTGAAACTAGAATACAACTATCTAAAGAATTTAAATCCAACAACAAATGCGATCAGAATCGCAACTAAGGTAACTATTGAACCAACAGCATAATGATACCAAGCCTCTTGACTAATGACATATTTTCTAATCTTTCTAAGCTTCAAGCGCATTGCATCCATCTTCATCTCGTGAACAGCGACGACGTCGGTAAGCTCGACCCCGTGAGCATCAACGATGTCGGCAATCTTCAAGTCCAATACCATCTTCTCTTCTAGGCATTGGAGACGAAGATCTTCACTTATCTTCAATTTTGCTTTCAAATCGTTGTTTTCTTTTATAAAAACTCTACAATAGGGTCGGCTGGAATTTCCGGTTCAACTACCTCCTAAATAAAAATATATCTATGTCAATTTGGTCGGCATGATTGTTATAAACACGAAACAAAATAAATAGTGATAAAAATATACCACATCCGAATCATAGACCGGACGAGGGACGACGGGGACGGATATCAAAACCATGACACTATACATAAAAAACATAAGAAAATTATACAAGAAAAATAATTATGCAATCAAATCATACAAGTAATTTTGTAAAATAACAGATAAAAGAAGAGGCTCACCGAGGTGGTGCCGGTCACGGGATGGCGGGGGCTATCGACGGCGGTGAGGACCGAGACGACACTAAAATCCACAAATAATAAATTAATTTGAGCTCAAAATACATAAAAAATGAACTACCTAGCTTAGGCATTTCATCAAACACCTAGGTAGCACTATAAAAATGAAATGAGCTAAACTTGTATGGAAATGGCTAAAATTCGGCCGCCGGGTGAAAGGATCAAGTGTTGCTAACCCTTGGAGAGATGGGTGCCGTCTATCTTGACAAATCTTGGAAAAAAATGGGGCTACACTTGAGCTTGAGAGAGAAACAATGAAGATGAGCTTGAGAGTTCAAAATGGTGGCTGGCCCGGGGTGGGAGATGATATAGCGGGACCTCTAGTCCCGGGCTGTACCACGGCCCGGGACGAAAGGTCCACCCTCCTGTCTCCACCCTGCCGCTGACTGCCTCGGTCCCGGGTGGTATCACGGCCCGGAACTAGAGGTGCCCTACAACCCGGGACCCGACCTGCGCAGCGTCGGAGCAGCCGGCCCGGTACTAGTTCCCTCCTCTAGTCCGGGATCGAACCACGCCCGGGACTAGAGCCCAACACCCCTCTCCACCAAAGCCCCTGTTTCCACTAGTGGGACAAGGGGGGATTTTTTTCTCTACGCAAACGATTTTCAACGAACAACTTGAATTTCGAGATACAAGAAACTATAGCAGAGCACTTCGTCCACGCTCTGCATTCTGCCGACGTCTAGAGTCGAAGTGTGGAAGAGCCGCGAGCGGGATGAGGCTGTTGATATGCTCAGCTCATCAAATCGCCGAGGGCGACGACATAGTCGGCGTGTAGAGTCGTGGAAGAACAATAGAATTTTCCTACCACCACTTATTTAGATTCATCACAACTAGTAGCGGTTGTGACAGCGTAGTCACAGGGGTTGATGTGAGTTGGTTTGTGGGAACAGTTCCCGACCATTTTTATTTATTTCGTGTTCTGTGTTTTTTCATAGCCAATCTTCTATTTTTTTAATAACTATATGCGTAGAAAATATCAACATATATAATATAAAAATTATGTAATATGAAAATATATTTTATGATGATTCTAATAATATTGAATTTATATTGTAGATGTTGATATGTTTTCATATATTTGGTCAAATTTCAAAAATTTGACTTTAGCTAAACCCAAAAGCCAATATAATTGTGAACGGGGGGAGTACATGGTCGCCGCTCGATGCGCTCGTGCCACTACTGTTGTCGGCGTTCGATGTTGGCACCGACATATACATGAAACAGTGGCTACAAAATTAAGATAGGTGCCCAAATAGTGAGAGAGAAGACTTACTAAGGATCGATCCGTTGATGTGATTGGGCTCTCTTTTCCTGATCTAGGCTCTAGCCGCCAAATATTTGGCACCAGAAAGAAAATGAGTGAACCAGACCAATGGGAATCTTTAGGTAACGCCAATATGCCATCATGAGAAGAAGAGAGATAAATTGACCCCGAGCCAGCAATAGTTAGTTCACTGAAAAGACTGGAGAAATAAATGGAAACATGCATGATGCCTCTCATCCATACCAAATTCTATCTCTAGACTAGAATAGGAGCAACACATTAGTAGAAAGACAGACAAAGCCATATCATTACTCATGCCCTCCGGATTCCTGGTCAACGTCGACAATGACCCAGACCCAGCCGTGTGTCGGTCGGATCCATGTCGCCGGTGGCAGAAAAATGCATTTGGCAAATTGTTTGTTCAATTTAGATTTCTGAATGAAACTGGGGATGCAAACTGATTAAATGCAGGTGCTCGCTTGAGATCTTGCTTGAGGAATTGTCTGGTTCAGTTCATGATGATGCAGATAACGATGTGAATGGTTGGAATGATGATGATGTCCTCTGAAGAGTTTTTCGGCCACTGGCAGATGCAGATCTCCATCTCTAAAAAAAAAAGATTCACTGCGGTTGTTGGTCTGCTTAATTAGGCATAAAATGGATGATGGACATGTAGTCTAGTGGCGAGAAAAACGACTAGTAGATTATCTACAACGTGTGTGATTATCATTAACTTATGGCAGCTGCAGCCTGCAGGTCCGGGCGTGTGGTTTTGTCAACTCCTGCACTAAGCAGATGACTTGTTTTATACTCCCTCTGTTCACAAAAAGATGTCTCAACCTATCTCGAATTTGCATGTATCTAGACATGATTTAGTATGTAGATACATACATATTTGAGACATGTTGAGACATCCTTTTGTGAACGGAGTGAGTATATATCCACATCTTGCCCCAAGGAAAAACAAGAGAATATAATCAGTGCAACAGATATGACTGCATGCAATTGATCAAGATTTTATTATCAGCAGATAGATGTACCATCCTTAGAAAGTTACAGTGTACTGTGTACAGACCATAAATCATTCCCAAGTAGGAAATGAGGATAGGTACGGTACATTGCTTTGGATCTTCACTGGATAGAACTACACATGGCCAGGCCAGAGTTACAAGCGCGTCAGTCAAGCATCCCCAGCTAGGCAGCTACATAGAAGACAATTCAGCAAGTTCCAACAATGGATCAGATCCCTGGCAGTGTCACTAACATTCTGCAACTTGATAATTTAGCTTCAATTAATTTCTGACCGAAGGCAATGGCAATTGTTGCACTTAGATTGATAGGATCTCTTGATGGGATTATAAAGTATAAGGAGGTGGCTTGGTTACCAAGTAAAGAGATTACAATTATGGAAACAACTAAACAAATCTAATCCTCCTTAATTTCGATTGGGTAGACGTGTCCTACACGTACACGTCTAACACCCCCCGCAGTCGGAGCGGGAGCAACACAGACATTCAGGCTGGAGCGGAACTCGACGAACACAGTGGACGGCAACCCCTTGGTGAAGATATCAGCATACTGAGATGACGTCGGAACATGGAGAACACGAACATCTCCAAATGCAACCCGCTCACGGACAAAGTGTAGGTCAATCTCCACATCTTTGGTGCGTTGATGCTGAACTGGATTCGTCGAAAGGTAGACAGCGGAGATGTTTTCACAGTAGACCACCGTAGCTCGCTGAAGAGGTCGATGGAGCTCAGACAGGAGCTGGCGTAGCCAGCATGCTTCAGCAACAACATTGGCAACACCCCTGTATTCAGCCTCCGCACTCGAGCGCGAAACAGTTTGCTGGCGTTTGACGACCATGAAATCAGATTGTCACCAAGGAAAACACCATAACTGAAGGTGGATGATGGCTACGTGTTGGTGAACCCCAAGAGGAAGGTTATGATGTAGACAGCAGAAGTTTTCCCTTGAGAAATCTACCCAAGGTTATCAATCCAGTAGGACTTGACGATCTATCGGAAGGTTGTTGATGTTGACTCCCCCTGGCGCTAGGGAGCTTGCACCAACGTGGAATCTGCACAGACACAAACCAGAACTTTGCCCAACACGAAACAGAGAGGTTGTCAATCTCTCCGGTCTTGCAGAAACAAAGAGTTAAACGTATGGTGTGGAAAACAGCAGGAAAAACAGCAAGTAACAGGAAACAGATGATTGCAGCAGGTTGTGTAAACAGTATGAGGAAATTGGACCAGGGTCCACAGTTCACTAGTGGTGTCTCTCTCAGAACAGATAACTAGCATGTTGGGTAAACAAATTACAGCTGGGCAATTGACAAATAGAGAGGGCATAACAATGCAATACATGCCAAGATGTCTACTATGAAATCTAGTTGGGCATTACAACAAAGTACATAGACCGTTATTCCAACAGCATCTATGCCTAAATAATCCACCTTCAAGGCAGCATCCGCATCCTGTTCAGTATTAAGTTGCTAACAACAGATTATTGCATGAAGTAAAGTGTGTAATGTAATCAATACAAGTGCCCTTGGACACTGCACCAATGTTTTATCCCTAGTAGCAACAGCACATCTACCATCTTAGACCTTTCTGTCACTGATCCAGATATCTAGAGACTGAACCCACTATCGAGCATAAATACCCCCTCTTGGAGTCACAAGCATCTACTTGGCCAAAGCATCTACTAGCAACGGAGAGCATGCAAGATCAAGAGCACATAGATAAACAACTTGAATAAACATGGTATCAATATTCATCGGATCCCAGCAAACACAACATCTAGCATTACAATAAGATGATCTTGATCATGTTAGGCAGCTCACAAGATCTAAACATGGAGGCACAAGGTAGAGAGACAACCATCTAGCTACTGCTATGGACCCGTAGTCCAGGGGTGGACTACTCACGCATCACTCCGGAGGCAGGCATGGTGATGTAGAGCCCTCCGGTGATGATCTCCCCTCCGGCAGGGTGCCGGGAAGAGCTTCAGAACTCCTCCGATCTGAGATTGACGATGACGGCCGCGACGGAACTTTTCGTGGAATATGATCGACCGTAATAGGGTTTTCGCGTCGCGGAGAATATATAGGCGAAGAGGCGGCGTCGGTGGCCGAGGGGGGCCACCACGCCATAGGGGGGCGCGGGCCCACCCTGGGCCGCGCCCTAGTGTGGCGTGGCCCCCTGGTGGGTCTGCTCCGACTCCCCTTTGGACTCCGTGATCTCCTCGTGATATTATTGACGATGTCTTTTGTTTCGTCCAATTCCGAGAATATTTCCTTAATAGATTTTCTGAAACCAAAAACAGCAGAAAACAGGGAACTGGCACTGTGGCATCTTGTTAATAGGTTAGTCCCAGAAAATGCATAAAAATGATATAAAGTGTAACCAAAACATGTAGCAATTGATATAATAACAGCATGGAACATCAAAAATTATAGATACGTTTGAGACGTATCAAGCATCCCCAAGCTTAGTTCCTGCTCGTCCTCGAGTAGGTAAACGATAAAAACAGATAATTTTTGAAGTGACATGCTACCAACACAATCTTTGATCAAATAACAATGTAATGCACATGATCTGAATGAAGTGATCCAAGCCAATGGTCTATAGTTTGCAAGCAAGTAAATAAAGAGTAAACATAAGTGATCACACAAGTGCAAACTTTCATGAATAACACTATAAAACATTTAGAGATATAATAGTCTAACATAATAGTTAGTTCACAGCAGCAATAATTTCAACATGAAAGTGTTTGTATCAACACAAAGGAAGATAATAGCTTCAGCTTTTGCTTCAACTTTCAACATGTATATCATATAGATAATGTCAATGCAAAGAATATGATCAACCAAACACAAAGTTATGTAAAAACTGTTATACTGGAGTTGACAATGATGTTTGCTTAAGTAGACAGAAAGAAGTGGGAAAACTGACTCAACATAAAAGTAAAAGAATGGCCCTTCGCAGAGGGAAGCAGGGATTAACATCATGTGCTAGAGCTGTAGTTCCCGAAGGCATATAGAGAGCATAAAATATTGTTTTGTAAGGTAATGGTGTATACAGGTGTCAACAAATCAGCAAATAGGCAATACTCTACTTCACTAGTTGATCAAACTTTACAAGAGCGGCTCCCATGAAGGACGTTATTTCTACCAGCGGGCAGATCATCCCTCTTCTCTTTTGTTTACACACTTGTGAACATTGCTTGACTGACGAATCAGGGGCAAAAAGATGTGAAGAGAATTGTTTGGTTAAAGTTGTAATTAATTGGGACTGGGCACCCCGTTGCCAGCTCTTTTTGCAAAATTATTGGATAAGCGGATGTATATGCCACTAGTCCAGGTGTGTAAAATTTGATCAACCAGGAAATAAAGACCACCTATCTACGTCCTTATGAGCTTTTCAAGTAGTGACACAAAAAGGAAATGTAACAGTTTTGAGTAGTTAGTAGATAGCACATGAAGAAATTTACTTGGAATGGTGAAAACACCACATAATAGGTAGGTATGGTGGACACAGGTGGCATGGATTTGGCTCAAGGTTTTGGATGTACAAGAAGCATTCCCTCTTAGTACAGAGTTTAGGCTAGCAAGGTTATTATAAGCAAACATCATTATCAACTGGAATAGCAAGAGTGTACATAAAACACAAGGTTTGACGAACCATAGACTCCCACTGTCTTCCTTGTTAACACATAGCCTTCATCCAAAAATTATCTAGACTACTATGGACTTCCAATTATGCAACAGATTATTATAGCAGAAAATCCTTATAGTAGTTCTTCATTAATAGCCATTACTTACATGATGCACAAGCTTAAACATTAATTACTTGACAGCTCAAAACAATTGGCAAGCATCAAATTACTCAAGACAACGATCTAAAAAGATTCATGTAAGCATTTTATACCACTACCACATGCATAGCATTTTTCTGGTCCAACCAAACACCAATCAACTTATTTGACAACTCTCCAAACAGATATAAGTGAAGCAAGAGAGTACTTTCTTCAAAAGAAACTGAAAGCTCTAACAAGAGATGTATGAAAAACTGAGAGCTAACAGCAATAACAGCAACTAGACAGGAATACTCAACAAGTATAAGTGAAGCACAAGAGTATTCTAATGAAAAAGTGGAGCGTGTCTCTCTCCCAAACATGAATACTAGGATCCAACAAGTATAGCACAGCAAACAAAACAAAACAAACTGAAAACAAAAACACACTGACGCTCCAAGGAAGAGTACACTAGTATGAAGCAATAAAAATATAGCACCATTAGAGATGACCTGATAATTTGTAGATGAAGAAGGGGATGCAGCTTAGATGCTTGAGTCTTCTTGAAATATGCTGGGGAGGTAAGCCTCCCCAAGCTTAAGCTCTTCACTCTTCTTGATCATGTAATATCATTCTCCTCTATCAACACTTGAAAACTTCCTTCACACCAAAACTTAACAGCTTTTCTCATTAGCAGGTTAGTGCACTAAAAGATAATACTTCAAAGTTCTAGCAAAGACAAAACTCACAAGCCAACTATTTTAAACATTAGCCACTGTTACTAGGCTCAAGTGGGCACTTTTACACGAAAAGAAACCACTTAAAAACTTGTAAAAGAGAGAATGCAAAATAAAAGACAGAATCTGTCAAACCAGAACAGTCTGTAATGACGAATTTTTTCGAGGCACTTACGATGCTCAGATGAAAACTTTTGAAATAATGAAAGTTGCGTAACATCATCAGGAACATGCACAAAAATTTCAGCATTTTTCGATTTTTTCTGATTTTCTACTGAATTAAACGGTGACGAACAGCAATCTGTCCCAATGCAGTCCCGAAAATAAAAACCAACTTTGCATTAGTAACTCTCCTTGGCACAACAAAACAGCAAATAAAAGATACAAAGGAGTTGCTACAGAGGTAAACAAGCATCCTTGACTCAAGAAAACAAAAATAAAACAGCAAATAAAAACATGGGTTATCTCCCAGAAGTGCTTTTCTTTAATGCCTTTGAGCTAGGCATGAAGAGATGCATCAAGTATTGTCAAGACCAGAAACATCAAGGTTCCCAAAAGCTTCAGATAAATCATAATTCACAACAAGAGGGGTTTTCATTTTAGCTAGTTCTTGAGAAGAAAACTTGAGAGGCCCACTGCAAGCTTTATTAGTAAATTCATAAAATCCATTATCCAGCACATCAGAAGTTGAAAGTTTTGGTTTAGGCCCCTTAGGTACATACATGAATTTCTTTCCTTTATCTAGAATATACCCTTGCTTCTTAGTTTTGAAAGAGGAAAAAGTATTACTCATGGTGTCAATGACTTCCTCTATCTCCTCAATCCTAGAGTTTTGATCATGATTTTTAAAGCAAGTTTCTAGAGCAACAATTCTTTTATTAAGATCTTCCAAGGATTTATCAAATTTTCAGTGTTCTCAAGTAGTTTTTCAAGCTTAACATCAATACTTGGAAGATTCTCTACAACCTCAAGCTTTTTCATAACATCCTCAAGAGAGACTTCAATTTTAATTTCATTAACAGGTGGTATTCCTACTAGACTTTCAAGGATGTAGCTAGCCTCTAGAGCAGGTGTTCCTAGGAAGTTACCCCCTGTCAAAGTGTCCAAAACATATCTATACCAATTGGTAATGCCAACATAAAAGTTCCTAAGAAGGATTGTAGTGGAATGTTTTTTAGCACACCTATGATGAGCATTACTAATTCTGTACCAAGCATCTTTTAAACTTTCTCCCCCTTGTTGCTTAAAAGTTCGAACCTCAACCTCAGGAGATGAAACAAAATAAGAAGAACCAGACATGATGAGCAAACCGAAATAAACTAGATGCAGGAATTTAATTTTTTTGGGTTTTTGATTTTTAACAGCAAGCAAAACAAAAATAAAACAAGACAAAAAACAAAGTAAAGAGATTGGAACTGAGAGACTCCCCTTTCCAATAGCCTCCAAGTCCCCGAACGGCGCCAGAAAACAGCTTGATGGCTACGTGTTGGTGAACCCCAAGAGGAAGGTTATGATGTAGACAGCAGAAGTTTTCCCTTGAGAAATCTACCCAAGGTTATCAATCCAGTAGGACTTGACGATCTATCGGAAGGTTGTTGATGTTGACTCCCCCTGGCGCTAGGGAGCTTGCACCAACGTGGAATCTGCACAGACACAAACCAGAACTTTGCCCAACACGAAACAGAGAGGTTGTCAATCTCTCCGGTCTTGCAGAAACAAAGAGTTAAACGTATGGTGTGGAAAACAGCAGGAAAAACAGCAAGTAACAGGAAACAGATGATTGCAGCAGGTTGTGTAAACAGTATGAGGAAATTGGACCAGGGTCCACAGTTCACTAGTGGTGTCTCTCTCAGAACAGATAACTAGCATGTTGGGTAAACAAATTACAGCTGGGCAATTGACAAATAGAGAGGGCATAACAATGCAATACATGCCAAGATGTCTACTATGAAATCTAGTTGGGCATTACAACAAAGTACATAGACCGTTATTCCAACAGCATCTATGCCTAAATAATCCACCTTCAAGGCAGCATCCGCATCATTCAGTATTAAGTTGCTAACAACAGATTATTGCATGAAGTAAAGTGTGTAATGTAATCAATACAAGTGCCCTTGGACACTGCACCAATGTTTTATCCCTAGTAGCAACAGCACATCTACCATCTTAGACCTTTCTGTCACTGATCCAGATATCTAGAGACTGAACCCACTATCGAGCATAAATACCCCCTCTTGGAGTCACAAGCATCTACTTGGCCAAAGCATCTACTAGCAACGGAGAGCATGCAAGATCAAGAGCACATAGATAAACAACTTGAATAAACATGGTATCAATATTCATCGGATCCCAGCAAACACAACATCTAGCATTACAATAAGATGATCTTGATCATGTTAGGCAGCTCACAAGATCTAAACATGGAGGCACAAGGTAGAGAGACAACCATCTAGCTACTGCTATGGACCCGTAGTCCAGGGGTGGACTACTCACGCATCACTCCGGAGGCAGGCATGGTGATGTAGAGCCCTCCGGTGATGATCTCCCCTCCGGCAGGGTGCCGGGAAGAGCTTCAGAACTCCTCCGATCTGAGATTGACGATGACGGCCGCGACGGAACTTTTCGTGGAATATGATCGACCGTAATAGGGTTTTCGCGTCGCGGAGAATATATAGGCGAAGAGGCGGCGTCGGTGGCCGAGGGGGGCCACCACGCCATAGGGGGGCGCGGGCCCACCCTGGGCCGCGCCCTAGTGTGGCGTGGCCCCCTGGTGGGTCTGCTCCGACTCCCCTTTGGACTCCGTGATCTCCTCGTGATATTATTGACGATGTCTTTTGTTTCGTCCAATTCCGAGAATATTTCCTTAATAGATTTTCTGAAACCAAAAACAGCAGAAAACAGGGAACTGGCACTGTGGCATCTTGTTAATAGGTTAGTCCCAGAAAATGCATAAAAATGATATGAAGTGTAGCCAAAACATGTAGCAATTGATATAATAACAGCATGGAACATAAAAAATTATAGATACGTTTGAGACGTATCAGTGGATTTGCGAGTATCGGGGCAGCAAGCATCCGTGTATGCAGTGAGGGATGCAGGCGACGAGCGGTATATCTGAAGGCCATGATCGACGGTGCCTTGGAGGTACCGGAGAATCCGCTTGACCGCATTGAGATGCGGCTCCCGGGGGTCATGCATATACAAGCTGACCTGTTGCACGTCATAAGCGATATTTGGTCTTGTGAATGACAAGTACTGGAAAGCACCCACCAGGCTCCTATAGGCAGACGGATCAGCAACAGTGGCGCCAGCAGCTGATAGCTTGGACTGTGTGTCTACGGGAGTGGAGCATGGGTTGCACTCACTCATTCCTGCGCGATCAAGGATTTCGATGATGTACAGCTGCTGGGAGAGTAACATGCACTCCGAGGACCGAGTAACTACAACGCCAAGGAAATAATCCAATGTACCAAGATCCTTGAGCGAGAACTCACGCTCGAGAGCCATGATGGTTCTCCGGAGAAGCTGCGCAGAAGAAGCTGTGAGAACTATATCATCGACGTAGAGCAACAGGTAAACAATCTCAGTGTTGTTCTTGTAGATGAAAAGCGAGGGATCCGCTCGGGAGGTGACGAAGATGAGGCGCAGCAGGTGGTCGGCAAAGCGGTTGTACCAGGCACGAGACGCCTGTTTAAGTCCATAGAGAGACTTATTTAGCCGGCAAACACGGTCGGGCTTGGAGACATCAATGAACCCCGACGGTTGTGCACAATAGACCGTCTCGGCAAGAGTACCATGTAGAAATGCATTGTTGATGTCGAGCTGATGAACCGGTCAATCTTGCGTGACAACAATTGAGAGGACAGTTCGAACGGTGGCCGGTTTGACAACAGGGTTGAAAGTCTCTCCATAATCAACACCTGCGCGCTGAGTGAAACCACAGAGAACCCAGCGGGCTTTATATCGATCCAAGGACCCATTCGGCTTAAGCTTGTGCCGAAATATCCACTTGCCAGTTACAACATTGGCGCCAGGCGGACGAGGAACAAGATCCCATGTCCGATTTGTTTGTAGAGCACTGAATTCGTCCATCATAGCGGAGTGCCAATGAGGATCCTTGAGAGCTCCCTGGTAGCTCTTGGGTAGAGGACTAAGAACATCAGCCAAAAGATTAAGACGATCAACAGGTTTAGACAAACCACGTTTTCCACGGGTAAACATGGAATGAGTGTTATCGGCAAGCGGAGGTTCGACAGAAGCTAAAATCACTGGCGGAGTTGGAGGAGTATGGGGTTCAGGTGTCGGCGGTGTGTTTGGTTCGGGTGGAGGAGTTGTTTACGGTATCGGTGCAGCTGGGAGAATACGGGATGGAAGAATGACATGATCATCGAGAAAGGAAAGATCGGTGGCTGTAGGAAGTGTTGTGGATTGTTTGGCTAAAAGGAAAGTGTTTTCATCGAAGACAACCTGGCACGAGATTATTATTTTGTGTGTTGCAAGGTCAAGACACCGATAGCCGCGATGGTTAGAAGGGTACCCTAGAAAAACGCAAGCGGTCATGCGAGGAGCTAACTTGTGTTGTGCTGTAGCGGATAGGTTAGGATAGCAGAGACAGCCGAAAACCCGTAAGTGGTCAAGAGGAAGAGGGAGGCCGCGAAGAGTTTCGTATGGTGTACGGAATTTTAGGGTTTTGGTGGGGTGAAGGTTGAAGATGAAAGTGGCAGTGTGAAGAGCTTCAACCCAATAGGTTGGTGGCATGCTGGTTTGGAAGAGAAGTGAACGCACCATGTTATTAGTCGAACAAATGAGCTTCAACCCAATAGGTTGGTGGCATGCTAGCTTGGAAGAGAAGTGAACGCACCATGTTATTAGTCGAACGAATGACACGTTCGGCTTTGCCGTTTTGGGAAGAGGTGTATGGGCAAGACATGCGAAGTGTAGCGCCGAGTGATGGGAGAAATAGGTGTGCAGTTTTATTGTCAAATTCGCAACCGTTGTCACATTGGACAGATTGAATAGTGGTGTTAAATTGAGTAGATACATAGGCAAAGAAGTGTTTAAGTGTGGAAAAAGTGTCAGATTTTGCGCACAAAGGAAAAGTCCACAGGTAATGGGTGAAATCATCTAACACAACTAAGTAGTATTTGTAACCAGACACACTAGGAAGAGGTGAAGTCCATAAATCACAATGTATTAGCTGAAAAGGTCTAATTGTTTGAGTAGAGGAAGTATCAAAAGGTAGACGAACATGTTTTCCTAATTGACAAGCATGACATAAATGATCATCGGTAGCATTTTTATTACAAGGAAAAGAAAAGGCACTTGCTAGGTGCGACAAAGCTTGACTACTGAGATGTCCTAGGCGGCGATGCCACAATGTTGATGAAGACATGGTGGTGGAGAGGGCGTGCGCAGCGGAAGATGGCCACCAGAAGGGGTAGAGGTAGCCGGAACTATTGCACCTGACGATCTCTTTCTTGGTGCGGAGGTCCTTCATAGATAGACCAAAAGGATCAAACTCGACAGAAACTAGATTATCAGTGGTTAACTTACGACGAAAATAAGATTTTTTACAAGGTTAGGTGTTACTAGGACATCATTAAGAGAAAAATAATGATTAGGAGCAGAGAGGGTGGTGTGGCCAGTGCGGGTGATAGGAAGGGTGTGACCATTGCCAACGATGACATGTGGGTAGGGAGAGTTATAGGGGAGGATATGCAAGATATTACCCTGATTACCGGTCATGTGAGCGGAGGCGCCTGAGTCCATAATCCACTCATTTGGGGATGGTGGTGTGAGCAACATGGTGTTGAAGACCTCCATGAGATGTCCTTGGTCAAAGGATGGTGGCGGTGCATCATATGTCGGTGCAGGCATCGGAGCTGACGGAGGCGGTCCGGGCATCCAGTGTGGTGGCGCTCCGGGCATCCACAGCACGGCTGGCGACATCATGGCGTGATGAGCCTGTGGTGGACCGAGAGGTGGTGGGCGCGGAGGTTGTAACACCCCGGCCACCCCCGGGCCGGGCCTGTCACCCCTGGCAGCTCGCTAGGATCTCCAGACTGGCCCCACAGATCAACACTAGTCTTTTCTGCGCACTTTGTCCTCACTCGTGCGCACCCGGGAACCAGTTCCTGGTCGGTCACCCATCCTTGGAGTGCTCCGGGCCAAGCACGCTTAACCTCGGAGTTCCTTCCAGATAAGCTTCCGGAAAAGAAGTTGCAACTTATTGATATGAGTATTCTATCAATCCTGTTAAGCCCTGAGCCAGGATCTCACATCCTTCCCCCTTAGAAGACCGACGCCCTCGTCGGTCAGCCCCCCAGTCCAAGAACTTCCCCTCTTGGCACCCGTCTGTGCGCCCAGTGCCGGCACATGCTCCAACATGTCTGCCCACTGACCCGCACACGCCCGAGTTACCACGAGGGTCGGCTCTGATACCAAATTGTAACACCCCGGCCACCCCCGGGCCGGGCCTGTCACCCCTGGCAGCTCGCTAGGATCTCCAGACAGGCCCCAAAGATCAACACTAGTCTTTTCTGCGCACTTTGTCCTCACTCGTGCGCACCCGGGAACCAGTTCCCGGTCGGTCACCCATCCTTGGAGTGCTCCGGGCCAAGCACGCTTAACCTCGGAGTTCCTTCCAGATAAGCTTCCGGAAAAGAAGTTGCAACTTATTGATATGAGTATTCTATCAATCCTGTTAAGCCCTGAGCCAGGATCTCACAGAGGTGGAACAGGCAACATCTGGATAGACCCCGCCCAAGGGTTTTGCATAGAGGGCCTGATACGTCTCAAACGTATCTATAATTTTTGATGTTTCATGTTGATATTATACCAATTGCTACATGTTTTATATACACTTCACAGTATTTTTATACATTTTCTGGTACTAACCTATTAACAAGATGCCACAGTGCCTGTTCCTGTTTTCTGCTGTTTTTGTATTCCAGAAAAGTTGTTAAGGAAATATTCTCGGAATTGGACGAAAATCAACGTGCCCCAGTTTTTCACCGACACGACCACGGAGTCCAAAGGGGAGACGGAGACGAGCCACGAGGCGACCATGATGACGTGAAACACACATTCGTTGGGAGACCCCAAGAGGAAGGTATGATGTAGTGCAGCAGCAAATTTTCCCTCAGTAAGAAACCAAGATTATCGAATCCAGGAGGAGTAGGAGCACTTCAGAAGGTTGTCAGTGGCGGAATGTGGTACGGCGCAATACCAGGGAATCTGACGGCTGACGTGGAACCTGCACACAACACAATCAAACTACTTTTCCCCAACGAAACAGGAAGGTTGTCAATCTTTCCGGCTTGCTGAAAACAAAGGATTAAACGTATGGTGTGGAAAATAGGAATTAATTGCAGGAAGTAAAAGAGAACAATGATTGCAGTTGGTGGTTTTATCAATGTAAAAGAATGGACCGGGGTCAACAGTTCACTAGTGGTGTCTCTCCATAAAGATAAATAACATGTTGGGTAAACAAATTACAGCTGGGCAATTGATAAAATAGTGAGCGCATGACAATGCATATATATGACAAGATGATTACTATGATATTTAATTGGGCATTACGACAAGATACATAGACCGTTATCCAACTGCATCTATGACTAATAATCTACCGCCAGGTTAACATCCGTGTCCCCCGTTGGTATTAAGTTGCAAGCAACGGATAATTGCATCAAGTAAAGTGCATAATGTAAACAACACAAATGACCATAGACATAGCATTGTTGTGTTATCCCTAGTGGCAACAGCACATCCACAGCCTTAGACGTTGTTGTCACTCGCCCAGATTACCGGAGGCATGAACCCACTATCTAGCATAAATACTCCTCTTGGAGTTACAAGCATCTACTTGGCCAAAGCATCTAGTAGTAACGGAGAGCATGCAAGATCATAAATAACATATAAAGATAGATTGATAATCAACTTGATCATAGTATTCAATATTCATCGGATCCCAGCAAACACAACATGTAGCATTACAATAAGATGATCTTGATCATGTTAGGCAGCTCACAAGATCTAAACATGATAGCATAAAGTGGAGAGACAACCATCTAGCTACTGCTATGGACCCGTAGTCCAAGGATGAACTACTCACGCATCACTCCGGAGGCAGGCATGGCGATGTAGAGCCCTCTGGCGATGATTCCCCTCTTCGACAGGGTGCCGGGAAGAGTTTCTGTACCCTCCCGAGCTAGGGTTGACGACGGCGGCGGCTCTGAAACTTTTCGTGGAATATGGCTCGGGTATTTAGGGTTTTCCAGACTGGAGGAATAAATAGGCGAAAGGACAACGTCGGAGGGCACCCGAGGGCCCACACCACCCCTCGGCGCGGCCAGAAGGTGGGCCGCGCCGAGTCCTGGTGTGGCCGCCTCGTGGCTCGGCTCCGTCTCCCCTTTTGACTCCGTGGTCGTGTCGGTGAAATACTGGGGCACGTTGATTTTCGTCCAATTCCGAGAATATTTCTTAACAGCTTTTCTGGAATTCAAAAACAGCAGAAAACAGGAACTGACACTGTGGCATCTTGTTAATAGGTTAGTCCCAGAAAATGTATAAAAATGATATGAAGTGTATATAAAACATGTAACAATTGGTATAATATCAGCATGAAACATCAAAAATTATAGATACGTTTGAGACGTATCAAGCATGCCCAAGCTTAGTTCCTACTCTTCCTCAAGTAGGTAAACGATAAAACAAAATAATTTTTGAAGTGACATGCTACCATCATAATCTTGATCAAATAGTATTGTAAAGCACATGTAAATGAATGAAGTGATCCAAGTCAATGTCTATAGTTTGTTACCAAATAAATAATGAGTAAACAACTGAATCATATAAGCAAAACTTTTCATGAATAGTACTTTGGAGACATTGCATCCACAGGTTTACATAAGAGTTAACTCAAAAAGCAATAGATTCTAGTAAAAGGTATTTAACCCACACAAAAGAAGATTTAAGTTTCAGCATTTGCTTCAACTTCAACATATTTATCTCATGGATATTGTCAATATAAAGCAATATAATAAGTCCAATATGTAGCATATAACAATTGTTGTACCAAAGTTGACACTAGTGTTTGCTTGTGTAAGATAGAAAGAAATAGGAAAACTGACTCAACATAAAAGTAAAAGAAAGGCCCTTCGCAGAGGGAAGCAGGGATTAAATCATGTGCTAGAGTTTTTTAGTTTTTGAAATCATATAGAGAGTAAAAATTAAGTTTTGAGAGGTTTGTGTTAATTGGTCAACGAATCAGTAGTGGAAAGTACAATATGACCCCTGCCAACCAGACTTTTAAGAGCGGCTCCCATGAAGGACGTTATTTCTACCATCAAGGCAGATCATCCCTCTTTTCTCTTTGTTTACACATGCAGATGTGTCACTGAGTATTCAGTTGACAAAATGTGAAGAGATTAAGCGGTTAAAGTTGTAATTAATTGGGGTTGGGCACCCCGTTGCTAGCTCTTTTTGTAAAATTAATAGATAAGCGGATGTATATGCCGCTAGTCTGGAGGTAAAGTCTGTTTGACAAGTGAAATAAAGACATCCACCACGTCCTCATGAGCTTGGTAAACATTGACACAAAAAGGAGTAGTAACAATTTTGAATAGTTTAAAGGTAGCACATGAAAATTTTACTTGGAGTGGCAAGGAAATACCACATATAGATGGTTATGGTGGACACAGATGGCATGGATTTTGGCTCAAGGATTTGGATGCACGAGAAGCATTCCATCTCACTACAGAGTTTAGGCTAGCAAGGTTATTTAAACAAACACAGACTATCAACCGGTACACCAAGACTTATATGACAAACATATTGCAAAGATTATAAGACTCCACACTATCTTCCTTGTTAACCAAACCCCTTTTACTAGAAAATATCTAGACCTTAGAACTACCACTCATGCAAACCAAATTTCAACAAGCTTTACGGTAGTTCTTCACTAACGGGCTTTACTTACATGATGCAAAAGTTTAAACATGACCTACTTGGTAACTCAAAACAATTGACAAGTATCAAATTATCCAAGTTAGTGATCTACAAGAGTATGTAAGTCTTTTCCATTATACCATTACCACATGCAACATTTTCTGTTCCAACCAAACACCAATCAACTTATTTCAATAACTCTCCAAACAAGTATAAGTGAAGTAAGAGAGTACTTTCTTTAAAAGAACTAATAGTTCTGACAAGAGATACATGAAAATAAGAGCTAAAAGCTTAACAGTGCTAGATATGAATACTCAACAAGTATAAGTGAAGAATAGGAGTATTCTAATGAAAAAGCGGAGCGTGTCTCTCTCCCAATCAAGAATGCTAGGATCCATCAAGTTGTGATCAGAAAATAAAAATAACATACTGAAAATAAAAGCACACAGACGCTCCAAGAACAGCACATATGAGGTGAAAGAATTAAAATATAGTTTCACTAGAGATGACCTGATAATTTTGACGATGAAGAAGGGGATGACTTGGGCATCCCCAAGCTTAGACGCTTGAGTCTTCTTGAAATATGTTGGGGAGATCCCTGGGAGCATCCCCAAGCTTAAGCTCTTCACTCTTCTTGATCCTATTATAACAAATTTTCTTTTATTTGAGTCAAGGAACTTGTTTACTTCTGTAACAACTCCTTTGTATCTTTTATTTATCGTATTGTTGTGCCAAGAAAAGTCTCTAATGCTAGATTTTGATTACTGCGCAGAAACAAATTTTTCTGCTCAAACATTTGTAAATTCATAGAAACATGATTTAAATCTGAAGTTTTTTGTGCGTAATCCTGATATATGTACGCATCTTTTTTTAGTTCAAAGTTTTTCGATCTGAGAAACGTAAGTGCCTCAGAAAAATTCGTCTTTACGGACTGTTCTATTTTAGACAGATTCTGTCTTTTATTTTGCATTCTCTCTATGACAAGTGTTAAGTGGAATTCTTTTTTGGGTGGAAGAGCTTCACATAAGGCTAGTAACAGTAGCTAATGTTTAAAATAATGGTCATGTTTGCGTCCTTACAAAACATGTGAGTTTTTGATTTGATGCACTAACCCTCTAATGGGAATTACGTTGAGTTTGGTGTGAAGGAAGTTTTCAAGGATCAAAGAGAGAAGAGTGATATAATAGGATCAAGAAGAGTGAAGATCTTAAGCTTGGGGAGGCTCCCATGGATCTCCCCAACATATTTCAAGAAGACTGAAGCGTCTAAGCATGGGGATGCCCAAAGCATCACCTTCTTCATCGACAAAATTATCAGGTCATCTCTAGTGAAACTATATTTTAATTCGTTCACATCATATGTGCTGTTCTTGGAGCGTCTGTGTGCTTTTATTTTCAATTTATTTATCTTTATTTTCTGATCACAACTTGTTGGATCCTAGCATTCTTGTTCGGGAGAGAGACACGCTCCGTTTTTTCATTTGAATACTCCTATTCTTCACTTATACTTGTTGAGTATTCCCATCTAGCACTGTTAAGCTTTTAGCTCTTGTTTTCGTGTATATCTTGTTCAGAGCTACTAGTTCTTTTAAAGAAAGTACTCTCTTACTTCACTTATACTTGTTTGGAGAGTTATTTAAATAAGTTGATTGGTGTTTGGTTGGAACAGAAAATGTTGCATGTGGTAAATGGTATAATGGAAAAGACTTACATACTCTTGTAGATCACTAACTTGGATAATTTGATACTTGTCAATTGTTTTGAGTTACCAAGTAGGTCATGTTTAAACTTTTGCATCATGTAAGTAAAGCCCATTAGTGGAGAACTACCGTAAAGCTTGTTGAAATTTGGATTGCATAAGTGGTAATTCTAAGGTCTAGATATTTTCTAGTAAAAGGGTTTGGTTAACAAGGAAGACAATGTGGAGTTTTATAATCTTTGCAATATGTTTGTCATATAATTCTTGGTGTACCGGTTGATGGTCTGTGTTTGCTTAAATAATCTTGCTAGCCTAAACTCTGTACTGAGAGGGAATACTTCTCGTGCATCCAAATCCTTGAGCCAAAATCCATGCCATCTGTGTCCACCATAACCATCTATATGTGGTATTTTCTTGCCACTCCAAGTAAATTTTTTATGTGCTACCTTTAAACTATTCAAAACTGTTATTACTCCCTTTTTTGTGTCAATGTTTACCAAGCTCATGAGGACGTGGTGGATGTCTTTATTTCACTTGTCAAACAGACTTTACCTCCAGACTAGCGGCATATACATCCGCTTATCTATTAATTTTACAAAAAGAGCTAGCAACGGGGTGCCCAACCCCAATTAATTACAACTTTAACCGCTTAATCTCTTCACATTTTGTCAACTGAATACTCAGTGAAACATCTGCATGTGTAAACAAAAGAGAAAGAGGGATGATCTGCCTTGCTGGTAGAAATAACGTCCTTCACGGGAGCTGCTCTTAAAAGTCTGGTTGGCAGGGGTCATATTGTACTTTCCACTACTGATTCGTTGACCAATTAACACACACCTCTCAAAACTAAATTTTTACTCTCTATATGATTTCAAAAACTAAAAAGCTCTAGCACATGATTTAATCCTTGCTTCCCTATGCGAAGGGCCTTTCTTTTACTTTTATGTTGAGTCAGCTTTCCTACTTCTTTCTATCTCCACAAGCAAACACTAGTGTCAACTTTGGTACAACAATTGTTATATGCTATATACTGGACTTTTATATTGCTTTGTATTGACAATATCCATGAGATAAAAATGTTGAAGTTGAAGCAAATGCTGAAACTGAAATCTTCCTATGTGTTGGTTAAATACCTTTTACTTAGAATCTATTGCTTTTTGAGTTAACTCTTATGCAAACCTGTGGATACAATGTCTCCAAAGTACTATTCATGAAAAGTTTTGCTCATATGATTCAGTTGTTTACTCATTAATTATTTGATAGCAAACTATAGACCATTGACTTGGATCACTTCATTCATTCGCATGTGCTTTCCAATACTATATTATCAAGATTATGATGGTAGCATGTCACTTCAAAAATTATATTGTTTTATCGTTTACCTACTCGAGGACGAGTAGGAACTAAGCTTGGGGATGCTGATACGTCTCAAACGTATCTATAATTTTTGATGTTCCATGTTGATATTATACCAATTGCTACATGTTTTATATACACTTCATAGAATTTTTATACATTTTCTGAGACTAACCTATTAACAAGATGCCACAGTGCCAGTTCTTGTTTTCTGCTGTTTTTGTATTCCAGAAAAGCTGTTAAGGAAATATTCTCGGAATTGGACGAAAATCAACGTGCCCCAGTTTTTCGCCGACACGACCACGGAGTCCAAAGGGGAGACGGAGACGAGCCATGAGGCGACCACGCCAGGGCTCGGCGCGGCCCCACTTGCTGTCGCGCCGAGGGTGGCTGATGACCCACAAGTATAGAGGATCGCAACAGTCTTCGAGGGAAGTAAAACCCAAATTTATTAATTCGACACAAGGGGAGCCAAAGAATATTTATAAGCCTTGACAGATGAATTGTCAGTTCAGCTGCACCTGGAAACAGACTTGCTCGACACAGTTTATCAGTAGCAACAGTTTTATGACAGTAGCAGTAGTGAAATAATAGTAGCAGTGAAATAAAGGCAGCAGTAGTGATTGAAGTAAAGAGCAGGATTAAAAATACTATAGGCATGGGGATGAATGAACGGGTATTGCATGGATAAGATAGCTCATGTAATAATCGTATTTCAGGGCAATTGCAGGTAGATAATAATAATGCATCCAAGTAATAATTAATCATAGGCATGTGTTTCGTATTTAGTCGTACGTGCTCGCAATGAGAAACTTGCACAACATCTTTTGTCCTACCAGCCCGTTTGCAGCGGGGCCTCAAGGGAAACTACTGGTAATTAAGGTGCTCCTTTTAATAAAGCACCGGAGCAAAGCATTAACACTCCGTGAACACATGTGATCCTCAAGTCGTAGCCATCCCCTCCGGTTATCCCAATTTCAGTCACTTTGGGGCCTCGGTTCCGGACAATGACGTGTGTATACAACTTGCAGATATGATCCAAAACAATAATTATTCTCATGATACAATAACATGTTCAGATCTGAAATCATGGCACTCGGGCCCTAAGTGTCAAGCATTAAGCATAACAAGTTGCAACAATGACATAAAGTACTAACAATGGATACTAGGCACCATGCCCTAACAATGTTACATCTATTACATGAACGATCTCATTCAATCCCTACCATCCCCTTCAGCCTAGAGCGGGGAATTACTCACGCATGGTTGGGGGAATCATGGATGGTTGATGGAGAGGCGGTGGTGATGATGATGGCGATGATCTCCTCCAAATCCCCGTCCCGGCAAGGTGCCAGAACGGAGTTTCTGATCCCCGAACTAGGGTTTTCGGTGGCGGCGGAGCTCTGGAGGGTTTTCTGGAAAAAGCGTCCGTTCTTCTGGCGTTTTTAGGTCATAGGGAATAAGTAGTCCAAAGGGCGGCGTCGAGGGCCACACGAGGCGGCCACGCCAGGGTAGGGCGCGGCCCCACCTCTGGCCTCGCCAAGGGGTGGCGTGGCGCCTTTGTGCGCCGTCTCCGCTTCGTCTTCTGGCTCCGTGGGTCTTCTGGAAAAGTAGGACTTCTGGAATTTTTCTGGAATTTTCCCGAAACTTTGACTTTCTGCACAAAAACAAGACACCAGGGAAATTCTGTTGAAAACAGTGTTAGTCCGTATTAGTTACATTCAAACCACCGAAATTGGAGGTAAAACAACAGCAAAAGTGTTCGGAAAAGTGTTGAAAACAGTGTTAGTCCGTATTAGTTTTGGACGTATCAACTCCCCCCAAGCTTAGCTTATTGCTTGTCCTCAAGAAATTCAGTTGACAACTGAGTGCGATAAAAGAAACTTTTACGAACACATTTGCTTCATATGATGTATACATACTTACTATATGATCAAAAGCTTAGGCAATTCATGATAGGAACTTGTCGGCCCAGTGGAAACCGGGGTACCATGGGCCGGCCTGCCACAACCCTCGACACTCCGCGGGAATTTCTACAAAGGACCAGGCATTCAGCCTGGCGAGCCTCGCGAGGGACTTTTCCCCTCGCGAGGATTTCTTCACTCGGTTGAGCACTTCTGCTAAGGACCAGACGCTCGCCTAAGGGGCCTCGAGAGGCACTTTCCCCTCGGGAGGGCCTCTCCTGCCCCGAAAACCACTAAGTCCTGACGCGTCTCTGCGCCACCCTCGCGAGGACCCTCTCGCGAGGCGTCAAGTACTACAGAGCCTCGGCGAGGCTCCAGGCCCTCGCGGGGTTCCTTCAAGTGGAAGGAAGCTCCTGCAACCGCTGCAGAGGGCACATGGGCTCTGCGCCCGCCGCAATGTGACGCGCGCGCCTACGCGCGGTGACGACAACGCCGCAGTTGCCATTCTCGTGTATAAAGCAGTCAACAAAGTTGGGGCAAGCAAAGCGGGCTCCAAGAATAGCCGTTTTGGTGTTAAAGCGGCCGGCCGCCGCTACGCTCCAAGCGCGACATCACCGTGGGGCACGCCACAGGACTTTGCAGCGCCAGCCCACCGTCCTGGATGGACGGTGGCTTTCTCTGCCAAGACGACGTGCTCTCTGCCATGGACCGCGTCCATGGACAACCCCGACGCCGTGCGCTGTGCTCCACCTTCGCCACCATGTGGATACCCTTCCCGCCTGTAGTTTTCGGGGAAGAGGACCGAGACAGTATATAAGGAGGCAGCGTACGACCAAGGAGGGGGATCCCGACTCATTCAGCTCATTCCCCACTGAAGCTGCTACGTCTGAAGGAGAAGACGGAGCTCATTCCACCATAGTCCACCAAAGCCATAATTGTGCCCTCGGCAAGCACTTTGTACTGTGAACCTCTCCAAGCAGTGCAATACATCTTAGCAGGACGTAGGGTCTTTACACCTCGCTGAAGGAGAAGATGTTCCTCACCGAGCTCGACGAGCACCGTCGCCGAGGTTGTTGAGGATTTGTTTGACGTTGTGTTCAGCCCCTTACTCGATTCCTGGCATCTGAGAGACACCCCTAGTTCCTGGGACTAGTCTCCGACATTTGGCGCGCCAGGTAGGGGGCTGAGGCGTCTTCAACTTCTTCAACCTCTCCGCGCCATGACTGACACGCGAGCTGCGCGTCTCGCGTGACGGACGTCTGGCAGAGCCAACACCGAGCCCGCCACCAACAACAACCCGCGTGGTTGCCCACGCTCCAACCGCGCTTCAGAGCGCAACGCCGAGCCGCGCGTCGAGCACCCTGAGGACGACGGCGGCAACGGCAGCGGCAACGGCGGCAACGACGACGGCGAGGGAGCTTCCTCCCAGCACCCATCCAGGCGCGAGAGCGCCTCCACGAGAGCCGGTGGCGCCCAGTCCAGCCACTGCGCTACTGATGGCGCAGGAGCTGCTGCGCTACCGCCCCACGCAGGCGGGCCACGACAACTGGCTCGGGCGCCTCGAGGAGCTCATCAACGCCGCCGCCGTTCCTGCCGCTCCTACTGCAGCACCAGCGCCTCTCGCTCGCTGGTGCGCCACTCCGGACGCGAGGGGAACATAGCGCACGGCGCTCCTCCTCCCCCTCCGCCTCCGCCACCTCCTCCAGCTGCAGCTCCGGCAAACCACCGCGCCGCGTCGCACGCATCCTCGCCGCACGACTGCCAGATTGTGCAGCGAACTCCGCGGATGCGCGTGGAGATCGAGCGCCAGAGGGACCGCCACAACCGCGTCGTCCAGGAGATTGCGCTGCAGGCCGCCAGAACCGCGGCGCTCGCTGGTGGCGTTGTGACATACGCCACGGGCTGCACCGCCTTCACCCGCAACTTGCGCCGCGTCGTCTGGCCGTGAAGTTCAAGCCAGACCTCCCCCGCGCTACGACGGCAGGACCAACCCTCTGGAGTTCCTGCAGCTCTACACCGTCTCCATCCAGGCTGCGGGAGGCGACGACAAGGTGATGGCCAACTGGCTCTCCATGGCGCTCAAGGACTCCGCGCTCTCGTGGCTCATGAACCTCCCCGAGAACACCATCGACACGTGGGAGGACCTCTGCAAGGTCTTCGTCGCCAACTTCAAGGGCACCTACGAGCGCGCACTCACCTACAACGACCTTCGCGCGGTGCGCCAGAAGCCTGACGAGACCCTCCGCAGATACATCCAGCGCTTCAGCCAGGTCCGCAACAAGATTCCGAACATCCCGGACTCGCACGTCATCTCCGCCTTCAGGGAGGGCGTCACGAACCGCCGGATGCTCGAGAAGCTCGGCATCCACGACACCTCACCTCGTGGTGAAGCTCTTCGATCTGGCTGACAAGTGCGCCAAGGCTGAAGAGGGCCTCCTCTTCGTCAAGAAGGAAATGGAGGATGACCCTCCTGAGGGGTCCAGGAGCAAGAAGAAGCCTGCGAGAAGCGCAAGACCACCGCCATCCTCGCGGCAGAGCCTGACGCAAAGCAGCCTCGCGAGGCCTCTCCGGCGGCTGAGAGAAGAAAGTGGACAATCGCCCGTTCTGCATCTACCACAACAGGCACAACCACGCGACTGAAGACTGCTGGGAGCTCAAGCAGCTCAGCAAGGAGCGCGAGAAGAACCAGGCCGGGCGGCCGCGGCGGAGGCCGTGGTGGCCGCGGAGGTGGACCCACAACTTCCAGCAGAGGGCTCGGGGGAACAACGCGGCAAAACGGCAACCTCCCCGACGAGAACCCTGGGGGCTACCAGGCCCCTCAGGGGGCAATAGCCTGCATCCTCGGCGGGTCCAGGCGCCCAAGTCCAACAACCACTTCAAGCAATTCTCTCGCGAGGTCAACGCCGCGCTTCCAGGGATTGAGGCATCCCAGCCCCTCAAGTGGTCGCAGTACACCATCGCCTTCGACTCCAAGGACCACCCCAAGTCGACCAAGGCTGTTGGCACCATCCCTCTGGTGTGCACCCCATCATCAACAACATCGCCGTCGCCAAGACGCTCATAGATGGGGGTGCGGGCTTGAACGTCATCTCTGTCGAGACCTTCGAGCAGCTTCAAGTGCCCTACGAGTGGCTGATGCCCTCTAGGCCCTTCACGGGGGTGACAAGTGGCTCTACCACACCTCTGGGGCAGGTGAGGCTCGCGGTCACCTTCGGCACGCCGCAGAACTACCGCACCGAGCAGATCGACTTCGACGTCGCGCACATTGGCCTGCCCTACAACGCCATCCTCGGCTACCCCGCCCTCGCGAAGTTCATGGCCGTCACTCACCACGCGTACAACATCGTCAAGCTTCCAGGCAGCGGCGGCACCATCGCCATCCACGGTCAAGTCCAGGACGCAATGCGCTCTGTCGAGACCGCCTACAAGGCCGCTGCCGTGGCATTCCCCGCTGACGAGGACATGGAGCCCCTCGAGAGGCCCGCGAAGAAGAAGCAGCTGTTTCACAGGAGCAGGCAGCCACGAAGAAGGTGTCACTGGACGCCAGCGGCTCGGGGGCTAGCGTCACCATAGGCGCTGGCTTGCCTCCCAAATAGGAAAGCGCGCTCGTCGCCTTCCTCAGGGCAAACTCTGACATGTTCGCATGGACACCGTCAGAGATGTCCGGAGTACCGAGGGAGGTGATCGAGCACCACTTAGCCGTGTGTCCAAACGCACGCCCCGTGAAGCAGAAAGCACGGCGCCAGGCGCCAGAGAAGCAAGAGTTCATCATCAAGGAAGTAGAGAAGTTGAAAGAAGCACACATAATCGAGAAGTTCCACACCCCACATGGCTCTCCAACACGGTGGTCGTTCCCAAGCACACCGGGGGCAGGCTCTGCATCGACTACACCGACCTCAACAAGGCCTGCCCCAAGGACCCGTACCCCATGCCTCGAATAGACCAGATCGTGGACTCCACCGCCGGCTGCGACCTCCTCTGTTTTCTGGATGCCTTCTCAGGCTACCACCAGATCAAGATGGCGAAGGAGGATGAGGAGAAGACAGCATTTCTCACCCCTTGTGGTGTGTATTGCTACGTCTGCATGCCCTTTGGCTGAAGAACGCCGGCGCCACCTTCCAGAGGCTCATGAGGAAGGCCTTGGGGGCTCAGATGGGAAGAAACGCAGAAGCCTACGTCGACGACATCGTGGTCAAGACTCGCGAAGAGCACACCCTCATGGAGGACCTCGAGGAGACCTTTGCCAGCCTGCGCAAGTAACATCAAGCTGAACCCCGCCAAGTGCGTCTTCGGGGTACCATCAGGCAAACTCCTCGGGTTCCTAGTGTCTCACCGCGGCATAGAAGCAAATCCTGACAAGATCAAGCCATAGAAGAAATGCAGCCACCTCGTCGCCTCAAGGACATGCAGCGCCTGCGGGATGCATGGCCAGCCTAGGCCGTTTCATCTCCAAGTTCGGCGAGAGGGCGCTGCCATTTTTCAAGATCATGAAGCGGTCTGGCACGTTCAAGTGGACGCCGAGGCGGACAAGCATTTGAAGACCTGAAGAAGTACTTGGCTAGCCCACCTGTCATGGTTGCCCCAAGGCCTGGCGAGCATCTGAAGCTGTACCTATCAGCCACTCCACAAACAGTGAGCGCAGCCTTGGTGGCAGAAAGGGAAGAGCCAGTCCTCGCCAAGAAGGACACCGCCACGCCAAGCCCAGATCCCCCCGATAAGGAAGCACCCTCTTCAGGCCCGAGCCTCATGTCGAGCCCGCGCAACCAGAAGGCACCCTCGCCAGGGTCCCTCAAGAGAGGCTCGACAAGGCTCCCGAGGAGCCCAGCGCTGCATCACCATCGACAACGCTCGTCGAGCATCCCGTCTACTTCGTCAGCACGGTGCTGCGAGACGCTCGCGAGCGGTACACCATGCAGCAGAAGCTCCTCCTCGCGCTCCTCATCGCTTCCAGGAAGCTGCGCCACTACTTCCAGGGCCACCCCATCACGGTGGTCACATCATTCCCTCTGGAGCAAATCCTGCGCAACCCAAACGCCACTGATCGCGTCGCAGGGTGGAACATTGAGCTGCAACCTTTTGGCCTGCGCTTCGACACCACCAGGGTCATCAAGGGAAGGGCATTGGCGGACTTCGTCGCCGAGTGGACGGACACCAGCAAGAAGAGCCTCATGAGGCAGAAACCACGCCAGCTGGAGACACAGTGCCAAGCCACTGGACCATGCACTTCGACGGGCATTCGCATGCCAGAACGCAGGGGCTGGCGTCGTCCTGACCTCACCAAGGCGACAAGCTCTACTACGCCGTCCAGCTGTGCTTCACGACTGACAAGGTCTCCAACAACATCGCCGAGTACGAGGCCTCCTCGCCGGGCTCAGAGCCGCAATCGCCCTCGGCATCAAGCGCTTACTCATCAAGGGTGACTCCCAGCTCCTCGTCAACTTCTCCAACAAGAGCTACACGCCTAAGGACGGTCACATGGCCGCTTACCTCGAGGAGGTGCAAGCTCGAGAAGCACTTCAAGGGATGGAGCTCAGGCACATCCGCGAAGGGAGAACCAGGAGGCTGATGACATCGCCAGGCGAGCATCGCGAGAGAGCAAGCCGCAGGCGTGTTCGAGGAAAGGCTCACCAGGGCGTCGGTGAAACAGCCAAAAGAAGCAGTCAGCATGGACATCGACGAAGAGCTCCCACCACACCAACATCTGGAGCGCCGAGCTGCGGTCCACCCTCAGGAGAACGCCTGTTGTTGGCCATGACACATCAAGAGACGGGCTGGATCGACGAGCTCAAGGAGTACCTCAGGGACGGAGTCCTCCCTGAAGAGGATGCAGAAGCAGAGAGAATTGCTCGACAGGCCAAGTCATACTGCCTTCACGAGGGAGACCTGTACCGCAAGCGTCCAAATGGAGTTGCATTGAAATGCGTCCCCCTGAAGAAGGCCGCCAGCTGATCAAGGACATACACAGTGGAGAGTGCGGCCACCATTCATCATCGCGCACCCTCGCGGGAAGGTCTTCAGGAGTGGATTCTACTAGCCCTCAGTGCTTCAAGATGCAACCACCGTTGTCCAAGCTTGTGAGGCATGCCAATTCCACGCCAAGCAGGTCCATCAGCCTGCACTGGGGCTCCAGACCATCCCGCTCTCCTGGCCCTTCGCGGTCTGGGGGCTGGACATCCTGGGACCGTTCCCACGCTCCAGCGGGGGCTACCGCTACCTCTACGTCGCCATTGACAAGTTCACCAAATGGGCGGAGGTCGAAGCGGTGCGCAGCATACCAGCGAGATCAGCGGTGAAGTTTATCAGAGGCCTGGCATGTCGCTTCGGCGTGCCAAATCGCATCATCACCGACAACGGCTCACAGTTCAGCAGTGGCATCTTCAGGGCTTACTGCGAAAGCCTTGGCACCCGGCTCTGCTTCGCCTCGGTGGCTCACCCACGAAGCAATGGGCAGGCTGAGCGAGCTAATGCTGAAGTGCTCAAGGGCCTCAAGACAAGAAGCTTCAACCGCCTCAAGGCCCACGGCAAGAACTGGATTGAAGAGCTCCCCTCTGTGCTCTGGTCCATCCGCACCACCGCCATGAAGCCTACTGGAGAAACGCCGTTCGCCCTCGTCTATGGCGCTGAAGCAGTCCTCCACGGATTCTTGCTTTCAACGAGGACGATCGAGAGGAGCTCCACAATGACGACCTGCTGCTGCTCGATGGACTTCGTCGCCGTGCTGCCCTCCGGGCGGCGAAGTACCAACAAGATCTGTTGTCGTGGGTTTGTCACGTCAGATGTCATGGATGACTTCGTAGGTGTGGGATTTGCGCGAGTCAATCGTTCCGAGCTTGGGATCGCAGGAACAAGGACGAACACAGATTTACCCAGGTTCGGCCCCTCAATGTGAGGTAAAGACCTACTTCCTGCCTACCCTAGATTGGTATTGATATGATATATGTGGTGTTACAATGGAGGCGATCCGATCTGGGTACTCGCCGTAAGAACTAGGGTTTTAGGGCTTGATAGCTTGACCCGTCTAAGTCCTGCGAGTCCTCTTTATATACACAGAGGCTCGCTAGGTTACAAGAGTTCTACACGAAGCCGATCGTCTTCTTGTCTTCCAAGGCAAGTTTTACCACCGACCTTCTGGAGCCTTCCTTTGGCAGGCCGCGATCCTTGATCGGCCCATCTTTACATGGCCCAATAATAGCGTGATCGTGAAGATGAAGTCGTCGTTTTGGCTTTGAATAAGTCGCGGGTTAATTATTCCCCCGACATTAGCCCCCAAGTGTAGCCTGAACTTCATGGAATATCTTGATATGTTTTCTTGATCTTGAAAGGTTCCTTGGACGTTTAGGCTGCACTTTTTTCTTTCTGGCTTGCACTTCCTTGCTTGCGACTCATGATCACGTTGGATTGGCTTTTACTCGCACTTTTGGGGCGGCCTTGAAATGCATCTGACTTCGTGAGCTTCTTACTCTGTCAAGGTTTGCCTGATAGCTTCAACACTTGATGATGACCAATCTTCAAATTTTTGATGACAATATGTTGTAGCCCCCAAGGATTGAGCTGATGTGATTTGACAATCATCTCAATTCTTCTCAGAAGGTTTTGAAGATCGTCACCTGTAGCTTGATATCATAGATAAAAACAATTGTTAAGATATAAGCAATTGCAATTGGTGTTGCCGTACTATAAGCAGTACATTGACCTCTAGTTAGGCCTTTCTGAATCCATTAAGTGGGCACTCGCGCGACTCAGTATTTCCTAGGAACATGTGTGTTCAGGGTCGAGAGCGGCCATGATAGGCAATCAAGCTCGATTGACGCCACACCCCAGTACTTTGGACGCATAATGCAAGTTGCAATCCGACTTAAGGTAAGTTTGATAGTTGCCAGTAGGTTGGCTGTTTCAGGGTACAAAGCCCCCAAGAAACAAATGATATATAGCTATAAGCAGCTTTGTTTATGATGACACATAAGGTCGCGCCTTGGTGGCAACCGAGTGTTATACATAGGGTTGGGTCGCACGTAGGCGGCGATCCCAGTTTGAGACATACGGCCGCGCCTAGGTGGCGGCCGATTTCTGATACATAAGGTACGGCCGCGCCTAGGTGGCGGCCGATTTCTGATACAGGTGTTGCAGGTCGCGCCTAGGTGGCGACCAATTTTGAAGCAGGAGCCCTTAGTGGCTAGGATGATACTCAGCTATAGGCAGCTGGAAAAGATGAAACTTAGCTCTGATTAGCTTTTTTATGTGTAGTAAGGTCGCAGTTGCGCGACGTTCCAAGGGCGAGGCGCTTCTAGACGATCCTCGAAATCATGGCGATCACTGCTTTCTTCCTCACATCCAGCAGATAGTACGATCCATTGTTTAGTTTTTTGCTGATGATGTAGGGTCCTTCCCATGGAGAGGATAGCTTGTGCATTCCCTTGTGGTCTTGCTTGAGTCGCAGCACTAGGTCTCCTTCTTGAAAGGTGCGGGTTCTGATGCGTCTGGCATGATAGCGTCGCAAGTCTTGCTGATACACCGCTGACCTTGATGCTGCCAAATCTCTGACCTCTTCTAATGTGTCCACAGAATCCTGCCGAGCTGCTTCATTATCTGCTTCGACATAGGCCGCAACTCTTGGTGAATCATGTATGATATCGCTGGGCATAACCGCTTCTGCTCCATAGACCATAAAATATGGTGTAAATCCTGTGGATCTGTTAGGGGTTGTTCTTAAGCTCCATAGCACGGCTGGCAGTTCCTCCACCCAACATCCTGGAGATGCTTCAACCTTTTCAATAAGGCGCGGCTTAATTCCATGGAGAATTTCCTGGTTAGCTCGCTCAGCTTGTCCATTGCTCTGTGGATGTGATACTGACGTGAGGTCCAGCCTTATCCCATTGTTTGCACAAAATATTTGTGTAGCTCCTTCAGAGGTGTTGCTCCCGTTGTCTGTAATGATACTATGGGGATATCCAAAGCGGAATATGACCTTCTTCAAGAACTTGACTGCTGTTTCAGCTTCACAATCTCCCACGGGTTCTGCTTCTATCCACTTTGTGAATTTGTCCACCACGACCAGGAGGTGAGTTTTTCCCGTTGGGGACCGTCTGAAGGGCCCTACCATGTCAAAACCCCATACGGCGAAAGGCCATGTGATGGGTATTGTACGAAGTGCTTGAGCTGGCATATGATCTTGCCTGGCGTATCTTTGGCATCCATCGCACACTCTGACAATCTGCTCAGCGTCTGCTAGCGCCGTTAACCAGAAGAAACCATGTCTGAACGCCTTTGCCACCAAAGATCTTGACGAAGCATGATGGCCACAATCGCCTGCGTGAATTTCGTGCAAGATTTTTCGTCCTTCTTCTGGTGATACGCATCTTTGGAATGTCCCCGCAACGCTGCGCTTGTATAGCTCATTGTTTATTATTGTGTAGGCCTTGGATCGCCGTGTTATTTGCGCGCCTCTACTCATCCTCTGGTAGCACTCCGCGACTTAAATATGCCATGTATGGCTCTGTCCATGCTGGCTGTTCATGCAGGGCTGCGACTAAAGTTGAATCGTCATCTGGCTCTGCGATGTCAATCTCTGCTGGAGGCTTAACTGATGGGTTATGCAACTCATCCAAGAAAACATTGGGCGGGACTGATTGTCTATTGGATCCAAGCCGAGACAAGGCATCTGCTGCTTCATTTTGTCGTCGATCAATATGTTCAACTTGGAAGCCAGTGAAGTGTCCAGCAATTCTGTCCACCTCTCTTCTGTATGCAGCCATGTTTGCATCCTTACTGTCCCATGTTCCAGAAACTTGTTGAGCTACCAAATCTGAGTCTCCAAAGCAACGTATGCGACTGACATTCATCTCCTTTGCTATACGGAGTCCGTGAAGCAATGCCTCATATTCTGCCACATTGTTTGTGCAATTGAAGTGTATTTGGAGCACGTATCTTAGCTTGTCTCCCTTGGGGGAAGTTAGTACAACTCCAGCCCCCGAGCCTTGTAGCTGTCTTGACCCATCGAAGTGCATGGTCCAGTATTTTGTTTCTGCCATGGTGGGAGCGACTTGAATTTCTGTCCAATCATTGATGAAATCTGCGAGAGCTTGCGACTTAATTGATGTGCGCGGCTCGTAACTTATATGGTGTGGACCCAACTCGATCGCCCACTTGGCTACTCTTCCTGTTGCTTCTCGATTGCGGATGATGTCTGCCAGCGGTGCCGAGCTGACCACAGTTATTGGGTGTTCCTGGAAGTAGTGCTTCAGCTTGCGACTCGCCATGAACACTCCAAACACTAGCTTCTGCCACTGAGGGTAACGCTGCTTTGAAGCCGTGAGCACTTCACTTACGTAGTATACTGGCCTTTGGACTGGGTACTCCTTTCCTGGCTCTTGTCTCTCTACAACCATCACGGCGCTTACGGCACGAGAGTTTGCAGCTATGTACAACAGCATGGGCTCTTTATCCTTTGGAGCCGCCAGAACTGGAGCATTTGTCAACTGATCTTCAGGGCTGTTAAAGCTTCGTCGGCTTCTGAGTCCCAAACGAAGGTATCTGACTTTTTCAGCAATCTGTATAAAGGCAGGGCTTTTTCTCCCAGTCTTGATATAAAGCGACTTAACGCCGCGACGCAACCGGTGAGTCGCTGTACATCCTTGATCTTTTCTGGTTTTTGGAGGTCCATTACAGCCTTTATCTTGTCAGGGTTGGCTTCAATGCCTCTTTCTGACACTATGAACCCCAATAGCTTCCCCGCTGGTACTCCAAAGACGCACTTCGTCGGGTTGAGCTTCATGTTGTATCTTCTGAGATTTGTGAAAGTTCTTCCAAGTCACTGATGAGATCCTGGCTTACTTGCGATTTAATGACAATGTCGTCCACATAGGCGTGAACGTTGCGACCTATCTGCTCATGCAAGCAACTTTGAATGCACCTCTGGTAAGTCGCACCTGCGTTCTTCAATCCAAAGGGCATGCTTACATAGCAAAAGGCCCCAAAGGGTGTGATGAAGGATGTCTTTTCCTGGTCCTCCTTCTTCATCTTGATTTGATGGTAGCCTGAATAGGCGTCTAGAAAGCATAACAACTCGCATCCGGCCGTTGAATCAATCACTTGGTCAATCCTTGGCAAGGCAAATGGGTCCTTCGGACAGGCTTTGTTGAGACTGGTATAGTCAATGCACATTCGCCATGTGCCGTTCTTTTTCATAACTAGGACTGGGTTTGCCACCCACTCCGGGTGATATACTTCTGTGATGAATCCTGCGGCCAATAGGCGAGCTATTTCTTCCCCTATCGCTTTTCTCCTGTCGTCGTGGAAACGCCGCAGTGGTTGCTTTACTGGCTTGGCCAAGGGGTTCACGTTAAGGCTGTGTTCTGCCAATTCCCTTGGCACCCCTGGCATATCTGATGGTTTCCATGCGAAGATGTCCTTGTTTTCCTGAAGGAAAGCGATGAGGGCCCGCTCCTGTTCTTTTTCCATGTGCGCTCCGATGCTCGCCTGCTTGGATGAGTCGCCAGGAACAAGGTCTATCTGCTTGGTGTCTTGGGCCGCTTTGAATTTCATTGGTGGTTCGGTAGATGGCGTGGTAACTACGCTCATATCATTGGGATCCACCTGCGACTTATAACTCTTTAGCTCTTCAGCGGCACAAGCTGATTCTGCGAAGGCTGCATCTCCTTCCTCGCACTCTATTGCTTTTTCTCTATCGCCGTGCACTGTGATGACCCCTCTTGGTCCTGGTATCTTCAGCTGTAGGTAAACGTAGCATGGCCTGGCCATAAACTTAGCAAAGGCTGTTCGTCCGAACAGGGCGTGATACGGGCTCTGGAATTTTACCACTTCGAAGCATATGAACTCGCTTCTGAAGTTTTCTTCCGTCCCAAAGGTTACTCCCAGGGTTATCTTTCCCACTGGCTGTGCTGACTTTCCTGGGACGATGCCGTGAAATACGGTCGTCGTGTGTTGCAGGCTGGAGTCCATGAGCCCCAAGCGCTTGAACGTGTCATAGTACATGATATTTATGCTGCTTCCCCGTCCATAAGCACTTTGGTTAGCTTGTATCCTGCTACATAAGGTGCCACAACTAGCGCCAGCTTCCCTGGTTCTCGCACTTGCGGCGGGTGATCATCGCGACTCCAAGTTACTGCATGTTCTGACCATTTTAGCCAATTGGGGGTTGCTGGTATCACAGCGTTTACTTGCTGGCTTCTGCGGCCTAATTTCTCCTCCCTCTTGGAGGTGTTGATAACTATTGTATGGTACTGCCCCACCTGCCTGGGGTTACTCGCATTGTGTGGCCCGGCGCCTGAACCATGAGTCGCACCAGGGTTTCCTTCATGGTGGTTTCCCCTGTTGTGTTGGCTTTCTTCTTTCCACTTCTTGTAATAATTGCATTGTGCCTTGGTATGGTCTGCTGGCTACCCGTCACCTCCTGTGTGAAGATCGCACGGCCGATTGAAAACTTCTTCCATGTTAATTGGACGAGAGCCGCTTCCTCGGCCTCTTCCTCGTTGGCCCCTGAAACCTCCACGCGTGTTGGCGACGAGCCCAGAGTTCCCTTCTTCACTCTTGCGCTTGTTTTGAATCGCGTTGTTGTGGCTAGTTTGTTGTTGTTGAGGTTTGCTGATATTTTTCTTTGAGTGAAACGCACCGGAGGTCATCAAGTTGCACAAAAATGAAGGATTGGTCACCAACTTGAAAAAGCTCAAAACGGGGTCACGAAGTTGTGGCTTAGCGTCTTTTGGTCATTCCGTACTGACATCAACTTGGAAATTCAATATCTAGAGATTTACAAATCCAAATAAATCAAATCCAAATGTTCTGGAAAGCTTATGAAATTGTTTAACCAACCCAAGTGGTTTCATTTCATTTAGATAAATAATAAAAATGCATTATTAAAAATACCACAGAAGGTTTAAAATATAAACTTGTTTTTTTCTGATACTCTGTTAAGCCAAATAATTCCAAACCAATTTTGATAGCTTGGTACTGTGATCTATTAGCTTCCCTAATTTTGGTAGAATTAATTATACAATGATAATTGTTTAGCATAAAGTGGAAGTTAGAACACCCTTCTGCACTAAAACAATTATAGATGTTTATTGGTTAACCCAAATGAATTAGGACCAATTTTGTTAGATCACATTTGGTCATGGTTAGTCACCCCTAAAAGGATTTAATTTTTGGATCGACAGAACTTGATTTGTAGCTAAAACTTGATTATTAAGCTACTGGATTAAAACAATTATGTAGTGAGTTTGGTAACTCCAATTAATCCAAATCAAATTGTGTTGTCTTCTACACATCGGTAGCTATCTGTAGAATTTTAGTTTGTATTTTTGTGACAAACAGAACTTGAGATATGCAATTAAACATAAATAAATAATGGTTGAATGACCAAAAGACGCTAAGCCACAACTTCGTGACCCCGTTTTGAGCTTTTTCAAGTTGGTGACCAATCCTTCATTTTCGTGCAACTTGATGACCTCCGGTGCGTTTCACTCTTTTTCTTTCCTTCAACAGCGACCTTCTCCTCTTCTCCATCTGACGCATCTCTGGTCTTGTCCGAGCCAGCGTATTTGTTAGCCGCAGCCATTACCTCGCCGAGACTCTTGACCTTATCCTTCATGCGACCTAACTTATGGATCAGTGGCTCGAACTTACAATTTTTCTCCATGACCAGGACGGCTGAACTTGGTGGTATATTATCTGAAGAGTGTATTATTTCTGCCACCCTTCTCATCCAGTGGCGGCTTGATTCGCCTTCCTTCTGAACGCAACGCTCTAGATCTTCTATATTGTAGAGTCGCTTGTAGGTTCCTTGGAAGTTTTTGACGAAAGCATCTTTCAGTTCTTCCCAGGTATTTATGGAGTTGGGGGTAGATTCTGTAGCCATATGTGAGCCGCGCCCTCCAACATCATGTTGAGGTACCTTGCGCATATCTCTTCTGAAGCATTTAAAATACTCATCCCCATCTCGTAGTTGTTTAGCTAGGTGGTAGGATCCATGCTGGCGTTGTAGTTTGCCACCTTGCGTGGTCCTTTGAAATCTTCAGGAAAGGTTCCGATCTGATCTTCTCAGTGAAACATGCCGGACCCTTGAGTCGCGAGGACAAAGCTGTGGATGTGCCCGTGGGGTTGTTAACTTCCACGAGCCGCGTCTGCATCGTTGGCATGATAGCCTGTGTTTCTGCGGCTTGTTCTTGCTGCCTCTGCGCGACCCTTGATATATCCTCTGGTGGCCTGCTCTGGACGCTTCTTTCTGCTGCAATCCTGCGGCTGGCCGGTACGGTGGGCTGCTGTCCCTCGGCTTCTGCCCTGTTGGCCTGTTGTAGGACAGCAGTGCTCAACATCTGTATCGCACGCCGTGCTTCAGTGCTGATTGGGTCGTCGCCTGTTGGTACCATCTGTGTCAAGATATTAGCCGCAGCATACATGTTATCGACTGGGCTTTGGTAGTGGCCTTGTGGGGTGTGAAACCTCCTTGGTTGTTGCGATGGTAGTTGCTGGGCTTCGTGGACAATTGATGGTTCCAAAATCCTTGCGACTGGGAATAATATACCCAAATTCAACGTGATCTATCTCAGGTCCCCACTCTGAGTCGTCGATGAAGGGAACACCATTGATATCTTCCACTTGGCCGATGGCGATGTACTTGAACCCTGATTCTGATCCTGCGCGGAACGTGACGCTCTTGACCGCAGGCCCCACGGTGGGCGCCAACTGTCGTGGGTTTGTCACGTCAGATGTCATGGATGACTTCGTAGGTGTGGGATTTGCGCGAGTCAATCGTCTCCGAGCTTGGGATCGCAGGAACAAGGACGAACACAGATTTACCCAGGTTCAGCCCCTCAATGTGAGGTAAAGACCTACTTCCTGCCTACCCTAGATTGGTATTGATATGATATATGTGGTGTTACAATGGAGGCGATCCGATCTGGGTACTCGCCGTAAGAACTAGGGTTTTAGGGCTTGATCGCTTGACCCCGTCTAAGTCCTGCGAGTCCTCTTTATATACACAGAGGCTCGCTAGGTTACAAGAGTTCTACACGAAGCCGATCGCCTTGTCTTCCAAGGCAAGTTTTACCAACGACCTTCTGAAGCCTTTCTTTTGGCATGCCGCGATCCTTGATCGGCCCATCTTTACATGGCCCAATAATAACGTGATCATGAAGATGAAGTCGCAGCTTTGGCTTTGAATAAGTTGCGGGTTAATTATTCCCCCGACATCTGCACCGCTACCACAGCCGCCACATACGCCCGCGCACCCTCGAGACAGGCGATCTCGTCCTGAGGAGGTTACTCTCCAGGGAAGGCCTCCACAAGCTCTCGCCCATGTGGGAAGGCCCCTACAGGGTCGCGCACATCGCCAGGCCCGGCGCGGTACGCCTCGAGACGGAAGACGGCACCCCGGTCAAAAACCCGTGGAACATCGAGCATCTGCGCAAGTTCTACCCGTGATCACGTCGCGGCAGGCATTTTTTGTCTCAAGAGGGAAGCACGCATCTTCACCTCCCAGCTTCACCAGGCTTTCCCTTCACGAGGGCCATCTCCACTGAGAGCTCTCTACAACGCGTCGCCACGGGCCGCGAGAGGCCTCAGCCACTCCATGTGGAACCCCATGCCCAGACATGGCGGACTTTGTCTTGGCCTCGCCAAGTGTAATGAACAATTTCAGGTCATCATGAACCTTTGCGCCTCAGCGCCGTTATGTAATATTGCTTGGTGAGTTGTTTTTCTTACATTCATTCGCGCTCACATTTTTCCCCATGCACACCTCGCGAGCGGGGGCTGAGCACGGTGCCTGTGTCTCGGGAGCATCCCAGCAGCATCGCAAAACCCAAATGATCCGAGCTCTAACTCGTGGTTCTCCGCCCACGACCTTTATCTCACCAAAGAGCTCTGACTCATGGGCCAGCTCCCATGCACGTCACCTCACCAAGGACCTTGGTGCTTACTCTCCTCGTGAGATACCCATGAGGAAACCTATTAGCGCGCATGAGTTGTACAACCGTGCATTACTTGTGGGTATTTCTCTCTCTCCAACGCGGGGAACAAGACGCCCTACAGGGCTGCGGAGCTCCAAACCAGCCTCAGGCAACCTCGAGAGGGGAAACGCCTCACCGGGGAACACAACACCCTCTACGAGGCAAACGTCTCGCAAAAGCTAAGTCCAGAACTTACGCCTCACGAGTTTTTCCCTCTCGCTGGTTTTGTCGCCCCTCGAGCCTCTCTTTTCTCTCTTACGCCTCATGGGCTGCTTGCACGTCAAAGGGGAGCTCCCGAGCATCGTTCCTCGAGAGCTCTTACCTCTCTAAGCCTTACGCACCCCCCGGCCTTGTCGAGCCCTGACTCCGGCATACCGAAGCGGCGGTGCTATTTGCGCTGAAAGCAGGGTCCTAACGTCGTAGAGCGAAAAAGACATGAGGAAACAGATAAAAGGCCTCCCGAGGGGCACTCACACTTGCATAAAATAAAGGTGTCTTTGCAAGCCATTACAAAGTGGAAATATCAAATCCTAAGATAACTAGTGCTCCAGGCACATCACTCCGCGGGAGCGGCTTAAGCAGCAGGGCTGTCGTCGTCATCGCCGTCAACAGCCTCATCGTCCTCCTCCTCAGCGCCTGCCTCGCCGTCGCCCTCTGGGCCAAGTCATCCTCGACCCTCTTGAAGCGCTGGACATACTTCTCCACGTCATCCCACACCGAGGCGTCCAGCTTCGAGGTGAGCTTCCGATCCAGGGGCTCAGTCACGGTCGCGAAGTCGAAGCTGGGGTGGAGATGCGCATGGTTGGCGAAGATTTGGCCGACCGCGATGTTGTAGGACAGCAGTGCTCAACATCTGTATCGCACGCCGTGCTTCCGTGTTGATTGGGTCGTCGCCTGTTGGTACCATCTGTGTCAAGACATTAGCCGCAGCATACATGTTATCGACTGGGCTTTGGTAGTGGCCTTGTGGGGTGTGAAACCTCCTTGGTTGTTGCGATGGTAGTTGCTGGGCTTCGTGGACAATTGATGGTTCCAAAATCCTTGCGACTGGTTGGACTCCCGCTCCAGCAGCTGGAGTGGGTGGAAGTTCTATCGTAGGTTGAGTCGCACGCGCTTGCGCCTGCGAGTCAACTTGTCCTCGAGTCGCGGCGAGCGCGGCTATCCTTTGCCGTTCCTGTTGGATTCCTTGGTTCACCTGTTCGAGCCTGTAGTGCTCTGCTTCCATCCTCCGAACCTCGTACAGGAGCTCGGCTCTGGCGGCCTCGATTTCTGTCGCGCGGACAGCGGCGTTTGCGGCTGACACCGGGATAAGTAGCGGGTTGCCGGGGGGTGCCGATCTTTCGGCTTCTCCTGCAGTTCCTGACGTACTTGCGCCTTCGGCCATGTAGACTCCAACTTGTGCCGCCTCTTGTTCTGATACTGGTGCGTAGTCCCAGTAACTTTCTTCAAAAGCAGGTATGATGGACTCAAATTCTTGCGAGTTCATGCTCTCCAGGGACTCTTCTTCGTCACCGGCGACTTCTTCTCCTGAGTCGCCTTCTTGGGCTGAGCTAATAGATCCGCCGCCAATGAAACCGACGAAGACGTTGATAGACCCAAACGGGATGATGCGACCGGTCTCCAAGTAATCGGCTTCTGGTCCCCAGCTTGAATCGTCAATGAGAGGCATGCCATCGACCATGATGATGGGGCCAATGGCGAGATCTTCAGCTCCTTTCATCGATCCTGCGCGGAACGTGACGCTCTTGACCGCAGGCCCCACGGTGGGCGCCAACTGTCGTGGGTTTGTCACGTCAGATGTCATGGATGACTTCGTAGGTGTGGGATTTGCGCGAGTCAATCGTCTCCGAGCTTGGGATCGCAGGAACAAGGACGAACACAGATTTACCCAGGTTCGGTCCCTCAATGTGAGGTAAAGACCTACTTCCTGCCTACCCTAGATTTGTATTGATATGATATATGTGGTGTTACAGTGGAGGCGATCCGATCTGGGTACTCGCCGTATGAACTAGGGTTTAGGGCTTGATAGCTTGGCCCTGTCTAAGTCCTGCGAGTCCTCTTTATATACACAGAGCCTCACTAGGTTACAAGAGTTCTACACGAAGCCGATCGTCTTCTTGTCTTCCAAGGCAAGTTTTACCACCGACCTTCTGGAGCCTTCCTTTGGCAGGCTGCGATCTGTGATCGGCCCATCCCTACACGGCCCAATAATAGCGTGATCATGAAGATGAAGTCGCCGCTTTGGCTTTGAATAAGTCGCGGGTTAATTATTCCCCCGACACAAATGGCAAGTAAAAATAAAGCCTGCGCCGTTCCCCCTATTTACCACAAATCAAAAGCGATACTAACCGTTCAGATCGCAATCATGCGTTCCGCACGCAATCCCACCGTACACGTGGCAACAGCGGAGGCAACCGTCGCCGGCCACTCCGCCCACTACGCACGCAAAAAAAGGAGCCATCATCACGCCTCCGTAAAAAGTGGGCCAGAGTAGTCAAATCAAGTCCAAACGGCACCGTCGTTCGGTCAGCGCTGCACAATGGGCCCACAAACGTGTCACGTCCCATCCATCACAGCACAATGCACGCCACCGTGTGTCAGGAAACGCAGTCGCCGGAAACGTCATCCCTGACGGCATTGCAAGCATTTGTTCAGAAAAGTATTCGAGTTCGCCCAATGCATATCGTTCACTCGATTGTCTTGATTTGTTAGGGTGTGAAAAAGCAACATTAAGGCAAAAATTAGTCACTCGACCGTTACTTCGACTGATGCATATTACTCCCATCGGGAGCGTATCAAAAATTTCTTCGACTAAGAGTATATGGGATAAAAAGATTTGAGATTATCCTCCATTACAAGCAATAAAGCACAATCTCGGGGGCTACTCCCATCGGGAGCGCTGTCGCGCACCCGATAGAATAACGGCAAATATCAGTCGACAAAGGACACGACTCGTCCAATGAAGTTCAAAATACAAAAAAAAAAAAATACTCGCAAAATCCCCGAGTTGCGTCCGCCGCAAATACCTCGGATGCTGCATGCATAGTGCAAAGGTAAGACCCGCCGAACTTTCGAGCTGGGCTAAGGACCGTTCCAGCAACGTCAATCCTTATACTTTCCGTGTCAGCAGGCATGATGAAAAATCCCGACGGACGCTTTGGGTAAAATTCAAAGTTATACTGCAGATCGATTCAGTAAGACCTCCGCGGCCTAGTCGAGTCTGACCAGTTTGTTCCAGATTCGAGTCCGGGGACTTGAGTTTGATTGAAAGCTAGTAAGGTTTTACCCGAATGTGTAGTTAACCAGTCCCGATCCGTCGAGTGTACAGGGCCTGCTAAGCTATTATCACTTGATCATCATAAGCAAAAACCACAGTCGATGAGATACTCGACATAGCCAACATGTGCTATTCATACGGGAATTCCAATTATAATATACAAAATACAATGCATATGACGTGCACTTACGAGTGAGTCCATGCCCGATTCTTCGAGTCAGACAAGTACTCGGGGGCTACTGACAAGGATATACATCTTGGGTACCCTACCGTGAGGGTACCTGGTGCACGTAGCGACTAAAGGCCCAATAACGAAGAGCCTACTCGAAGCCCAAGACAAGAGGCCCAAGAAGATGGAGTACTTTCCAAGATTAGACATAGGCATAGTCGGTTTAGGCTTTCCTTACATGTAATCTGGGTCGGTTACGAACTTCCGAGACCCAGCCTATTATATAAAGGTTGGGAGGGCCGCCGATCCAGGACAAGCAATACTCGAACCACCAAAAGCTCTAGCGAGATCGACATCTCGTCGGAGCCTCCCTGTAACCGCATAATCTCACACGATCAATACCAGACAAGCAGGAAGTAGGGTCTTTACCTCCACCCGAGGGGCCGGAACCTGGGTAAATCTTTGCCTCTGCTTGTCAGCCGACGAAACTACCAGTACTACCACGTTCTCTCCCCATAATCTCAACCCTAGGTCCTAACCATGGGATTTGATGAGTTAACCCCTCGTCATATAGTGTATCTTATCTCGATTTATCGGCTGATACTCTTATAGAATTGTACATTAGATCAAATTTTGTCATTCTTGTTGATCCAGGAAAGGAATCAAGATAACGCTTATGTCCAATACTCCAATGTTGGTTTTCCATAGTATATTTAAAAAAAATAATGTTGAAACTTTTGAATTTACAAAAAAAACTAGAAGATAAATAGGCGACCGATAAAATTAATAAAATTAATCTGAGTGCGACCATAAACGATAAACGCTATTTTAAACATTGGTTAAGAGTGAACTTACGCTCTTTTCCTTTTCTCTCTTTATTACTAGTTTCCGGTGGAAATTGATGGGTTAAACGATATCATCCAGGTAATTTCGTCATGTATGATATGTTTTTTTACTCTTTTTTTGGATTAAGTATAGTTTTTACCCTCAAATGTCATCATTCGGACACATTTCAGCCTGAACTTTAAATTGGTCTGATTTTAACCATAAAGTTTACAAAACCGGACAAATAACCTCGTGGTACTGGTTTTCGTGAAATTTGGGTGGTTTTGGACATTGAATCGGTCGTTGACGTGACGACTATGTTGACATGGTTTTTTTTGTTGCGACTCGGCTGTCAGCATGAGAAGTTTTTTTTTAGATAAAAGACATTAACAAATGCCCTGCTTTAAGTTAATAAAGCAACAGGTCCACACACAAAGGATACAGAAGCTGAGGCATACAGCTTAGCCGATAACGCAAATGAACATAAGTCCCGGGGCCGGCCACCCCAAAACAGACCAGTAGCCTACTACACTCCAACTAAATGATCAAGTCTTGGGGCAATGGAGGAGTAGATTGCCTTAAGCGCGCCTGCCATCGCCTGTAGCGCGTCCCTGTCGCGCTCCTTTGAGAGGCTCGCCCACAGCTGTAAGAACATGAAAAATTTATAGATTAAGTCAGAGGGGTGCCTCAACACTTTAGCCTCCATGGCCAGCTTATTTCTAGTAACCCAAAGTGTCCAAAAAGCACAGACACCAGAATCCAGCACACCCTACGGTTCATCCCCAGCAACGGATGCAAGAACGCGAAGAACTGAGGGAAGTTTGCCGGTGACCAGTTGCACCCTAGCAACCGCCGCACAACACTCCACCCCAGTTTCTCCATAACACAAGAGAAAAAGATATGCGGCGAATCTTCAATCTCGCCACAAAGGGCGCACCTGCCATTAGACGGACCGTGGCGGTCCGCTAACTGTTGACCAGAGGGAGTCTATCAAGCACTAGCTGCCAGGTAAAGATTTTTAGTTTAAGGGGCAGTTTGGCCTCCCAAATGTCGTGAGCATAGGCAACGGTCGCCCCACGCGAAAGTTGCTGGTACATAGACGACACCGAGAATACTCCCGAATGCTCAAGCGCCTATCTGACCTCGTCCTGACCGTCCTGCAAGACCACCGGGTCCAACACAGTCAGCAGCGCACTCCACTGCTCCATCCCGGCCTGATCCAAGGCCCGGCGGAAAGTAATACCTTGGCTGTCCGGAGCAAAGACCTCCGCAACAGAGATGTTAGGGTTACTACAGATGGCGAACAAACGTGGGAAAGATTTACCTAAGGGCTCTCGACCGATCCACCAATCTGACCAGAAAGTAGTACGCGTTCCGCTTCGCACTAGATACTTTGCACCTAGCTTAAATAGGTGTTTAATCTTGTGAAGGCTTCGCCAAAACTGCGACCCCCCGCAGGTCGTAGCCGCGAAGATATTATCAGCTTCAGGGTACTTGGCCTTGATCAGCCTATGCCAAATCGTCTCGTCATTCTTAAAGAACTTCCAGACCCACTTCAGAAGTAGGGCCTTATTCATGTTTTTCGTGCTTGTCAGCCCTAGACCCCCGCAGTCTTTTGGCCTACACACAGCTGGCCAGTTTAACCAGTGGTATTTACGTTTCGGGCCCGACCCCTCCCAAAAGAATCTCGCCCTAATGGCATCAAACTTCGCATGAACCCCGTCCTGCATGAGAAATAGGCCCATGGCAAAAATAGGGAGGGCATCCAAGCAAGCGTCGGATAGGATTAGCCTCCCACCCGAGGAAAGTAACCTACCCATCCAAACTTCCACCTTACCAGCTAGCTTATTAACAAGGTAGTTCCATTGCTCGATGGTGAGTTTACGATCCGAGATTGGCAAACCTAAGTATAGGAAGGGAAACTCTCCCAGCTTGCAATTGAACAAGTTCGCCACTCTCTGTTGTTCCTGCCGTGTTTCCCCTAGAACGATGACTTCACTTTTATGAAAATTGATTTTTAGCCCCGACATATCTTCAAAGCAAAGCAAAAGGAATTTCAGGTTCGCAATGTCCAGCTCTTCATTTTGAATCAAAATTAGGGTATCGTCCGCGTATTGAAGGTGCGTTATTCCCCTGGAATAAGGTGCGGGACGACCCCTTTAATGTGCCCAGCGTTAGCCGCCGAAGATAACATGGCCGAAAGAGCCTCAACTATAAAATTAAACAACAGCGGAGAGAGTGGGTCCCCTTGACGCACCCCTCGCTTGTTGCGGAAATAGGGCCCAACTTCACCATTTATCGAGATCGCTGTTTGTCCCCCGGAAACCAATTGCTGAATTTTGTGGATATAACCTGCGTCAAACCCTTTTCGACGCAGAACTTCAACTAGAAACGACCAATTCACCCTATCGTACGCCTTTTCAAAGTCCAACTTTAGAAGAATTCCTCCAAGCTTTTTCGATTTCAGTTCATGTACTATCTCCAACAACGTGAGCGCCCCATCTAGGATGAACTTGCCTTTCAAGAAGGCCGTCTGCGTCGGGCTGATGATTCTGTTAGCTATGGGATCAAGCCAGGAAGCAAAAGCCTTGGAAGTAATCTTGAATATCACATTAATGAGTGCTATCGGCCTAAATTGAGAAATCAGATCCGCCCCTGGGATCTTAGGAATTAGGGACAGCACTCCAAAGTTCAGTCTCGATACATCAATTCTACCCAAGACGAAATCATTGAGAATATGTAAGACCCCGTGTCTACACAACGGCCAGAAATGTTTGAAGAAAGAAACTGGGAACCCGTCAGGCCCAGGCACAGTGTTAGACTTCATTTCCATAACAATCTGCTCAAGTTCAGTTTCCGTGAAGGTAAGAAGGATAGACTCATTTTCCTCCTCCGAGACGCGGGCCTCCCCAGCCCACGTATTGGGAGCAGAAGTCAACTACTCCCTCCGTTTATTTGAGCAAGGCGTGAATAATGGCGATTAGTTTCCAAATATACCCCGCGCCAACTTTTCTCCCGCGCCTTCCTTTTTGACGAAAAATGCAAAAAACATAAACGCCATAATCAATGGAACTGAGGTAGTAGTATTAGTCTCCACCACAACTCGAATATAAGCCCTTGATGAAGAACTTGCATGATAAAACTTACTAATGGCCATCTGCAATTTGCAAAGCGCCACAGGATCGTGGATCGTTTAACACGCCTCACGTGAAAGCGGTGCGGCCTGTAAGACTCAGACCTGTCTCGAGGTCGTGGCGGGACCCACGCCGAGGAGGCGAAGGATTAGGGACGCCTGGCCTGCTGGAGCGCAACACAGCGGCGAGAAGACGAGGTTGGTGTGGGGTTCTCGCGGATCGTCGGCCGGCGAGAAGACCGGCCGGCCATGGCGGAGCCGGATTGGCTTGACTTCTTGTTTGGCCCAGTGATCATCATCGCGAAATTAGAGCCACACATTGAACCAATGTTTAAAATAGCGTGCTATCAAAAATAGCATGACCCTTCTCGAGAACTACAGAAGATATAGCGGGATATAGCGAAGTTACATGTAAAATAGCGTGAGGAAAAAAAGGCGAGAAATAACCCAAATATTAAGGATTTTAGACTTTTCAACACTAAAAAATTGTCCAAAAGCAATACACCGCCGCCACCGCCGGTCTAGGGAGACGCCGCCGCTGCGACGAGCTTGAGGAAGCACAACACCGAAGCCACTGCCTCAGCTCGACGGAAGAGCAGTTGTACGGATCCAGACTCAGGAGGAAGAGGAGCTGACCTCTGCCGCCAGCCGCCTTGTCTCGATCTGGACGAGCTGGGTGCCTGGGTCTTGTTAGGTTTCGATGTGGAGGAGTAGTGCACGAGGTGGGTTTACCGGTTGACTTGTTTCACTAATGGGCCGAAATGCTACTTTCAGATTTTTTTTGTAGCGTGCTATAACGTTGTCCAGTTTAGCGTGCGTTAAAAACTCCATTAGCTCCGTAGCGGTAACTTTTGGCCAAATATAGCGTAGCCCCTCAAATTAATCTATAGCGTGCTAATAACCGCGAAATAGAGCGCTATTTTTTTCATTGCATTGAACACGTTAGATCACCCATAGAAAAAACACGTAAGCTAGCATCGACTCGTCCCCGCGAGAGCTCAGTCCGATCCTATTTGGATCGTTCCTTTTTGTTTTGACGTCTGACGTGCAACCTTGGTTTGGTGTGTGTTCGATCGGCTTTAATTTCCAAACGTACTGTAAATGTATCGATCGATCGGCTTTTCCAAACGTACTGTCCATGTATCGATCGGAGGTGCCCGTACGTAAAGCTTTGTTGGGCTGGAGTGCTGGACGGACCACAGAGATGCAGGAAGCAAGATCAAAGGACGGAACCAGCGTGCGGCTTGGGCAAACGGACGACACATGTATTGACAGGAAACACAAGAGTATTTTACAGTAATTTGAGAGAGATATGTACCAAAACAAATCACGAAAAGCTTAGTTCTTTTATGTCGCCCGTAGAATAATCTGGAGTATCTGTTAAGATCACTTATAATTGTTTTTTTATTACAATATCCCTAGATATGTTAATTATTTCCATATTTGTGCTTTCTCCAACTTTTGCAGATTAGATTTGGACGAAGCTAGCTAGGAGACTACTCCCACTATATACTGCATGCTGTGTAGACCGCAAGATGTTGTTTGTGGAATTGTACTCACGCCACACATTCAATGGAGTTCTCTATCGGAAATTCGCTTTGGAGCTCGGGCTCATATGCTCCTGTTATTTGCAAAAAAAAATTCAAAATTTGAAAACTCATCAAAAAATTCTGAAAACAATCATGCACGTACCTGACCATGGTACGCACCACCGTATTGTTTTTCGCGCCGAAAATGACATCGTACGCGCCCTGTACAAAAATGACAAATTTCATGTCAGAAATTTTTGAATTTCTGACAGGAAATTTGTCATTTTTGTACAGGGCGCGTACGATGTCATTTCGTCGCGAAAAAAAATACGGTGGTGCGTACTATGGTCAGGTACGTGCATGATTTTTTTCAGATTTTTTTGATGAGTTTTCAAATTTTGAATTTTTTTGAAAATACCAGGAGCATATGCTCCCGGGAGCCAAATTCATAGTTCAAACAGTGGAGCCATGCAATCAATCAGTTCAAAGCGTCGTTTCGCATCTTTCCTACGTAGCGTGTTCCCAGGTGGAGCGAAGCCCTAGAAGGGCAGGAGCAGGACTAGCTTTGCATCTCCTCGACCGTCGACCCACGCAGCGCAGAGAGCAGATCTCATCATCATGCTTCCTTTTGCACGCAAGAGACCGAGGAGGATCGCTGCCTACAAGGTATACACAAAAAGGGCCTAGAAAAAGGAATTTACTGTGGGGAGGGGACTGTCGTGAAATTTCACAAATTTAACCATTTTGGCAAAGTTTAACGAAAAATAACCCTTTTTCAAAACTATTTTCAAATCTAACCTTTTTTTTAGCGCCCAACGGCGGGGAGCTACACTCTCATGTGTAGCGCCGGCCGGCGTGGAGTTACACGTCTGGCAGCGTGGCATTCTGGGGCCCGCATCCCTTATGTGTAGCGCCGTGGTAGATGGAGCTACACATCAGGGTGTAGCGTCCTATCCGATGGAGCTACACTTTTATGATTTTGATAGCCGAAAGTTAGAGAGGATGCTGGCAACAAAAACTTAAATATTCGCCAAGTCAATGTGTAGCTCCGCATGACGGGTGCTATACTTCATATTGTAGCTCCACGTCATGTGGCGCTATACCCCTGAGAACTGATAAGTCGTTAGGACGCGGGGTGGCTGGGCGCCCAGGCCATTTATTCGTACCCGACTCACAGGCGAAAATAGTTTGTGATCGGAGCACAACCGATTGATCTGAAGAAGAGATTTCCGAATGAATGAGAGATTATAAGTAGAAAATACGAATGTGCTAAGCCTATTTAATGATGATGGTGCACATGGCATCGCAAGATCAATTATAAAGGATCTAATCAGTGATCAATCATTTGGAAAACCCAATTAGTTTCGATTACTCTTATTATTTGGAAAACCCCTCGAGACAAGAACATTTTGCGCATTAGTCAGTGAAAAGTTCGTTGACTTCATACTACTACTCTGTGATGAGTAGTAAATGGTACCTTAAAAGTCATCTAATTTTCCCTAGCTAGGCAATCTGGCTCTTTCATTCGTTCAAGCAGCTGCTGAATGCAGAGGTTAAGCATATGTATGTCTGCCTCGTGCCCTTCATCCTCGACCTCGGAGGTTGAGCAATCGAGCTCATCCATGGCGATGGATTAAATGACCTACGCTCTCTGTCTCCAGAAAATTTACATGCTCGGAGCAGGAGCAGCCTGCATGCAAACAGGCTATCGACCGCTGGCCGCACGCACGCATGCACGGCGCAAGTCTCTCTGACTAGGGTTAGGCTAGGAGAGCGATGTGTTGGAAGATGAACTTCATAACAATGATATTGGTGATGTGGAGACAAATTTTAGGCATAAGGACATGTACCATGACATCCCTTATAACCGATGCTATGCATCGGTCTTGGATGACGACGGTCTGGAAGATGTGGGAGCTTACCTCTCTCCACACAGGGGAGCCCAAATCGGACCAAACTTGAGCGATTTGTGAGGGGGTTGAGTAGGAGGAGGGAGAGGAAGATAGAAGTGAGTCGGGTACGAATGAATGGCCTGGGCGCCCAGCCACCCCGCGTCCCAACGACTTATCAGTTCTCAGGGGTATAGCGCCACACGACGTGGAGCTACAATATGAAGTATAGCACCCGGCATGCGGAGCTACACATTGACTTGGCGAATTTTTGAGTTTAGCTGCCAGGATCCTCTCTGACTCTCGGCTATCAAAATCCTAAAAGTGTAGCTCCATCGGATAGGGCGCTACACCCTGATGTGTAGCTCCATCTACCACGGCGCTACACATAAGGCATGCGGGCCCCAGAATGCCACGCTGGCAGAAGAATAGCTCCACGCCGGCCGGCGCTACACATGAGAGTGTAGCTCCCCGCCGTTGGGCGCTACAAAAAAGGGTTAGATTTGAAAATCTATACCTAATAATAAAGGCATTAAGGTTTCTTGTGGTACGTCATTTTTATTTCCTGATTTTGCCCCTGCCTGTTCGGACATATTACAAGGACTGCCACCGCCAAGTTACATACCGGTTCGTTTTTTCTGTTTCTCTGTTCGCCACGCTCGCTCTCATGTTTAGCGCATGCACTGGCCGGCCCAGCCCATGACCCTTGTTCACGCTCTTAGCCCATGCACTGGCCGGTCCAGCCCAGGATGACCAGGCCAATTGATCTTCCTTCTGTATCGTTCACTAGCTCCAATCTGGCTCTGTTCAAAACACGAAAAAAAAATTCAGCGACAGTAGTCTCGACGGTACGAGCCTACGAGGCATACACTTTTCTTTTAATCAGATTCATTAAGTAGCTGCTCGCTGACCTGATCAGTTGCTCTGCCCAGCCAGCCTCCTAGAACTATCATCGGAAGATGCATTGCATGCATGAGAAAAATATATCTAGCTTGATCATCTGGCAATGCTCACGTTTAGGCTTACTACCTATATTATGCTCAGAAATTAATTCTCTATTTAGGCTTACTACCTAACGCCTCTATAATTAAGGCGTGTGAGACATGTGCAAACAACAAAAGCATATGTGGCTTTTAGGTAATGAAACCTCAAGATAATAAACTTTTACTACATGTATAACTGATGGTAAACTATCATTCAGGATTATCTAAGATGCACACCGTGACAAAAAAAATGGCATGGATGTCAAGGAACAAAGAAGGAAAAGAGATACGGATAATTGTATGCATAGATGACTGATGAAAAAAAGTAGGGGAAATTAAAAAAACGCCGTGAAGCTTATAAGCAAAACAAACCAATTAAATAAAGCGAGAAAAAATATGACGATTTGGAGCCGGAACAAAGGACAAGACAACATGCACAAAAGAGGCAAAAATATGCGAATTTGCAGTCAGGACAAAATAGGCTTGATTACAACAAATTATCGCGAACCGTGAGTATAGGCGCAACACACCATGCAAAGAGTCAATTGCCATGGTAAACCCTGCATATATCGAACCACAAGAAGAATTTGGTATATCTACATTCAATGCGTACCAAAAGTAATATGATGTAAATTTATATCAAGTTATCATAGAGATAAAATTGTACAACACATATTTTTATCCTAGGAACTATTTTTATGCTAGAAAATAAAATTGTTCTATGCGGGTCGATTAAATTTGGTATAGATAATCGAATACGAGCGCAATTACCTATCCAAAAGCCCAAGACACTCCTTTCCCGATCGGGACTTGCCATCGAGGTTCCTTTATGCCTTATAAGCCGGGCATGCTTCCTGCATAAAACAAGGGTTGAAGGAGACGGGCGCACAACACGATCATGTCGGCAAGGGCAACGCCTCGCTCACGCACGCGATAGCTCGGCGGAAACGATCACGCCGAGAGACGACAACTCGAAGTTTAGGATCTCGCCGAGAGCCTGTCGCCGGAGGAGACGCGCGCACAATTCATTGGCTTGTCGGAGGACACGATCTCGCCGTGAGCCTGGCGCTGTAACACACACTCACACACGATGGTTCATGCCGGCAAGGCACTCGTTCCACCTACGGAAAGGCATCGTGAAGCTAGAAAAAGATGGCTGGCAAGGCAATTGTTCCATCTACATGAAGGCATTGGCGAAGCTAGGGAGAAGATGGCCGTGATATTCTCCACTGGTGTTCGAGATTTCGTGCTGCCAGATCGAGACGACCAAACATCCAGATTTTGGGGAGAGAGGAGAATTTGGACGAGATGATCTTTCTCAAACATGACGAAGATGAATCGGTTGAGGATTATAGACAAAACAAAGCAGCGGACTAGATGATCTTTTGAGCTTTGGTGCACTGTTTCGCGCGACGACGTCCCCGGCCGGTGCTCTCTCTTGTGTCATCATCGCCCAGAGCCGCCCTCTGGCTGATCCCGACGACCCCCGGCGACGTGTTCTCCGCCCGGTCTAGCAGCGCCGTGTTGGACGAGCTCATCGCCGAGAGCCACGCAGCCCTCCTGGCGTGCCACTTCTTCCCCGACCGCTCGGCCGCTGCCCGGCCAGCGGCAGAGATGGTGCCCGGCGGCTGGCAGCACCAGCAGGTGCACGCGGTGGTGGGCAACGGGAGCGTCGGCGGCCGAGACCATGGCGCTACGGCGGGGCACGTGACGTTCGACCTCATGCAGGCGCCTAACGCAGCAGGCGCGGCGTTCCAGCCCATGCCGCCGGACAGGCCAGCAGAGGACAGCGAGGCGGGTGGTTGCTCGGGCTTGTGGACGCCCGTGCAGGGCGCCCACGTCGTCTGAGATGGCCGGAATGTACGCGCGTTCGGCTGAAAGATCGTCAAGGCAACGCCAAGTTGCCGAGGAAGTAGAGCCCCGTACGTGCTGGCTACGCGGTTTGGTTGGGCCAGTGCACCGAATCTCAGTTCTTCCTCGGTTTGAATTAGTACTACTGATCGTGTTTGGAGCAATGCATAATTTCTTGGAAATTGTTGTGTTGTTCATTTCATATTGAGGTTTTCAGTTGAAATTGTTGACTTATTCATTGGGGTATATCTAGCCGTCTGATAATGGTTAAGAAATTAGAATGGAGATCTGAATGCACTTCTCTGCGTTGAATCTTGCATGGTCACACTAAAAATATCACCGCGCTGCTACTACTGCCACAGCAGATGTACTTATTTCCTTCTACCGAGCTAGCTAAGTAGTGGACTCGAGGGAATAAATTTGTGGATGCAATGATGTAGGAAGATTTTTCAATCGAAGGAATGCTCCAACTCATGTATATCCATGTTTTTACCTCTTTTTTTTGGGTATTTTTGCAATGTATACTGCCGAACATAATTTGTGTGCCTCCGTAGTTAAATATTTTGGTCTCCCGTTGCAACGCACGGGCATGTTTCCTAGTAGTTTTAAAAAAGGGTTATTTTTCGTTAAACTTTGCTAAAAAGGTTAAATTTGTGAAATTTCACAGCTCTGTCTGTAGCGACAGACATCAGAACATGCAGGCAATGCAAGGAGCACGTCTCGATCTAGCCTTCTTTCACTAGTGATCTTTCAGTCTTTCACATGCATGCATTCAGGGCATGCACACCCTAAAGCGTGCTTGCTTTGGAATAGCTAGAACCAGACTCGAATTTCAAGCGGGACAGTGTCTGCACACCGTCGTATACGAAGTACAGTATGAGCAGTGCTGCTATTTTTTGTGCGAGGAATAATTCAATTTAACCTACCCTACAACAATGAATAGTACTGGTATTTTTTGCGCGAGGAATAATACATACTACAACTGGTAGTATTACCCAACTACATTAAATAGTAGTGTCATTTCATATATACTGAATTACTGAGTGATGTCTGATGTGCTGCCTTTCTCCTCTATGCTCCCATCCCATGTGGGATGTGTAGCTCTTCCAAATCATAATTGAAGGCCCCAAAATTACACCCACTAAGCCTACTATGGACTGTGAGAACCTACCTTATATTCCTCGATGCGAATTAAGATTAACTTCAGAACCGGGACTTTCGGCCCCCAAACCCCAAAGTTTCTGGAGTTTCGATGTTCCAAGGCTACATTCGACCGAATCAGGGACTGGGCACAACAGGGCTGATACCCGCTGCCTGCTCTCTATTTGCCGAAGTTGGCCCGGAACTTCCGGTGAACGAAAGTTTGGCCACCTTCGGGCCAACATATCGCCATTCCATAGACTGGGACATTGTGGCGCATCGCGGTACCAGCTCTCCGTTTGGCCCAAAAAATGGCCCAGGAAGTGCACAGAACGTCTCGACCCTTCCGACATGGCCCAAAACTTCTAACCGGTAGGAAAGCGACCATAACGGCTAGAATTGAGTGGTCAATTCTTCACAAAGAGGGATTAAGATTATCTGACTTTGCCCCTGCTAACTTTGAGTCACTGACATGTGGACCCCACACATGGTGGGTCCCGCATGTCAGCGACTCAAAGTTACCTGACTTTGCATTTTAAAACGTCAACGAATCTGGACCCCACCAAGAGAGGGGGGGGGGGGGGTATGTGACGGGTTTATGAATTACACCGTACTTGTCGGGTGGCCAGACTAAGCCGTTGGCACCTCAAGACCTTTCTCAGCTGGGCCTTGAAGTCAGCACCATCAAGCGCTTTAGCGGTTACACTGGGAGGTTATCTTAGAGGACAGCGACAAGACTCAAAATGACCTCACCTCGGGACGCTGTGTACAGGGGACGAGGCGGGGCGAGCTAGTCCCTGTTCCTGCCTATTCCGGAAGATGATGCCACGGTGTTGAGGGCCCTCTCGGGTGCCATTGTACGAAGGACATGACGAAGCAAGCTCCTGATTGGAAGGCGTCGCCCGCAAGCATGGTTTCGGTGGAGGCCTCCATCCCATCGTAGTAACGGGGAGGCCCTGTAGCTCCCTCACGCCATATCCATGAGGCCGGCGGGGCTACTGATGTCTACGCACGCTTCTTTTCTTGTAGACAGTGTTGGGCCTCCAAGTGCAGAGGTTTGTAGAACAGCAACAAGTTTCCCTTAAGTGAATAACCCAAGGTATATCGAACTAGGGAAGTAGAGGTCAAAGATATTCCTCTCAAGCAACCCTGCAATTAAGATACAAGAAGTCTCTTGTGTCCCCAACACACCTAATACACTTGTCAGATGTATAGGTGCACTAGTTCGGCGAAGAGATAGTGAAATACAAGTGATATGGATGATTACAAGTAGTAATTGCAATCTGTAATAAAAATGGCAGCGAGCAAACATGCGGCAGAACTGAGAGTAAACGGTGTTTCAAGGCTTGGAAACAAGGCCTAGGGATCATACTTTCACTAGTGGACACTCTCAACAATAATAATCATAATTGAACACATAGATACTTCCTCTTCACATGCTACACCGAACTATTCCTTGTTGGATAACGAACACTAATCCACTGCGTAGGGCTGCAAAAGCACTCCTCAAGGTCTGAGTAAACAAACTCCACAGTTTCATAGTACACCAATCTATTGCGTAGGGCTGCAAAAGCACTCCTTAAGCTTCGTATAATCCACATCTAGGGCGCCCCAATGTCACTAAAAGCATCCTAAAGTAGTACACAAACTCCACAATATCATAGAGACATCCAACACAAAGAACAACTCATGGCAAGTATTCCTATAAACTTTATCCTAAGAGTCACACACGGTGCGCACACTGTCAACTTCACACCGTGGGACAAAGGTGACTCCGGAGTTTACATTAATAAAACCACTTGAGTAGCATAATCATAAGATAACGAAGAGTAGCATCTATGAATTCAACCTAGATTACAATGCTCATGATCACATAAAGATCACACCATGGGAGAGAGAGATAAACCACATAGCTACCGGCATGAGCCCTCAGCCCTGATGGAGGACTACTCCCTCCTCATCATGGGAGGCAGCAATGGCGATGAAGATGGCTCCGGGGCGATGCAGATGACTCCGGGGGCAATTCCCAATCCCGGCAGGGTGCCGGAACAGGAACTTCTGTCCCCCGAAACGAAGATCGGCGTGGCGGCGGCGCTCTGGAACTCTTCTGGAAATATGGTCTAATCTTTAGGGTTTTCTCCACGGGTGGAATAAATATGCGTAAGGGCGGCGTCGGGAGGCAACCGAGGCGACCACGCCAGGGTAGGGCGCCGCCCCCTCTAGGCCACGCCCAGGGTGGTGTGGAGGCCTCGGGCCTCCCCCGTACTTGTCCTTCTGGCCCATGGAGTCTTCTGGTGTATTATTGATGCACGTTTAATTTCGTCCAATTCTGAGAATATTTTGCGACTAGCTTTTCTGAAGAGAAAAACAGCAGAAAACAGAACTGACACTTCGACATCTTGTTAATAGGTTAGTTCCAGAAAATGCAAAAAATACTATAAAGTGTAAACAAAACATGTAGCATATGGTATAATAACAGCATGGAACATCAAAAATTATAGATACGTTTGAGACGTATCAAGCATCCCCAAGCTTAGTTCCTGCTCGTCCTCGAGTAGGTAAACGATAAAAACAAAATAATTTTTGAAGTTACATGCTACCAACACAATCTTGATCAAATAGTAATGCAAAGCACATGAACTGAACGAAGTGATCCAATTCAATGGTCTATAGTTTGCTAACAAGTAAACAAAGAGTAAACAAAATGAATCATACAAGTGCAAACTTTCATGAATAGTACTTTGGAGACAATGAAGCTATAAGAATTTGCATAAAAGTTAGCTCACAAAGCATTAGATTCTAAATAAAAGTGTTTGACCAACACAAAGGAAGATTTAGTTTCAGCACTGGCTTCAACTTTCAACATATTTATCTCATGGATATTGTCAAGGCAAGGTAATGCAATAAGTCAAACATATCATTATATAACAACTGTTGTACCAAAGTTGACACTAGTGTTTGCTTGTGGAGATAGAAAGAAGTAGGAAAACTGACTCAACAATAAAGTAAAAGAAAGGCCCTTCGCAGAGGGAAGCAGGGATTAAATCATGTGCTAGAGCTTTTAAGTTTTTGAAAAACATATAGAGAGTGCATAAAATAAATTTTGGGGGTAGGTGTGTATGCTAATGGTCAACGAATCAGCAAATAGACAATGCAATAAGTCACAAGTTAACTAGACTTTACAAGAGTGGCTCCCATGAAGGACGTTATTTCTACCAAGCAGTAGATCATCCCTCTTCTCTTTTGTTTACACACTTATGAACTTTGCTTAACTGATAAATCAGGGGCAAAAAGATATGAAGAGAATTTGTGATAACGAATAAATTTGGGGCTGGGCACCCCGTTGCCAGCTCTTCTAGCGAATTGGATAAACGGATGTATATGCCACTAGTCCAGGTGTGTAAAGTCCAATCAACAAGTGAAATAAAGACCATCTACCCACGTCCTCATGAGCTGGTAAACAGTGACACAAAAAGGGAGTATACAAGTTTTGAATAGTTTAAAGGTAGCACATGACAAATTTACTTGGAGTGGCGGAGAAATACCACATAATAGGTAGTTATGGTGGACACAGATGGCATGGATTTTGGCTCAAGGTTTTAGATGCACAAGCAGCATTCCCGCTTAGTACAGAGTTTAGGCTAGCAAGGTTATTTAAGCAAACACAGACTGTCAACCGGTACAACAAGAAATTATACAAAGACATGCTTGAAAAACCATAAGACCCCACATTGTCTTCCTTGTTAACCAAAACCTTTTACAAGAAAATATCTAGATTTTGGAACTACCAATGATACAAACCGAATAACAACAAGCTTTACAATAGTTCTTCACTAATAATCTTTACTTACATGATGCACAAGTCTAAACATTACTTACTTGGTAACTCAAAACAATTGACAAGTATCAAATTACTCAAGACAGTGATCTACAAGACTATGTAAGCATTTCTTATACCACTACCACATGCAGCATTTTCTGTTCCAACCAAACACCAATCAACTCATTTGATAAACTCTCCAAACAAATATAAGTGAAGCAAGAGAGTACTTTCTTCAAAAGAAACTAATAGCTCTGACAAGAGATACATGAAAACAAAGAGCTATAAGCTTTAGCAGTGCTAGACAGGAATACTCAACAAGTATAAGTGAAGAACAGGAGTATTCTAATGAAAAAGCGGAGCGTGTCTCTCTCCCAAACAAGAATGCTAGGATCCAACTTATTTAGAGCAGCAAACAAAACAAAAACAAACTGAAAACAAAAACACACTGACGCTCCAAGAAAAGTACACATAATGTGAAGGAATTAAAATATAGTCTTACTAGAGATGACCTGATAATTGTTGATGAAGAAGGGGATGCATTGGGCATCCCCAAGCTTAGACGCTTGAGTCTTCTTGAATATATTGGGAGATCCATGGGAGCTTCCCCAAGCTTAAGCTTTTCACTCTTCTTGATCATTTAATATCATCCTCCTCTCTTAACACTTGAAAACTTCCTTCACACTAAAACTCAACATTTTTCTCATTAGCGGGGTTAGTGCATCAAAACAAATAATCTAACTTTGTTCCTTGAGGACACAATTCATAAGCAATCATTTTCAAACATTAGCTACTGTTACTTTCCTTAAGTGAGGCTCTTCCACCTAAAAGAAACCACTCAACACTCGTAAAAGAGAGAATGCAAAATAAAGACAGAATCTGTCAAAACCAGAACAGTCCGTAAAGATGATTTTTTCGGACACTTACGTTGCTCAAATCGAAAAACTTTAGTCTACCAAAAGATAACTACATATATCAGGAATACACACAAAAAATTCAGATCAAAATCACTTTCGGTTGAATTTATAATTTCCGTACAGTGAACAACAGAAATCTGTTCCTGCTCAGTAATCCAAATATAGGCACCTTCTTGTCATTAGAGACTTTTCTTGGCACAACAAAACAGCAAATAAAAGATACAAAGATGTTGTTACAGAAGTAAACAATCATCTTGACACAAAACAAAAACAAAAATAACAGCAAATAAAAATAATGGGTTGCCTCCCATAAGCGCTTTTCTTTAACGCCTTTTAGCTAGGCATAGTAATTCTTATGATGCTCACATAAGGATAAGAGTTGAAAAATAAAAGAGAGCATCAAGAAGCATATATAAAACATGTTTATACCTAACATTCTTCCTATGCATAGGAGTCTTGTAAGAAAACAAATCAATGAAGCTCAAACTGACTAGCATAGGAAGGCAAAACAAGTGCAATTTGAAAACCTTCAACATAAAGAGAGGAGACTTAATATTATTGAGATATATGAAACCGTGTCTCCCTCTTTCAAAATAATTTTCAGTAGAATCATAGATAAAATCCACAATATAACCATCACATGAAACATTCTTATCATGATCCATATGCATAAAATTATTATCATTACTCTCCACATAAGTAAAATCCTTCTCATTAGTAATAGTGGGAGAAAAACTATCACAGCCATCATTGTAAACATCATAATTTGGAGGCATAGTATAATCATAACAAGATTTATCCTCAATAATATATGGACTGAAAATATCACATTCATCATTGTAAACATCATATATAGGAGGCATATAATAATCACAATAAAATTTAACCTCAATAGTAGGTGGAACTAAAATGTTACAATTATTATAATCATCATATATTGGAGGCAAAGTATCATCAAAGCAAATTTCCTCCTCAAAGCTTGGGGGACTAAAAATATCATATTCATCAACACCAGCTTCCCCAAGCTTAGAGCTTTCCATGGCATTAATAATAATGGTGTTCAAAGAATTTATATCAAAAACATTGCTACCACTATTATGCAAAAAAGTTCCATGGGTTTTTTAATTTTCACTTCAAACACATCATGTCCTAGCTCAAGATAAATTTTATAGAGATCTCTAAATTTTTTGTTGTTTTCCATTTAGCCTAACTAGTGAAATTAAAAACAAGAAACAAAAAGATATAATTGCAGGATCTAAAGGAAATACCTTCGAGCACTCACACGCCGACAAGAGGGTGTGAGTACCTTTTACCTTACTTCCCCGGCAACGGCGCCAGAAAAGAGCTTGATGTCTACGCACGCTTCTATTCTTGTAGTCAGTGTTGGGCCTCCAAGTGCAGAGGTTTGTAGAACAGCAGCAAGTTTCCCTTAAGTGAATAACCCAAGGTATATCAAACTCAGGTAAGTAGAGGTCAAAGATATTCCTCTCAAGCAACCTAGCAATTAAGATACAAGAAGTCTCTTGTGTCCCCAACACACCTAATACACTTGTCAGATGAATAGGTGCACTAGTTCGGCGAAGAGATAGTGAAATACAAGTGATATGGATGATTACAATTAGTAATTGCAATCTGTAATAAAAATGGCAGCGAGCAAACATGCGGCAGAACTGAGAGTAAACGATGTTTCAATGCTTGAAACAAGGCATAGGGATCATACTTTCACTAGTGGACACTCTCAACAATAATAATCATAATTGAACACATAGATACTTCCTCTTCACATGCTACACCGAACTATTATCTTGTTGGATAACGAACACTAATCCACTGCATAGGGCTGCAAAAGCACTCCTCAAGGTCTGAGTAAACAAACTCCACAGTTGCATAGTACACCATTCTATTGCGTACGGCTGCAAAAGCACTCCTTAAGGTTCGTATAATCCACATCTAGGGCGCCCCAATGTCACTAAAAGCATCCTAAAGTAGTACGCAAACTCCACAATATCATAGAGACATCCAACACAAAGAACAAGTCATGACAAGTATTCCTATAAACTTTATCCTAAGAGTCACACACGGTGCGCACACTGTCAACTTCACACCGTGGGACAAAGGTGACTCTGGAGTTTACATTAATAAAACCACTTGAGTAGCATAATCATAAGATAACGAAGAGTAGCATCTATGAATTCAACCTAGATTACAATGCTCATGATCACATAAAGATCACACCATGTAAGAGAGAGATAAACCACATAGCTACCGGCATGAGCCCTCAGCCCTGATGGAGGACTACTCCCTCCTCATCATGGGAGGCAGCAATGGCGATGAAGATGGCTCCGGGGCGATGGAGATGACTCCGGGGGCAATTCCCAATCCCGGCAGGGTGCCGGAACAAGAACTTCTGTCCCCCTAAACGAAGATCGGCGTGGCGGCGGTGCTCTGGAACTCTTCTGGAAATATGGTCTAATCCTTTAGGGTTTTCTCCACGGGTGGAATAAATAGGCGAAAGGGCGGCGTCGGGAGGCAACCGAGGCGACCACGCCAGGGTAGGGCATCGCCCCCTCCAGGCCACGCCCAGGGGTGGTGTGGAGGCCTCGGGCCTCCCCCGGACTTGTCCTTCTGGCCCATGGAGTCTTCTGGTGTATTATTGATGCACGTTTAATTTCGTCCAATTCCGAGAATATTTTGCGACTAGCTTTTCTGAAGAGAAAAACAGCAGAAAACAGGATCTGGCACTTCGGCATCTTGTTAATAGGTTAGTTCCAGAAAATGCATAAAAATGCTATAAAGTGTAAACAAAATATGTAGCATATGGTATAATAACAGCATGGAACATCAAAAATTATAGATACGTTTGAGACGTATCAGCTGCCACCCCCTCCATGTCTACATAGGCCTTCTCCCATCAAGAGAAGTCAATATAAATTGAAGCAACTACGGCTACAAGTTCTAAGATGCCAAGAACCAACACACATACACAAGTCCTTTGAGATTTCATAGGCCTCCATTCTCTCCTTTGAGATCTCATGTCCACCCTCACACCCGAGAATATAAAAAACAAACGCAAATGTCACACACATGAGTATGTTGTAACTGGCGATCTTTCTCGATCACCGAACCCGCTCATATCTTTATGTCTTTGTGTGTTCACCCATCGGGCTAGTTCGACATCCTCTTCCCGGAGTAGAATTAAGGCATGCGACAAGCCTACCAAGGCTGCCATGTGCCGGCCAAGGGGGGCAATCCGGCCCGATGACGCCCTTTTTGAGTCGTGTTTAGTTGATCGCCCAACTCTATTATGGTTGACCACACACCAGCTCCAGTCGGCCACGTACTAGTCTGCCAGCCCGAGAAGAAGGGTGGCACCGCCTTACACGATGGCCCAAACTGGAGCCGCTGGAGGAACCTGAGGACGAGTGGCGGACAGGGCCATAGCCATCCTCACGTCGTAGAGGACGGCTGGTCCTTGACCTCTATCAGGGAGGAAGTCCAATAGACACCACCGACGGCCATGCCCGAGATCAAGCACAGGACGAGCGACCAAGAGGACACGACGGGTCCGATGAGCCGAGCGACCCATTTGCAAGTACGATATTCCAAATACATAATTCAAATATATTTCATTTTATTTGCACTAGTTTATATTTAAATTTGGCCCATTTCTTAAATTCCTCGTTTTTCAAATTTAAGGTCTGGTGGGCGCCCACCCCCATATTGGTCCGGAATGATGTCCGGACGCCCCCAAATCGGACAAATTTGGGACGGTCCAGACACAAACAGTGGGACATCTCTAGAAATGCTCTTTATATTTTACACACTTTTGTTTTGCAAAATTTATGAAACATAATTTGTGCTTTTGCAAAATTTCTATTTCTCCAACTTCTACGGATTTAGAGATTGCTGTGTGGGATGGGACATGTTGTTTGTTGACTATATATTATATAAATCGATGTGTGGCTACGAAATCAATCAGTTAGTAGGTTGCGTGCTATCCAGCTATGCTAGTGGTATTGTCAAAGCTTTCTTTCACATCTTCCTTTCTAATCCGCTCACAGCCTTGCAGCAGAAAAAACACGCCGTTTCTAGGATGATGCAAGGCCTAGTGGGAAGACAGGAGTAGGGCATCCTATCTGCTGCGATGCAACGATGAAGAATGGAATGGTTCCATTCCATGCAACGATGAAGAATGGAACGGTTCCATGACAGTAGAATGGAATGGTTCCATTCTAATGGAATGGTTCCATTCTATTCGCTCAGATTCTCAAACCAAACACATCCTAAGGGCTGGCGGAAACGGACCAGCCCAGTTCGTTTTTGTCCGATCGGACATGGAGGTGCTCCAACGGGCTGGCGCAAAAGGAACAATGTTGTTCTCGCGGACACGCATCTCGCCCCGAACCTGACCCATTTTTGGTCCAACTTTGGGGGGAACGCGGACACAGCGCGTGTCCTCCCGAGTCCGCCCCTGGCCCACCTGGCAGCGAGCGTGGCAACCAACATCAAAAACGAAAAAGAATGAGCGTTAACCACAAGGCAGAAAAAGCACGGAGAACAACAAATCACGCTGTGTCACGATTTAGAAATTTGGCCCAAAGAGGCTCCAGCCCCAACGAAAGAACGAGAGGCTCCCGTGTCGTCCACCCAGGGCGACTCGGGGGCGACCCACGCCGGCGTCGACTAGCCCCTCCAGCGCCTCTCCCTGGCCGCTGCTGCCACCGGTGACGCGCGGTGGTGGCGGCCCCCTCTCCTCCAAAGGGGGCGAGGGGTTGGTGGGAGCTCGGCGGCTCCCATGGCGGACGCGGGTGGTGGCGCCGACGGTGGATGCAAGGCTGTCGGGCTTCGGTGGCGGCGCGGGGTGGGGGACGGTCGGATCTGGCCGGGCTCGGCTGGTTTCCTTGCCCCCTTGACCTGCAGCTGTGCAGGAGGTGGTGGTGGCTCCCGGGCCCGATCTGGACCGAGGGCGGGCCAGGGTGGTCGAGGTGCGGCGGCGCGGGTGGAGGCGCTCCGGCGACGCGCCACGGAGGCGTGGGTGCCCGCTGGGCCTGCGGGCGCGCGGCATCCCCTCCAGTGCGGCCATCTCCCTCCTCCCACCCCTCCCGGCCGCCGTCGGTGGAGGACGCCGTGCGGGCTCGCTGGCTAGCAGCGGTGGCTGCTCTGTCGTGCCCCGGTGGATCCCAGATGGCGGAGGTTGTGGGCCAGCGTGCGGCGGCCATAGCCGGTGGCGGCGCGGCGTGGATGGCAGCGCCATCTGCTCGACGCGCTCCCCGCAGTGGCTGACCCGTTGGCGGTGCCTCCTTTCTACAACAACAACATTCGAGGCTCCGCCCCCTGCTCCGGTGGTCTTCTCAAGCGACCATCTTTGCCGTCTCCGAGCTGCCCCTGCTTCGGTGGTCTTCAGAGTTTTCGGGGTTCTTGCTTATGGGTGGGGGTGAAATCCCCGCGCGGCGGCTGCCAGCGCTGTCAACGGCGACGCCCGAGGGTGCCCGCTACCTTCTTGGAGGCGTTGGCATGACCCTTGCTGGACTTCCTCCTCGAGCACCGGGGGAAACCCTAGGTTCGGCTTGCCGGATCGGGCAGCGGCGGCGTCTCAGCGCCGTTCCCCTCTTGTAGGCGCTGCTTGGGCTGCACGTGATGGCTCTGATGTGGCGGCTGGAGCGCGGCGACGCATGGCTCTGGAGTCGATAGGGCGCGGACCTCCGGGGCGCAATGTACGCCGGCGCCAGCTCCTCCCTGATGATCGATACGCCAGTCTAGCCAGGTCCTGCCCTCCACCTGCCGACTCTCTCTAGGCACATAGGTGTGTGGTTTCTTTGGCCTGGTCAGTATTGGAGTGCAGGTCCTCGTTGGAGCAGTTGGCAATGGCCACGACATGGATGGAGGCAAGGCGAGTGTTGTCTCATGTTGTTAGTGTAGTTTGTAGGTTGAGGTACCTCCTCACTTAGGTTGTGAGGACCTGCTGTTTGGCTGTGTTACCGCATCGTTGGATGCCGGAATCGCTGTACTCTGGACTTTGTCATTTTCTTCTAATGCAATCGACACGCAAAGCTTTTGCGTGTTCGTAAAAAAAAGAATTAGGGGCACTTCAAAGTGCCCTGAAAAGTCAAAAATGTGCCCCGAAAAGTTATTAAGGCACTTTTTTAAATGCCCAATATACTAGTGCTCTCTCTCGCTCTATGTCTGTCTGCCCCCAATAGCTGCTCAGGTGACAAAGATCGGACATTCAAGAGGAGAGCTGCGATTTAGTTTCCTGGGAGATGGGAGTTAATTTTCTATTTGCTGCTATGTGCGATTACTGAGTTAGTTCTTCTGCGAGCTCTGTGATTTGCTACTGAGTTAGTTCTTCTGCTAGTCAAAGGAAACTGTGTCACTTCTGCTAGTAAAAGGAAATTGTGTCACTTCTGCTAGGGTTTTGTACTTCTAGTAAAAGGAAATTGTGTCACTTGTGCTAGTAAAAGGAAATTGTGTCACTTCTGCTATGGTTTTCAGTGCTGACTTATGCATGAATATTCATATTGTTCTAGTTTCTTAAGGTTTCTTTCCCTGCATTGCAATGAGTGTGATGATGACTAGCCCTAAATGGTAGCTTTTATAAGTGAAGTTAAATTTCCTGCTAGTAAAAGGAAATTGTGTCACTTCTGCTATGATTTCAATGAGATGATGAGACTAGCACAAAGTTAAATTTCTAGTGTTCCAATTTCTAAATGTGATGATATTTAACCACACTGCAGGAAAAGTATGGCTAGTAGTAGCAACAACAACAATGATGATGCTATCCCCAACCCCAACAATTATTCCAGTGATGAGTACTTCGAGCCAGAGGACAGCTACATGGAGCCAGAAGATTATTACATCGAGGATGATGACGACGAAATCATCGACCTATACAAGATCACTGTTAGAGGTATGTTCATATTTGATTCACAGCTTAGATTCATCTTTGATTCAGAGACATGTACAAGATGTTTGACAGGGTTGCATTGTTAGGGAATAGCAGGCCACCCCGGAGTACAACGACAACAAATTGGCGGCGTGGATGGAGCGCTTCCGGCGGGAGGCGGCGGAGTTCTATGACGACCCCACGGCGCCAGACCACTGGAACACGGCAGAGTGGCACCGCTGGTTGGATAGGACCGGCCACACGGTGGCTTCGCCATGGAGGCCGCCCGCCAGCATGCCGCAACATGGAACCCTACCCTGTTCCGGGTGATGCCGCTGCTCCCACCACCACGCCATGTCGACAACAAGCGCGCCGTCGAGCGCGATCAGCGCCAAGTAGTGGAGGAGGAGGCGACATCATCTGTGATCGTGAGGCCGCTTGAGCCCGATCCCCACTGTGCGGCCGCCTATACCTCTGTCGCCCCAGGACGGAGCCGCTGCCGGTGGAGGTGATCCCGACGGGCTACGACGTGCCATCCGAGCTGCAGAACAAGCACGATGGCGACAAGTCGGGATTCCTGGCGGCCCTCGCCGACTCGGTTGCCACCATCGAGTGCGACAACCCCGTGTACATGGCCACGATGGCCACCTCCATCGGTGTCCACCCCGGCCTCCTCCTCCTCCAGCGGCGCCTCCAGCAGTCGTGCGCCGCGCCACGACGACGCCTCCCCCAGCCGTGCGCCGCGCCACGACGACGCCTCCCCCAGCCGTGCCGCCTCCTCCTCCACCGGTGTGCTCCTCGAGGACGACGAGGATGACAACGACGACAACTTCAACTGAGACCTAGTTTTTCAAATTTTGTTTAAGTGTTTAGGTGATCCGCGGCTCAAATTTCATTTAAATATTTTATAATATGCAATGAAAATGAATGAAATTTAGAACTCATCATTTTTTTGAGTTTATCTAATTTTTGATTTATTGGTGATGCCGGACATATGATTAGAGATTGCGGGACACGGAGTGGCGTTAGAGGTGCTCTAGTTCTTATGCCAACCCATCCTCGGAGAGCAGGCAGCCTGTATATCAGTATATGTGTCGTCACCTTTTCTGGTTTGATGGGACCGAGCGTCTGTTTGATGCATTGAGCATAGGCACGGAGAGATTCGTTGCTACTGTTACATGCATTGAAGAGGAAGGTTTTGGAAAAGAGATATATGCATGGTTGGTCACTGAACTTGGCCGAGATGAGTACTTTGGTCACTGAATTTGCAAGATGTTGTCCGCGGGTCACTCAACTTGGCAAAGATGAGTAAACTGGTCACAATCGTGAAGTGGCACACTGATTGGGCCGTTGACCGCATACTTTGACCATTTTTTTTGCTAAAACAACCCTATAAAATCACAAAATCAAATTAACCTATTTATTTTTATGTTTGTCTCGCTTACTGTTGAGTGACCCTTCACGATTGCGACTTCATAGGGTTGTTTTAGCAAAAAAAAATGGTCAAAGTATGCGGTCAACGGCTCAGTCAATGTGTCACTTCATGATTGTAACCAGTTTACTCATCTCTGCCAAGTTGAGTGACCCACGGGCAACATCTTGCAACTTCAGTGACCAAAGTACTCATCTCGACCAAGTTCAGTGACCAACCATGCATATATCTCTTTGGAAAACGAAAAAGGCATGTGGTCTTAGCTTCCTGCGTACCTGCACGGTGGACTTGCAGGTGTCTTGTCGAGTGGCATGAGGCATGACTACTCTTTTACTCTGCCAAAGGTTTTTATTTTAATTGTCCGTAATAACTGTATACTCCAGTATATACTCCACTAAATAACATCCTACATTCCTTGATGCAATAATTTATCCAAATTAAGTGAGATGGAAAGAAGCAGCACTAGCTAGTGAAGATATCTATCTTCCTTCATGATTTTTGACAGGAACGACCACCATCACTTTTCCAAGACACACAGCTCTCGGCTCGGGCTCAGGTCATTAATATTAAGGCATGCACTAAGAAAACATGTTGTTTTTTTTTAAAGAGTATGCCAAAGGCATACCGTAGCTTTATAGAAGGAGAGCAATAAATTTACAAGAAGCTAAAACCCTAATGCGAACACTAGGTTCAGCCACACTCCGCACTCACACACTCAAACTACTCTCTCACAACTTGTGCTCCCTCCCTCCTTCTTGCTTGTTGCCAAAGCTTGAGCTCATCTCCTATCCTCCCTAACAGCTCCTGGACTGTGCATTGATCACGTATTCGCCCAAACACTCGCGCGTTTCTTTGCTTCCACAGCATCCATGCGACCAGGATGACCAAAGTGTCGAATTGTCTTCTGTCAGGTCTCCGAAACCTCTCCCTGGACTGAAGCCACCAACCTTCCAGCGTATCTTCATGGCTAGGTATTTGGATTTGGAGTCCAGCTTTGAGTAAGCATCCAAACCACACCTCTCTTGCGAATACGCACTGTACCAGTACATGATCCACGTTGTCTTCCTCTTGTAAGCAAGTGAAACAAGCGTCAGGGTGTTCTTGCAGTCCATGCCGTGCCCTCCTGTCTGATGTCCAAAGTCTGTATTTGGTTGCCAACCATCCAAATATTTTACACTTGACTGGTGCAAAAGATCTCCAAATCGGCTCGGCCACTGCGCATCTTGTTCGGCCGTGATATAGCGCCTTATATGTTTCCTTAGCTGAATATTTCCCTGAACTTGTGCACTTCCACCTAAATTCATCAGGTCGCTGCTCGTCGCGATCAACCGTGTTTACCTCAAACCACAGCCTGATGTACTCCTCAAGGCCTTCTTCCGACAACTCCTCTGAAATATCTCGGGTCCAGCTATTCGCAACCATTCCTTGCGCCACCGTTCGCATGTTCTTCCTCCTTGTACTCACTGCTTCGACTACATGCGGCGCGATGTCAGCTGCACTGCAGCCGTGGATCCATCTATCAGTCCAAAACTGAACCTTCTCTCCGTTCCCCACATTGATCTGCACAAAACCCTGAAACACCTCCAAAGCCTCTGTGTCCTTCAGTGCCGGCAGCCCATGCCAGGGTCTTGTTGGATCCGTGCGACGTAACCACTCCCATCTAACTCTGAGAGCCACTCCTTGCAACCTTAGGTCTTTTACACCGAGACCTCCGTACTTGATCGGCTTGCTGACAGTGTCCCAGGCAACCAAGCATTGGCCTGCAGAGTTCTCTTTCTTCCCAGCCCAGAAAAAGGAGCGCATCCAACCCTCAATCTCCTCTAGAAGCCAGACAGGGGCTTCAGCTACTAACAGCTGGTGCACTGCTTTTGCAGCAATGACTGCTTTTATCAGAACCAAGCGTCCTTCTCGAGCTATCATTCCACGCTGCCATGCTGGCATGAACTCAATTACTGCGTCTAACATCGGCTGCCACTCCGTCTTGGTCAGAGGTCGCAATGCGAGCTGCAAACCGAGATATTTGATGGGGAATTTGGTCACCTGACATCCCAACTCCCTTTGCACTCTGTCCTCGTCTTCAGGCTCTCCACGAATGAGTGTAGCTGTTGTCTTTGTATAATTGATCTCCAAGCCTGTAGCTTCTCCGAACAGCTGCAGCAGATGCTTCACCAATCGCATCTCTGAGTTGTCTGGTCTCAGAAATAGAACCACATCGTCGGCATAAATCGAGACTCGCTGCAACGGCTTGATTCCTACCAGCTCTGACAGACAATTTCCTTCGACTGCACACCGGAACAGCGCAGTGAACACCTCCATCCCCAACACATACAGTAGCGGTGATGTGGGGTCGCCTTGCCGCAGACCTCGCACATGTCGAATTCTTGCTCCTGGAACTCCATTGACCATGATTCTGGTGGTCGCCGTGTTCAGTAGAATGATCAGCCACTTCAGGAACAAAACACTGAAACCCATGTGTCTCAACACCTCAAACAAGAAGGCCCAGGAAATCGAGTCAAAAGCTCGTGATATATCTAACTTAAGCAGGATTCCCTTCTGTCTTCTCTGGTTAATTCTCCTTGCTACTTGACGAACCAAAACGAAGTTGTCATGCAAACTCCTCCCGCGGATAAAGGCTGATTGGTTTGTACTCACAAGCTCTGACATCTTCGGCCTAAGTCTGTTGGCGATCAATTTCGAAAACAGTTTAGAAAAACTGTGAACTAAACTGATTGGCCGATAATCTCCAATCCTCGTTGCCTCGGCCTTCTTGGGTATTAGCGTGATCAGTGCCCTGTTAAGTCGCGCAAAACCCCTCCCATCTCCTACTGCCAGTTTTAGCAGGCCTGACATGATATCGTGCTTAATCGTCGGCCAAGCTCGCTGGTAAAACGCGCCCACAAATCCATCAGGACCTGGCGCTCGATCTGCCGGCATTTGCTTAATTACTTCCCACACTTCCTCCTCCGAGAACAAATCATCCAAACCCTGGAGCTCGAGACTGGGTAGGTTCAACGTCTCCAAATTCAGACTATGTGCACGATCTCTCGTTGTGCCCAGCAGTTGGTCATAAGCATTGGTGAACGCCTCCAATTTCTCCTCCTGGCCCGAGATTAGATGTTCATCCACTGACACACTCGGGATGAAATTCCTCGCCCTCCTGCCGTTAGCAACAGCGTGGAAAAATATATATTGCTATTAAACCAGCAACGGTCCATACCATTTGCTGTACACTATATAACTCAGCAACGGTCCAATTAATTACTGTACACTATATAACTCCACTAAGCAACGTCCTCTGTTCCTTATACTATATATAAAATATATATTGCTAACTCATCCGTGGACAGCAGCCACGTATATTCCTTCCTTATGCTTTGTGATGAGAACGACCATACCATTTGCTGCTGCATTCAAAGCAACAAAGACAAAGACAAGATGACAAAACGTAGCCCAATACTACTTCCCTTCAACAAAAGGGACCCTCACCTCTTGGAGGAACCCAAAGCCCTAGACATCTACGTAGCTGTCGCCCAGCCCCAAACCCCAGCTAGCACTTTCCTTCTTCTCCCACAGCTCCGCCGCGCCGCCACCACCGCCAGCCCGGCGGCCTCTGCCCCTTGGAGTGATGGAAGACCAGCACCAGCAGGACCCGCCAGCGCTGCCGTTCAATGCAGGACAGCCGTGGGCAGGTGCCATAGGAATGGAGATGGTTCCCTTCGGCCTGGACGTCCCTGCTGGGTCGTCCGGCTCAGGTACGGGATCTGGCGCGCGCGGGCGGGTGATGATCGTTTTTTTTTGGAGATTGGATGATCGTTGTTTTGGTTTTTATCGTGGTGGTATTCCAAAATCGTTGGGTTTTCTCTGGAAAAACTTAATAACCTTTCGCCTTTACCAAATTTTATCTCGTCTTGAGGGCCTATAAACCCGCAGAAATTTAGTGGGGGCGTGAATCGAGAGATAGAGGGAGACCGCAACATTATCGGGGCTGGATGTACCTGGATCATCCCGATCCGGAGATGGGCTCTCGCGCGGCCTTGTCTTGTGTTTGATTTCCGGCTTAATCCGTCTGTGCTAGAATCGAGAGAGAGAGACGCAGCGAGCAGCGACGGCAGCCAAGGAGCCGGAGCTCGACGGGAGGAGGAACTCTGCCGCTAGTGCGGCGACTAGGATGGAAGAAAAAGCCCTGTAGCGGCGGCCACGGAAACCTTCTGTTGCGTCTTCCACGTGCAGACGTGCTGCGGCCGCCGAAACGAACGAGCTGTGCGAGGACGGCGGCGGAAATGAACGCGACCGCGGAAGGGACGACGGAACGAGATCTGCGACGCCCGGCGCATGCTGCTTCCGCGCCTCGAGATGACGGCAGATTCTTCCCCATCTCTTCTTCGTGAACCCTTCAGTTTCTTTGCACATGCATATCCTGATCTAATCATGTTGAAAAAACCCTAGTTTTAATGCCAGGAAAACGAAGCGGCTATTACAGTACTAGAATATTTTGCTAGCTAAGAGGCGTAGTCGATCATACAGTGTTTTGGCATCCGCGTTTGCATTATACTAACTGAATTTGGGTAATGCGATCTTGTTCAACTCTGAATTAGGTTCTGTCCCGTGTATTGTGTTGATTAGTCTTACGATGATCTCTTAATCTCCCAAGTTTCTTACTGCTTTTGTTTGTGCAGGACACGTGAACGTGCAGCTACCGAGTGGGAGTGGCCCTCAGCACTTCAACCATGGTAATAATCTTCCACTTCGCAAACTCTCATGGTGGTAGAGCCTATATATTGCTTGTGCCGCTAGTTAGCTAGCTACTCCCTCTGTTCCAAATTAGTTGTCTTTCATTTGTACAAAAGTGGATGTATCTAGAACAAATGAAAGACAACTAATTTAGAACGGAGGGAGTAGATGTCTGAAGTAGCGATTGTATTAGTATGACGATCTAATGTGCTGACTCTTTTAATACTTTTGCGCAGGAGACAATGTTTTGGTAGCATCTGGTATTCAGCACCAACTTAACCAGGAAGAAGGTAATAGGAAATCTTGTGTCTCATTTGCTTACTGAAATTTGAGCTCTAGGCTGTACAAGCTGCACGCCCTACACTATACAGGTGCTAAATTTCATTTGTGGTTAGTTAACTGTGTGGCTCAAGGTTCCAAAGAAATACTGAAAGCTGAAACCCTTGCAGTCAATGCCTCTGTATAGTTCTAATGATAACTGAACACTATGCTACTTTTTTGAGCTAGATAATTGAAAAAATACGCGATTCCTAAGTTGCAGATGTGAATTAGCCTACTGCTTAAATGGACATGATACATATGATCTTTAAGCAAACAAGGTGTTCTTGTGAATTCACATCTTATTTCATGTCTGGTGTTTGTGAATTATCTCAGGCACTTAGTGCATATGGTATTTCTAAACTATATGCTCAATGACATCCTGTGAGTTATTATAAAGCTTGATTTGTTCTATGGAAGATATAATAGTATTTTATTGTTCATTAAAATATAATAACACTAGTATTGCTATCTACTTGAGGAGGCCTGCATGTCAAAAAGTATAGTGTTATTGTTATTACATTGTTTACGTACACACACAATCAGTCAATAAATACAGGAATTTGATTATGCCTGATGCTGGTTTTGGCAGTCTGATATGAAGCCTTTCTACAATTATGCACCTGCATATCAATTTTCGATTTTGACCAATCAACAACATTATGCACCTGAATAGGCATGTTTGTGCACTTGATAAATAATTTCCATCTTACTTGCAGGGGATCTATCTTTCAATGCCAGCCATGTTGAGTATCTACAGCTAAACTGTATGTATGTGGAACTTGAGCAGTACGTCATGGGGTTTTTTCCTGAGGGGGAAACATGGGCTACCCACCCATGGCTTCTATTGCATATCAGAAGGGCTTGGGCATTGGCTTATCTGTCCGCTGAGCTCTTTGATGAGGCAGAAGCCTTCTTCTTAAACAGCATCAGAGCCCAATTCCAAGATATACTTCAGCTTGATCAGAGTGTCGTCAGGAATGCCAACATAGTTGACATGGATACTGAAATAAGTTTCATTCGATCATGCGTGGCTGATAAGAAGTGGTAAATATTTGTTCACCTCCTATTTCATTTAAGTTTCCACTGTATTGGCTCATTTTGTGATTGTTTAATGCACAGTTATCATCACCCGTATCTCACGAGTGGGATGCTAAAGACGCTGGTCAGTGATTACCTCATGCTGTATCTACCGAATACAAGGTGAATACATAACAAACCGTAAAATCTCTAGTGTCGTTTCCCATTCTCCCAAATGATTTTCATCTCTTTCTTTATATATTAGGTTCACTACACCAAGAAAAATCAGCACTGGCTTGTGGCAGTTTGCTATTGAGCTTGATAGGAAATCATCCAAGCCAACTTTCCGGTGCTTTGTGTGCACCATTGAAGTACTCAAGTCAGCAACAATTAGCGACATCGTCAGACACTTGCAGAGGGAGTGTGCTGGACCAAAGATGACTCCTTATCTGGAGGAAAAGTTTCAGGAAACTGGATTTCAGATTCCTCCTATTGAGCCACCTGTGCTGACAATTCAGGCAAGACTCGAGAAGGCAGATAAAAAAAAACCAGCAAAAACGCAAAAGGACCAGCACAAGAGCAAATGAGAATGCTAATCATGGAAGGCTAGACACTATTCTGCAAGGCATGAAAACTGAGGTTTGTATCTTCAATCCAATTGATTGTGTCAACCTGTTTTTTCTCGAGAGTACGCCTATATTTTTATAGGGGTATAAATATTTTACAAGAGCCAAATACATTGTGAACAACCGATCTAGACTCCACTGCTTCATGTCTTCAGCTATCCTAGACGCGAGGTTATCCTCATTGCAATGGTGGCTAATGTCTCCGAAAATTCTAGTATTCCTCTGCATCAACAGATTAGGGTTACCCAACTGTCAACCTTCTCCTTTCATTTCTGCTCAACTCCATTGTTTGCCTTAGCCACTAGCTCTTCAGCGTGTCCTTCAGAGAGGAGACAGCAGCTCCTAAGTTTGCATTCAGTAAGCAGTTGTACCATACTTGCTTTACACAAGCGCATTGCACTAGCAAATGGTCCGTGGTTTCCACTTCGTGCAAACATAGCTTTGCAGGGCTCAATCTGCTTCTGCAGCCCGTGTTTTACCCTTCTGTCCAAGGTCCAGATTCGATATTTCAGCGCCAACCGCATAAACAACTTGCCTTTCAGCGCTCTGCATTTCCAAACACAGCAGCTCTCCATCCCCTGACATAGCATATCTTGAATAGATGAAGTTCTAATTCTAAGTATTCATTTCAAACAGGTGAGTACAGCTGAAGCATTATTTGCCAATGTGGGAGAGATTCATGGGAAGATGGGTCAAGTTATTCAGAATATGAAAGGGTATCTAAGAGCAGCACAGGCTGCAGTGGGTACAGGTATGGTATCTAAGATACTCTACCAGTTTTGCTGTAGTAGAGCTTTGACACTTTCTTATCTTGCAGGTTCTGCATCACGCTCTGAAGCAAGCAACACACAGGAGATGTAAACAGTACGTTCATCTCTCTAGTGGGAATAATTCTATCTTGAACTATCGGCCATCAGTCCTAAACATTTCTTATTTTTTTAGGAGCAGTCAATGCTGCGCCGAGCGTACCAGTTGAAGTTGCATCCACCTCTTTCGCACTCTTTGGTACTGCTGCTGCTCCGCCCACTCAAGGCGACTTTGACTATCAAATGTACCAGTAGTGTGAGCCTATGAGGATAGTGAAGAGCTGAAATATTGCCTGTAGTGCCTATTATTTATGCACTTTTAATCCGTGCCCTGCTTTACTTTTCCATGCTAGGATTGTCATGTTCTCTAGATTATGTTTGTGCACTATGAGTTGGTGCCCCTTTTGCTTTAATTTTCCATGTTATAACCTTAACCGATTTTGAAGTTCAAGGTTGAATATTAAAGTTGGGCCGTACACTTTTCTCTAACAGCAAAGCAAAGCCCTGATGATTTCTTGATACTTTTCGTAACAGTTTGTTGACCTGATTTTCAGTTAAAATTTTATTGACCTGATATCCAATGACAGGTCATTGACTTTGTCAGATTAGCTCTAACGGCAACCAGTCCCCACTTCTAGATATTAGGGATGTAATCCAGTGGTTGGAATTTTGTGAATTGCTTGTCAGAATGTCAGATGCATAAACCGAATTCTGTAGTTCGAACTTCAGGCGATTTGGTTGTGCGTATCTAAATTTTCCTGACCGCCTTTTTAACATGATGGTCGATTAAGTGAGCAGGAAATTGAAACATAACATGCAAAGCTCCCTTAAAGTTACAAGGTATTGTACTGTAAAAACTTCAAACATGTTCATTCACACAACAGAATGGTTTGGAGTTTGAAACAGTGGTGCTCTTCACTAGTTCAAGTAGATTTTTTTTGCAGTAGTTATACTATTGCACCAGTTATAGTGGCGTATATATATTAGGTTATCTATTTAATTTAGAAGTCCTTTAGCTATTATATTTAGAAGTCCTTTATTTGTTATTAGTCATCATGGAAGTTATTTCTTGCTTAGCTTAAACGTTTGGTCTAAAAAGAAGGCATTATCACCAGTGAATTAGCCCCTCCTATGTCAGGACCCGGCGATCTCTGACGGCGATTTGCCGGAAAAGAGGAGGGAGAAGGATGAGTCGGTGCTCAGATTTAGCTAGGGAAGGTAAACTTGAAGAAGAAGGAAAACATGTTGGAAATAAACTAGGGTTTCATAGCGTGCCACCCATCCACCCACTCCTGCTCCTTTATATCGAAAGAGCAGGACCACGCTAATAAAGTTGGTTTAGCTAAATTACGATTACAGACAGCGCATTAAGGCGCGAATTAAGAACTAATTGAGAAACTTGAACTGCTTCAATCTCAGCCGTCCGATGGAGATGAAACGGTAGCGGATGATCTGGACCGTAGCTTGTTGTCGAGCTTGCGATGCCTCTCGTCGGTAGCTTCAGAAGAACAGGGCCTGACAATACCCTCCCCTCGACGCAAGACATCATGGCTTGAATGATGGAAATGTCTTGTTGATGAACTCCACGTCTTCCCAGGTGGCCTCTTCCGCCGTCATGTTGTCCCAATGCACCAACCATTGCGGAACAGCAACATCATAAGGGCCTGCAGAACGAGGAACTTGTCTTCTGTGTAGAACAGAGACAGGAGCCAACTTGAGTTTACCTGATTCAGTGACAAGAGGCAGGTGTGGATTCGGAACAGCATTAGTTCCCAGGTGTTTCTTCAGCTGATTTACATGGAAAACATCATGTAATTGGGTTCCTTCAGGCAACTGTAGCTTGTATGCTCGCCTGCCCACTGTATGAAGCACTCGAAAAGGACCATACCACTTAGAACCTAGTTTCAGAGGATTTCCTTTTCCCAGGGCATGTTCCCTGTATGGTTGCATCTTCAAATAAACCATATCACCAGTAACAAATGATCTAGGTGTGTGTTTCTTGTCAGCTTGTGTTTTCATGCTTTTCTGTGCTGCAGCCAGATTTTGTTGCAGAGTAGCTAGCATGGTGTTCTGCTCTGCAACTGTTTGTTGTGCTTCAACAGTCATTGCATCTTGCTATATAAGCTGAGTAAACAGAGGAGGTGGATACTCATAAAGGGCTTCAAATGGAGACATTTTGATACTGGTATGGTATGATAGGAGCTGTTATACCACCATTATGCAGCTGGTAGCCAGTCCACCCATTTCTTGGGTTCAGCAAAGGTCATACATCTCAGGTATTGCTCCAGGCATTGGTTTACCCTTTCTGTTTGGCCATCAGATTCTGGATGGTAAGCAGTAGAGAAGTGTAGTGATACTTTAATTGCTGAGAACAATTCTTGCCACAGTTTACTGGTAAAGATTTTGTCGCGGTCACTGATGATTACTGAGGGAGGGCCATGCAGCTTTACTATGTTATCCATGACTAGCTGAGCCACCTTTGGTACTGTGTATGGATGAGACAGAGGAATAAAATGGGCATATTTAGTTAACCTATCCACCACCACTAGGATAACATCTTTTCCCTTTGATTTGGGTAGTCCTTCAACGAAATCCATACCGATTTCAGACCATTTTGCCTTTGGAATTGGTAATGGATCCAATAAACCAGGATACTGCAGTTTTTCTGTTTTAGAGATCTGACAGACACGACATTCTGCCACCATCTCAGTTGTGTACTTCTTCAGACCAGGCCAGTAAAATACTTGTTTGATTATTTGATAAGTAACTCTATTGCCAGAGTGTCCTCCAAAATGGATGAATGGAAAGAAGTGAAAATTTTGGACTGCAAATCAGATGATTTCCCAATGTATATTCTTCCTTTGTATCTGATAATACCAGACTGCAGGGTGAAGTGTTGGTGTGAGTCTTTATGGATAGCCAGCTCTTGTAATAACTTGGTACAGTGTTCATCACCAGCATAAGAAGCTGTGACTTCTAGTGTCCAGAGAGGAACAGCTATAGAAGTGGGCATGCACTCATCATCATCATTTGTGTTTGCTGTTTCCCCTGTGTGGTCAACACATTTCCTGGATAAAGCATCAGCTACTTTATTTTCCACCCCTTTCTTGTATTCAATTTTGTAATCAAATTCTAGCAGCTTTAGCATTAGTTTATGCTGTATTCCCTCTAAAAGCCTTTGGTTGGCCAGGTATTTGAGGTTGCTCTGGTCAGTTTTAATGACCATGCTATTTCCCAAGAAATAGTGCCTCCATTTTTTGACTGCTTCTAGAATAGCCATTGCTTCTTTTTCATAAATGGATTTGGCACTATTGTTGGGTCCTAAATTTTTACTGAAGTAGGCCAATGGTTTGCCAGTTTGCATTAGAACTGTACCCAACCCAGAAGCACAAGCGTCTATCTCTAAGGTAAAAGGCTTAGTGAAATCTGGCAGAGCTAGTAATGGTGGAGTAGACACCTCTTTCTTCAGTTGCTGAAATGCTGCATCTTGTTCAGGACCCCAACTGAAAGAATCTTTCTTCAGCATAGCATATAATGGACAGCAAATTGCAGCATAATTCTTGATAAAATGTCTGTAATAGCCAGTCATTCCCAAAATTCTTCTTAACTGTTTCAGAGATACAGGTGTTTCCCACTTGACTATTGCTGCTATCTTGGCAGGGTCTGTTTGTACTCCCTGACCAGAGATAATGTGGCCCAAATATTCCACTTGTGGTTGAACAAATGTGCACTTAGAGAGCTTGGCTTTTAGTGAATTCTCTCTGAGCACTGTCATCACTAGTAGTAGGTGTTCTTTGTGATCCTCTAGTGATTTGCTGTAAACTAATATATCATCAAAGAATACCAACACAAATTTCCTTAAGAAGGGGGCAAACAGCTTGTTCATGAGCTCCTGAAAGGTAGCTGGGGCATTGCACAACCCAAAGGGCATAACCACATATTCATAATGACCAAGATGAGTGGAAAATGCAGTTTTTGGGATGTCCTCCTCTTTCATCCTTATCTGGTGATACCCAGACCTGAGGTCGAATTTGGAAAAGACAGTAACTCCATGTAACTCATCTAGTAAATCCTCAATTACAGGAATAGGGAACTTGTTCTTCACTGTCAACTCATTCAAACCTCTGAAATCAACACACAATCTCCATGATTTATCCTTTTTTCTCACTAGAATGGTGGGAGATGAAAAGGGGTTGTGGCTAGGTCTGATTTCCTCATTTTTCAGCATTTCCTTGATAATTAACTCCACTGTATTCTTCTGATTGTGAGACATCCTGTAAGGCCTTATGTTTGGAGGCTTAGCACCAGGAATAAGAGGAATATGATGATCAGAAGTTCTCTGTGGAGGTAATCCAGTGGGAGCTTGAAATATATCCTGAAATTGGTGTAACAGTTCTGTGATGTCCTCTGGTATTTCGGTGCCAGTATGAAGAGAGCTATCATCAGTACTATCATCAGCAGCTAGCAGTAAATAACCTTGGGCTCCTTAAGCTATAAGCTGGTTGCAATCATCAGAAGAAATAATGAAGTTTTTCTTGGGAAATAAATGATCCTCTGTCTGCAGGGAACCCTGGACTGACAGTGTAATTGTTCTGGCAAGGAAATCAAAGGTGACTGGATTGTGGAGCTTGAACCAATTTACTCCCAATATAATGTCAGATCCCTGCAGTTCCAAGATTCTGAAATCACCAGTAAATTTGTGGCCTTGTATGGTGAAAGAGCAATTGTGTGCAATTGCTGCAGAAGATAATATCCCACCACCTGCTACCTTGACAGTTCTTTTAGGAGCATCTGATAATGGAATCTTGTGCTTGATAGCAAACTGATAGTTCATAAATGTATTAGTACTACCAGTATCTGCTAAGGCCAGAGCTTTTGCTTTTGGAAAATTCAAGATGAATGATAGTGTAGAATCAGAAGGACAGCCAGTGTAAGCAGCAGCTGAAATGTTATACAAATCATCATCAGCTTCTTGGTCTTGTGGAACAGGAGCTTGTTCTGGTTGGGCTGCCACTTGTGGTACTACTTGTGGGGCAGGGACAGGGGCTGGTGGTGGTTGTTGTTCTACTTCTTGGATTTCCTCAGGAAAATGCCCCTGCAGTTCAATTACATTCAGAGCTTGTTGCATCTGCTGACATTTGTGTCCAATTGTCAGGACAATACCAGCATTTCCTAGGCTCCCTGTTTCTGGGTCTGTTTTCCCTTTGTATGGCTGACCTATTCACCACAGGGATATTTGGCCTCTGAATAGGTACTGGATTTGCTGGTCTCCTTGTATTAGCTATGTGTGCTTTTTCATAATGCCTGGCATACCAATAAGCAGACATCAAGGAGCTAGGTTTCTGACAAAAGACAGTGTGTCTAATGCCTTCCTTTAGTCCACTAATGAACCTGTCAACAAAGAAGTCCTGTAGCAGATATGGTTTTTCCCTTTTCATTACAGTCATCCAATTTTCATATGTATCAATGTAACTGTTTACTGTGGTAACCTGCTTCAGTAACTGCAACTGTTCCATAGGGTCCATGGTGATATTATCAGGAAATCGATCCACCAAGATTGTGCCCCATTCAGACCAAGTAATGGTTTGCAGGTTGATACCAGTGTTGTTAAGCCAAGTTTTTGCTTGTCCCCTGATATGAGCTATACCCCATTTAACTCGGCTCTCCATGGGTATATTGACCAAGGAAAATATATCCTCACACTCCAGCAGCCAAGCTCTAGGATTTTCACCATGAAACAGTGGTATTTCCACATGTGGGACACGGAGGTGTGGCTCATATGAGTGGTTATGAGGTGTAGGTGGGTGTGGTAGGGTGTAGTTTTGGATTTGTGGCTGAGGTTGGTAATATTGTGGATGTGTTTGTGGATTGGTTTGCTGTGTATAGTGTGTGATGGATGAAGTATGTGGGTGAGTGGAAATTATGGGTGGTGTGGTAGTAATTGTTGGATTAGGCATAGGCTGGGAACACATGGAGTTGGCCTGTCTGTGGGTGGGTGGGACTGGGAGTTGTTCAGGACGCAGATTGCCGAACTGTGGCGGAAACGGTGGTGTGCGTGAGGCTGAATTTGGTGTAATTTGCTCTTGTATGGGCGAAAGGGAGTGGCTTGGGAGAGGTGGCGGAGTACCAAAGCGATTCACCCGCGGCGGATCCGGTGGCGGATCAGGTCGCTCTGGTCGCCGACGAGCTAAATTAGATGACAGGTTTGCCACAAGGGAAGTGAGTTTTGCCATATCACCTTGTAGGGAGTAGAGAGCCGTCGCCGTCTCCGATTGATGTTGATCGAGGCGCCGTCCGATGTTCATGACCGTGCGCGGAACGTTAGCACGGATGTGCTCCTCCAGCTCTATGTCCTCGATCTCCTCATCATCGTCGAATCCGTCCTCCGCCGGTGCTACGAAAGCATCCGGCTTTTCTGCTGGCACCACTGTGTTGTCGCCGCTCTTACTTGCCTCAGCGGCTCGCTCCCGGGACGCCGATCTTGATCTACGTCGGGTAGCCATCGGGGTGAATAACGAACGCCGGGGAGGGATTTTACTGCTAGATCGGAGGGGATCCAGTAACCTCAAGGTGGCGCCGTCGATTGGGTGGTAGGAGGGGTAGTGGAGGTTTGGGAAGAGAGGGACAGCGGTGCTCGTGACCGACTGCTCTGGTACCAATTTGCCAGGACCCGGCGATCTCTGACGGCGATTTGCCGGAAAAGAGGAGGGAGAAGGATGAGCCGGTGCTCAGATTTAGCTAGGGAAGGTAAACTTGAAGAAGAAGGAGAACATGTTGGAAATAAACTAGGGTTTCATAGCGTGCCACCCACTCCTGCTCCTTTATATCGAAAGAGCAGGACCACGCTAATAAAGTTGGTTTAGCTAAATTACGATTACAGACAGCGCATTAAGGCGCGAATTAAGAACTAATTGAGAAACTTGAACTGCTTCAATCTCAGCCGTCCGATGGAGATGAAACGGTAGCGGATGATCTGGACCGTAGCATGTTGTCGAGCTTGCGATGCCTCTCGTCAGTAGCTTCAGAAGAACAGGGCCTAACATCCTACTAGACCGATTGTGACTCCCGACTCGCCGTTAAGCGGCTTGATGAGGCTTCCAACTTTAAATCATTTGCTTACGAGTGAGGTCAGGGCACACATGGCTTCAGTCAAGCCACCCCTATCAGTCTTGCAGGTGTAGCGACAATTATAGCAAGGTTTTGGTTTGACCGATATATTACTTTGTAAGGCTTCAATGAAAAACTGAATTAAATAAAGCTTGTGTATATCATTTGGATGCAATGGCTGTACTTCCAACCTCATTTTAAAGAAAAAATCTAAGAAACTGCCTTTTATAAAAAAAAGAATCCGCTCAATTATCTGCGTAAGGTCCAATGTCCTACAGTTCAAGCCGAAAGTCGAGAAAAATGCTTAGCAAATTAAACCGAGAGGGTAGCAGAAGCAGGCCGAGCCCAAACTTCTCCGTGATCTAGTAGCCCAACCGATCCAAGAACAAACGGTGCCCATCTCAGCCTCTAAACCAGAGAGGAAAAAAAAGGAGTAAAGCAAGAGAGAGAAAAACGGCAGAGGGAAGAGGAGAAAACCAGCAGAGGGAAGAGGAGAAAGAGCTGAGAGAGAAACAGAGAGGAGGAGAAAACGAGCAGAGGGAAGAGGAGAAAGATAGAGAGTGGGCCCTGTATCCCGCCGCTCTCGATATAGATGAACCCCCAGCCCCCACATTGATCTCTCTGCCTCTTCCATCCGCACGCACCCCATACCCAATTACCCATCGATCCCAATCACCAGTGATGGATGCCGCCGTCGTATCCTCTGGCGAGACCGCCGAGAAGCGCTCCGGCCCGACGGATCACATGAGCTTCTCCGTCGGCGACGCGGAGCTTTCTGGCGAGACCGCCAAGAAGCGCTCCCGCCCGGCGGATCACACGGGCGTCTCCGTTGGCGAGGCCAAGGTCGAGACTTCCCACAAGCTTTCCAGCCCGCCGGAGCATCCGCGCGTGACGCGGCTTCGTCACCGCCGCCTCATCGCGTTCCTCCGGGGGCAAAATTGATGATAACCCCCCCAGTTCGCGCGCCTTCTATCATATGCCCCCCTTTGTGTCACTGACATGTGGGGTCCGGCCCCACATGTCAGTGACACAAGGGGGGCATATGATAGAACTCACATGAACTAGGGGGGTTATCATCAATTGCCCCTCTCCCTCCGGGAACAAGGCTTCCACGACTCTTACAAAGAGTACGCACCCTTCTGTTCAAAGTTCAAAATTGCAAATTTCACATCAATTGCTCCCTAGCTTCTTTCCTAACTCTCTTGCGCTGGATCCAATTGATTCAGGTTGACGAACAAGACGCGCGCGCACATGAGCTTGTCGCACCTGCGCCGCCTCGTCCGGCGGGGCCGGTGGATGGAAGCCCTCGAATACCTAGACAGGTACCTGCCGCCGCTCACCAGTCCCAATAACAGCTTCCGCGCCAAGGTCCTCCGTCAGTTCCTCGCGATGCACCACCGCTTCGCCGACTCCGTCGACGGCATCGTGGATAGGTCCGTGCCCAGGAACTACCACCACCTTGACAACGCCAGGTCCGTCAGTCACGCCGATCTGAGGCTCCGCTCCATCTCCTTGTCCATACTCGCCGTCGACCAAGTCAGGTACGTACCATGTAATTTCTCTCTGTATCCGGCCAAGATAGATAGATTCCTGCCGAGTCATATATATAAACGTATGTACGAACGGAACGTATGCAGGGCAAACATGAACTGGGAGGCAGTGCGGCGCAAGGCATCGCTTGTTGTCTCCAGGTTGGCTCGTTCTACTCCAGAGCTGCGAGTCTACATCGCGCTGCCGGCCACCAGCAGCAAGCAGCACCATGTACTCCCAATTGCTTCCGGGTACGTACCTAATCCAAGCTCGATCCTGCTCAATGATCTACTACTAACCTACTACATATCGTTTCAAGTGATCCATTTATTCTGCTGATCATTTCAAATCGTTCCCCAATTATTAATCTGTGCACTTTGCATTTCTAGATCTGAATTCAGTTGTTCCTTGTGGCCAGATATTTCCACTTTGTCTTGATCCATTTTCTTTCTTGATTTTGACTCTGGATAATGTAGATTTCCTCAGATCCAGATTCGCTAGATCAGATTTTTTGTGCTTCATCAACTCTGAATTTTTTTATTAGCCAAAATAATGGTTACAGTTTTGTTTACCAGGCATTGGGTTGCCCAGAGTTGGCAAGAAAAATAAACTAGTATATATGTTAGCAAAGAGAATGTTTGGTCATTGGCAAGAAAAATAAACTATATATGTTAGCAAAGAGAATATTTGGTCATCACCTAAATATTGATCTGGTGGAAAATCGATCCATTCATGGAACTAGACAAATAATGTTGGTCATTTATATGTATCTTTTTCCTCAGAAGAAATCAATCAATGGATCTGCAGTGGATGATTGTTTTTTCCCTCTGTTTGTTTGCTCAAGAAATATTGGTTGCTTCTAGCTGTGTTCTTCATCGATCTAAAGGCAGAACGGCGTACTATAGCCACTAATTCTCAGTTGCTTCTAGCTGTGCCTGTTTCAATAGTAGTAATTCTCAGTTAATTTTGCTGTCCTAGTTTATGGAGCCGGAGGCGCTACGTGAAGAAGGCACAAACAGGACGACCAGAAGCTATTGTCAGGGCCTTGAAGAGGTAATTGTACATCTTCAGTACTAGCCCTCTCCTCAATCCGCTCTTACTTTGTGCTGACATTTGAACATATCCACATTCATTGCTTTTTGCAGCCAGAAACTTATGGTTCCAAGCATTGGTATGACATGCCCTCTACTTACAAATTTTTTATATATGATTAAGCAGCATATATAGGTCTTTCTACACATCTTCAACAGTTATTAACCATATGTGCTCCAATTGATGGGCAGGGTCGGTTGAGGAAGTGAAGGAATTGCTAGCGGATCTCCTTGGTAAAAACTATTGTCTCTTCATGTTCTTCTGTTCATTAGGACCTGGTAGCTCAAAAGCATCCATGATGAATAGATCTGATCTACTTGTGTTATTCTACTGTATGAAGACACCAGCTACGAATTTTTGTATCTATGGGAACTGATGAATTTGTGTGACCTTCAGATGAAACTTTACGAGCTGGTGTACAATCGATCGCCTATGGTCTATTCCGCCCACTTCAGCCAGGTGGGCTGAAGGTAAAACCTCACACGTTTTGTTCATCTAGTCTTTAGCGTAGTCATTTTGCCACTGTCCTAACTTACTATTCAGGGGGTGAAATGATTTTTCTTGGTAAAGTTTGGGTAAAATTTACCAAAAAATACTCTGTGGGGACCCCGGACTAGCTGTCCGAAATACCCGATTATGCTTAACACAACGATCCCGTGATCAGTCTGTCGTTGCACATAATCCGAATTGGATACCAAAGTTTACATCCATTACAGTACCGAATAAAAAGTCTTACATAAATGGTCATTTAGACCAAGTCTTACATAGGTGCCTTCATGGGCCAAACCAAAATATCAGCGGAAGCTACGGCGTAGTAGACATCATATTCTAACGATGACAACCCGACAGTCAGCTGACTTGTGGAGATCCTTAGTTTGCGTAGAAGTCGCCATATTCCTGCTCGGCGTAGTGCTCCTCCTCGTAGTCTGGCTAGGACAATAGCCAGGGACGAAACCGATATGAGTACATTTGAATGTACTCGCAAACTACCCCAACATGAGTATGCATCAGTTTTATTTTAACTTACAACTTTTATTTGTTTAAAACATCTCTATATCTTTATTGAAAAAGGTAAGAGGAGTTTTATAACTGTCTTTGAAAGAATTCACCATCTCATTTTGTTTCTCCAAAACTCCTCCTTTTTCTGACCATGGCTCACCATGGTCCATTTATTCCAACAACTCATACCACTCCATTTGGTATAGCTGTGTAACACCATCACCATTTCAGTTTCTTTTAAACTTAAAAGTTTTTCCAAAAACTTGCACATGGTCTAGGACAGCCTTCCAACTGTCCATATCCGAGGACTCGGCTATTCGAATAGTTTTACACTCTGCAGAGGTAGCACGCTTTTCCCCCATCCATCCGGCAACTCATCGTGTCTGCCACGTCTCGCCATACAAGGTGTATGCGAAGTAAGCCGCCGACCATAGCCTGTCCTTTGCTCATGCTAGTATAGGACCCTACCGCTACGAATTTATCATCCTTTCCATCAACACCCAGTCCAGATTCCCCGTCGGGAAACCTAAGTGTGAGGACTCGTAGTTCTGCCCGGCGAGCGAACCCTTCAATCCTCCCACCATCGTGTTAGGACCCAGGTCAGGGTAGGTCACCAAACCATCCCCTCATGGAACGAGGTCATCCTCGTTGTTGAGGCATCCCATACTAATATGAGCAAATTATATGACTACGCCCTTTCCCATATGTGGGTAGATGTGGTCGCACAGGGTAAGATTGGTTGTCATAGTACTAGGACACAATGTGCATTTTTCATAAACATCACCATTCTCCACTTCTTTACTTTCACACCGACATCTCGGTATTCCATAACCACCAAGTAATTTTCAAAGGAGTTTTGAATAAACAACATTGCTTCCCATCCTAAAGTTTTATATAAGCTACTACATAGGGTGGCAAAATAATATCCATATACTTTTCGAAAAGGTTTTGTAAACCATTGCCTTAAGAGTAAATCTTTTGATCAAAGTAGATGCATATGTATTTAGGTGCAAGCTCAGGAGTAGCTTGCCTTGCTCGGCAAAGTTCTCGGGTTCTTGTGCTTGATGATCAGAGAATTCCCCCTCCTCGTAGACTCCGGCAACGTTCTCGTCTAAACGTCAAACAAGCAATGCAAAACAATTACTAAACTACTCAAGCAAGCATCACAACATATCAATCACAAACATCACAATTAGCTACTGCCCACATCAAACCATACAATTTGGTTTCAAAATAATTGAATTAAACACTATTTAATTACTTCTAAATTATGGCAGAAACTTGTTGAACATGTTTAATTGCACAACTTGAGTTCTGTTGGTCACAAAAATACAAACTAAAATTCTATGGAAAGCTACTGATGTGTAGAAGACAACACAATTGAGTTTGGGTTAATTGGAGTTACTAAACTCCCTACACATTTGTTTGAATCCAGTGGCTTAATAATCAAGTTTTAGCTACCAATTAAATTCTGTTGCTCCTAAAATTAATTCCTTTTAGGGGTAACTAAACATGACTAAATGTGACCTAACAAAATTGGTCCTAAATCATTTGGGTTTACCATTAAACATATTTAAATGTTTGAGTGCAGAAGGGTATTTAAACTTCAACTTCATACTAAACAATTAATACTGCACAAATAATTCTACCAAAATTAGGGAAGCTAATACATGGCAGTACTAAGCTAGCAAAATTGGTTTGGAATTATTTGGACTAACAGAGTATCAGAAACAACCAAGTTTAGAATTTAAACCTTCTGTAGTATTTTTAATAATACTTTTTATTTATTTAATTAAATGACATGAGACCAATTGGGTTGGTTAAATAATTTCATAAGCTTTCCAGAACAATTGAGTTTGATTTATTTGGATTCCTAAATCTTGAGATATTGATTTTCTAAGTTGATGCCAGTACTGAATTCTATAGAAACTAGAAATTCGAAATAATCAAACTAGTGGATAATGTTGAGAACCCTGACATGTGGGGTCTACATGTCAGCGGCTCACGGAAAAAAGTCTCCCGCGCTGGAAATGGTTAAAACGCTGACAGTGGGTCCCACACGGCAGTGTAACTAGGCACGAAACGGTACGTGGCCGTAGATCTTAGATCTAACGGCGCACGGAGGCTACCATCGGCGACGACCTCAAATAGGCGGCGCCGTGGCTCCGGCGACGGCGAGCAGCACGATTCGCTCACCTGAGAGGGCTAGGGACGGCGGAGATGGTGCAGATCGACGGCGGCGGTGTGGTGGAAGCTCCTGGCCGAGTCACGCTTCCTGGGAAGGAGTGGTTCGTCGGCGGCGAGCTCCGGAACTTCCTCGGCTACGGGCACGGGCTCCGGCGATCTCCTGGCGATGCTCTGGTGCACGAAACGGAGGGGAACAAGTGTGGGTGAGTGCGGTGATCGTAGGGATGCAGGTAGTGGCCAGAGAAGTGAGAGGGAAGCAGCAGCACGGCACAGCCGTGTCGTCGCCTACCTCGGGCTGTCGAGCACGGGCACGAGCAGCAGCGAGCTCGCGGCTGCGGCTCCGCCCTCCTGGCGGTGCACGGGCGAGTGGAGGGTGTGGTGGAGCAAGGGAGAGGCAGTGTGGCGTGGGGAAATGCGAGGTGCGGCTCGAGTTTAAATAGGCGCGACGGCGGCTCACGGTGGTCGTGGTCCAGCGGCGTCCAGAGGGCGGGAGAGGCCGGCGCGCGGTGTCTGGGGGGTCCGGGCGTGGGCTAGGGTTTGCGGCGTAGCGGATCGCGTGTCGAGGTGCCGCGGGCTGGGCCAATTTTGGCCGGCGCCGTCCGTTCAACCTTGGCGGAGAAACGGGAGACAGCGGCGTAATGGCGAGGGGAGAGGCTCTCCTCTGCCAGCAGAGGGTGCAGAGGCACGGGGCGAGGGAGAACGCGAGCAAGGGGGCCCTGGGGGGCCTGGGAACGGCGTCGGCGAGCTGCGGCCATGGCGACACGCACGGCGACAGTGATCTAGGGGAGGTAGGAGACGACGACGTTTTTGCAAAAACCCCCCTGGCTCCTGTGCGTTGCTTCTTTTCCTTCTTCTTTCTTCTATTTACTTTTTAGTCCTTCTGTTATATGCAGTAGTACTTCTTGATTTTATTTGAGGCACTAAATCAATTTAGAAAAATTTGGCAAAATTTGTGGGGCCTTCTCATAATGTGCAGAAGCTCCACAAAAATTGGCTTTGCAAAATAAAATGTTTTGAAACATTTTCTTTTATAGTGTTTCAATTATGGCATTTTAATTTATTTACTTTGTTTACTTTTGAATTTTAAAACTAGTTTGAAAATATTATTTGAGAGAGATAAGTAGTAAGGATGAAATGGGAGGGTTTGCACTACCACTCCACTGAGTTTTGTTGGAAACAATTGAGATCCTCACTTGGAGAATTTGTGTGGCACTTGCCACATTTATTTTTCTTGTTTTGCTTTTACTTTATTTCTCATCTTTTCTTCTGTCTTTTTTAGAGCAAACAACATACAACTAGCAAGAAATAAACAACACAAGCAACAAATGAGATCAACACATATAATTAACAAAAGTTTTTGTTGGCTCTCATTTTTGGAATAATAATATGATTAATATTTTTGGGATGTTACAATCCTTCCCCCCTTAGAATAAATCTCGTCCCGAGATTTGCTAGGCCTGGGTACTAAAGAGGTCTGGAAATTCGCTTCGAAGATAATCTTCGCGTTCCCAAGTTGCTTCTTCTTCAGAGTGGTTAGTCCACTGGACTTTGTAAAACTTGATCGCACGTCTTCGGGTAACACGAACATCTTCTTCGAGAATTTTGAGGGGTCTCTCGATAAGTCAGGTCTTGGTTCAGGTCGATGGAGAGGTGGTCGATGTTTTTGAAAACATCAGGCTGGTCAGGAACTTCAGACACTTCCGGAGCAAGGAAATGTGGAAGACATCATGATAATCTCCTAACTCCGGGGCAATTCCAGCTGATAGGATACTTCTCCTCGACGAGCAATGACCTTGAAGGGTCCAATATACCTTGGCGCTAACTTTCCTTTGACATGGAAACGCTGCATTCCTTTGAGGGGTGTCACTCGGAGATAAACATGATCTCCGACACTGAAAGTGAGGTCACGGCGCTTGGTGTCAGCATAACTCTTCTGACGGGATTGGGCAGTTTTGAGGCGTTCACGAATAAGCTGAACTTGCTCTTCAGCTTCACGGAGGGTATCTGGTCCAAACAATTTGCCTTCTCCGGTATCGGACCAATTCAGGGGTGTACGACACTTCTTGCCGTAAAGGGCTTCAAAAGGGGCCATTTGCAGACTGGACTGATAACTGTTGTTGTACGAGAACTCTGCAAACGGAAGACAATCTTCCCACTTGGAACCATAGGATAGAACACATGCACGAAGCATGTCCTCCAATATCTGGTTCACTCGCTCAGTTTGGCCATCGGTCTGGGGATGATAAGCTGTGCTAAATGCTAACTTGGTTCCGAGGGCTTCATGAAGGGATTTCCAGAATCTTGAGGTGAATTGCGTGCCTCTATCAGATACAATCTTCTTAGGCACACCATGCAGGCTTACTATTCTGGAAATATACAGGTCTGCTAACTGGGCTCCATTGTGAGTGGTCTTGACGGGTATAAAATGAGCAACCTTGGTCAGTCGATCAACGATGACCCAGATTGAATCATGGCCTCGGTTGGATCTTGGAAGTCCGGTAATAAAATCCATTCCAATCTCATCCCACTTCCACTCGGGAATTTTCAAAGGTTGAAGCAATCCAGCGGGCCGCTGATGTTCAGCCTTGACTCGCTGACAGATGTCACACTTGGCTACGAAAGAACCAATCTCTCGCTTCATTCCATGCCACCAAAATCTTTCTCGAAGGTCTTGGTACATTTTGGTTCCGCCGGGGTGGATTGAATAAGGGGTCTCATGGGCCTCCTTCAGGATTAACTCCTTAAGTTCCGTGACATTGGGCACACAGATACGGTCATTGAATTTCAGCACTCCTTCAGCATCTTCGGTAAAACCGGGTGCTTTGCCGAGGGAAATCTTCTTCCTAATTCCTTCAATGCTTTCATGACCTTTTTGGGCTTCTTTGATTTGATCCATCAGGGTTGGGGTTAACTCTAAATTGGCGAGATAACCATGGCTAACAAGTTCTAGTCCAAAATCTTGAACTCTTTGAACAAGGCTGGCTGTTCGGCTTGGATCAGGGCATTCAGGGTGCAAGGTTTGCGACTAAGGGCATCGGCAACTACATTAGCCTTTCCAGGGTGATAATGGATTCCAATATCATAATCCTTGATTAATTCCATCCATCTCCTCTGTCGCAGGTTCAACTCTTCTGGGTGAAAATATACTTCAAGCTCTTATGATCGTATAGATCTCACAGCGATGTCCCGCAAGATAGGGACGCCACTTCTTAAGAGCAAAGACTACAGCAGCTAACTCCAAGTCATGGTTGGGTAATTCTCTTCATGCGGTCGCAACTGCCGGGACAGATACGACACAACTTTGCCTTCTTGCATCAGAACGCAACCAAGTCCGAGGCGTGATGCATCGCAATACACGTCGAAACTCTGGGTGACGTCTGGCATAATCAAAATTGGGGCTGAGGTTAGTCTCTTCTTCAGTTCTTGGAAACTATCCTCACATTTCTGAGTCCATTCAAATTTCTTGTCCTTCTTCAACAGTTGGGTCAGAGGTTTGGCTATACTGGAAAATCCTTCAACGAACTTGCGGTAATAACCGGCAAGTCCGAGAAAGCTTCGGATTTCAAAAACATTGGTTGGGGATAACCAGTCAAGAATGGCTTGTATCTTCTCAGGGTCAACAGAAATTCCTCCAGCGATACAATATGTCCAAGAAATGCCACTTCACTGAGCCAAAACTCACACTTGCTAAGCTTGGCATACAGCTGGTGCTCTTGGAGGGTCTCCAAAACTAGACGCAGGTGTTCAGCATGCTCTTCTTCGGTCTTGGAATAAATAAGGATGTCATCAAGGAAAACTACCACGAACTTGTCGAGGTACTCCATGAAAATCTTGTTCATGAGATTCATGAAATAGGCTGGGGCATTGGTCAGACCAAAGGACATCACGGTGTATTCAAACAAACCGTAACGGGTGGTGAAGGCGGTCTTGGGAATGTCTGTCTCTCGGATCTTCAACTGATGGTAACCTGTCCGAAGATCGATCTTTGAAAAGACTCGGGCTCCGTTCATTTGATCGAACAGATCCTCGATCTTGGGAAGAGGGTACTTGTTTTTAATGGTCACGTCATTCAGCTTGCGATAATCCACACACAGGCGTGTGGTACCGTCTCTCTTGTCCACAAAAATAATGGGTGATCCCCATGGTGAAGCGCTTGGGCGGACAAGACCTTTGCTTAGCATATCAGCCAACTGCTTCTTCAACTCAACCAGTTCTTCCGGATTCATCCGATAAGGCTTTTGGGATATGGGGGATGTCCTGGGATAAGCTCAATTATGAACTCAATATCCCGGTCTGGCGGCATACCAGGCAATTCTTCTGGGAAAACATCCTTGAACAGGTGAACAACACGGATCTCATCTAGGGCGGGTCGAGCTATGCTCTCATGGCATCCGGGTCTGGTCTGGCTGGTCTCAGATGCATACTCCACTTCAACTCCATCATCAGAAGTGAGAGAAACAGCTCTTCGGGCACAGTCAATACGACCGTGATACTTGGCTAACCAATCCATTCCAAGAATAACATCTATGCCTTGGTTTCCTAAGATAATTAGGTCGGCTGCAAACCTTTCCTCCAATTTCTATGGGGGTTTCGGAACACATCTGGTTGGTTTTGGCTAACAGTCCTGGGGTTTGTACCAACATTGGTTTGGGTAAAAGACTCCCGACTAAACCTCCCTTAGAAACAAACTCTTTGGTAATAAACGAATGGGTGGCACCAGAATCAAACAGAACAGTTGCAGGTACTGAGTTGACAAGGAACGTACCCAGCACAACATCTGGCGCTTCTTCAGCCTCTTCAGCATTGATGTGGTGCAGACGGCCTCTGACAACAGCAGCATTCCCGCGGGGTGCGGCATTCTTGCCATTACCATTTCCATTGCGGCCTTGACCATTGTTCGGTGCAGGTGCATTGGGGCGCTGGACAGGCTTCTTGGGATTGGGGCATTCTCTGGAGTAGTCCTGGGGCGCCGCATTCAAAGCAGACAACCTTGGGGCGGAGATTGAAGTTTCCTCCAGAACGGTTATTGTCATTGGGGCGGTTGAAGTTGTTTGGGCGGTTAGGGAAATTGGGGCGTGGAGCTTGGGGTGGACGATAGGCAGGCCTGGGGTTCTGCTGAAAGATACGAGGTTTCTGGCTGCTCGAACCTTCCTGAGCATTCATCCTCCTCTTGCGACCTTCATACATAGACTTGCGCTTGGTCTCCAGCTGGATGGCTTTGTCCACAAGTGACTCCAGATCACGGAAGTCATGGATAACCAGAGCACACTGCAGTTCATCATGAAGTCCACTCATGAAACGCTCCATCTTCTTCTCTTCTTTGTCGGTGTCATCAGGAGCATACCGAGATAAGTCGGTAAACTCATCCAGATAACCGACCACATCTTACTTCCCTGCCTCAGCTTGCGGAATTCATCCTTCTTCCTCTCAATGAGTCCATAGGGAATGTGCTTCTTGCGGAACTTCTCCTGGAACTCAGCCCAGTTGATGACATGACCAGCTTGCTGGAGAGCCTTGGTAGTTTCCCACCAAGCTCTTGCAGGTCCAGCGAGATAGTGGGTTGCATACAACACTTTCTCATTTTCTCCCACAGCAGCAACTTCCAGATTGTTGTCGATGGTGCGAAGCCAATCATCGGCCTCCAGTGGGTGAAGTCCCTTGGAATAGGTGGGTGGGTTGGTCTTCTGGAAATCGCCTAAGGTAGATCGCTGGTTCCATGCCATTGCCATTACCACCATTGTTGTTGTTGTTGTTGTTGTTGTTGTTATAAGCGGCTGCGAGTTGTTGCAGGGCAGAGATGAGCCTGGCGCTCTGCCGGGCATTTTCACGTTCCTCCATGATAAGCGCGAGAAGTTGGGCGGGGGTTGGGTCCGGTGGTGGTGGTGCTGATCCTGATCCTCCGCATTGTCGCGACGGGGCGGCATCCTGAAGCACACCGGGTATAAGAGCAAGGCAAGAAAAGTTCGACTAAGGGAAAAGACGATCTCTCAAGTGGTTGATTAATTTAAGATTTATATGAAAATATTTCACACAGATTAACAAGACAAACATACTTATATTTCACAAACACACATCAAGGAGTTCACATCAACATCAAGCTTACAACATCAAGCTTACAACATCACCTTACATCTAAGATACATAGCATCTGGTTTCCAAAAGAACCACTACTTCGACTCGACTAGCGATAGGGGTCAACCTAATCCTGCGGTAGTGATCAAGTCACTCGCCTACTGAGGTGGAACCTCCAGCTCTAACACGTCAGCATCTGACTGGTAGGCTGGCTCCTCGGGATCCTCCTCCTCGTCCTCGAGAACTGCTCGAGTGGCTCCTCCTCCTCGTCAACTAACTCCTCCTCATCATCCTCCTCCTCACAATCCATCTCCTCCACGAAGTCATCATCGTCACTGAGGAAAGCGTTGTTCTCCTTGCGGAGATCCTCGCCCTCCTCCTCCATCTCGTCAGTATGGTGCTCTAGATCCTCAATCAGCTGTCCTGCTCTGCCACCTTCTTGCGGAGCTTCACGATAGTCCCTCAGCTGGGCCCTCTTCCTGAGAAGAGCGACCTTCTCCTCCATCAGCTTCTCCTCGTTCTCGCGAAGCTCAACGAGCGACTCGCGGTCAAAGTGAAGCTGAATCCTAGTGCGCAACAGATCATCCTGAGTGCACTGAAGTAAGATCTCCATGTCCATGATGTAGCTCCCAAACATCGGGTGGTAAGGTGAAGGAGTAGGGTGTCCATCGCAGTTGCGCCTCCCGTAGAACCGGAAACGGGAGTCTACTAACTCCGCCTTGTGCTCCTCACAAAGTCGGGCTAGCATCCTCTGTGTAGCAGTACAGAGACCGTCAACCCAGGTGGCCTCCTTGGTGGTGAAGACGAGCGTCCTGGAACTGGGAGACTTGATGTTCCTGCGAACTGACGACTGATGAGCCAGCTCAGCCTTCCGACACCGTGAACATCAATCTGAGCTCCCTCAAACTCTGGAGCGGGGCGACCTAACAGCTTGGTCAACTCGAACAAGTCCCTCTCAAACGTCAGCTTGCTGTCCTTCTCCAGCTGAACGAACTCGGTCCAATGGAGTGCCATCTACAATTTTTAAGCAAAATTTTAAGTTAGTTAGGTGACAAGTGTATCAAAATTTTAATATAGTAGGGCAACAAGTGAGTCAAATTTTAAGCTTAATGAGAGGTGTACAAAATTTTAGGGATACAAGGAAAATGTAATATTTAATGGAGTAAAATTTTGCATAAGTAAGAGGATTGGAGATAAGCAGTTTTCGAAAATACTTCATTCCTTTCTTTTTAGAAATTCATCTTTTGTAACATTTGACAAACGACCATGCTAACTAAGGTTTCCTAAAGTCAGGATGGCTCTGATACCAAGTCTGTGGGGACCCCGGACTAGCTGTCCGAAATACCCGATTATGCTTAACACAACGATCCCGTGATCAGTCTGTCGTTGCACATAATCCGAATTGGATACCAAAGTTTACATCCATTACAGTACCGAATAAAAGTCTTACATAAATGGTCATTTAGACCAAGTTCTTACATAGGTGCCTTCATGGGCCAAACCAAAATATCAGCGGAAGCTACGGCGTAGTAGACATCATATTCTAACGATGACAACCCGACAGGCAGCTGACTTGTGGAGATCCTTAGTTGCGTAGAAGTCGCCATATTCCTGCTCGGCGTAGTGCTCCTCCTCGTAGTCTGGCTAGGACAATAGCCAGGGACGAAACCAATATGAGTACATTTGAATGTACTCGCAAACTACCCCAACATGAGTATGCACAGTTTTATTTTAACTTACAACTTTTATTTGTTTAAAACATCTCTATATCTTTATTGAAAAAGGTAAGAAGAGTTTTATAACTTCTTTGAAAGAAGTCACCATCTCATTTTGTTTCTCAAAAACTCCTCCTTTTCTGACCATGGCTCACCATAGTCCATTTATTCCAACAACTCATACCACTCATTTGGTATAGCTGTGTAACACCATCACCATTTCAGTTTCTTTTAAACTTAAAAGCTTTTCCAAAAACTTGCACATGGTCTAGGACAGCCTCCCAACTGTCCATATCCGAGGACTCGGCTATTCGAATAGTTTTACACTCTGCAGAGGTAGCACGCTTTTCCCCCATCCATCCGGCAACTCATCGTGTCTGCCACGTCTCGCCATACAAGGTGTATGCGAAGTAAGCCGCCGACCATAGCCTGTCCTTTGCTCATGCTAGTATAGGACCCTACCGCTACGAATTTATCATCCTTTCCATCAACACCCAGTCCAGATTCCCCGTCGGGAAACCTAAGTGTGAGGACTCGTAGTTCTGCCCGGCGAGCGAACCCTTCAATCCTCCCACCATCGTGTTAGGACCCAGGTCAGGGGTAGGTCACCAAACCATCCCCTCATGGAACGAGGTCATCCTCGTTGTTGAGGCATCCCATACTAATATGAGCAAATTATATGACTACGCCCTTTCCCATATGTGGGTAGATGTGGTCGCACAGGGTAAGATTGGTTGTCATAGTACTAGGACACAATGTGCATTTTTCATAAACATCACCATTCTCCACTTCTTTACTTCACACCGACATCTCGGTATTCCATAACCACACAAGTCTTTTAAAGGAGTTTTGAATAAACAACATTGTTTCCCATCCTAAAGTTTTATATAAGCTACTACATAGGGTGGCAAAATAATATCCATATACTTTTCGAAAAGGTTTTGTAAACCATTGCCTTAAGAGTAAATCATTTGATCAAAGTAGATGCATATGTATTTAGGTGCAAGCTCAGGGAGTAGCTTGCCTTGCTCGGCAAAGTTCTCGGGTTCTTGTGCTTGATGATCAGAGAATTCCCCCTCCTCGTAGACTCCGGCAACGTTCTCGTCTAAACGTCAAACAAGCAATGCAAACAATTACTAAACTACTCAAGCAAGCATCACAACATATCAATCACAAACATCACAATTAGCTACTGCCACATCAAACCATACAATTTGGTTTCAAAATATTGAATTAAACATTATTTATTATTCAAATTATGGCAGAAACTTGTTAACATGTTTAATTCACAACTTGAGTTCTGTTGGTCACAAAAATACAAACTAAAATTCTATGAAAGCTACTGATGTGTAGAAGACAACACAATTGAGTTTGGATTAATTTGAGTTACCAAACTCCCTACACATTGTTTGAATCCAGTAGCTTAATAATCAAGTTTTAGCTACCAATTAAATTCTGTTGCTCCAAAATTAAATCCTTTTAGGGGTAACTAAACATGACTAATGTGACCTAACAAAATTGGTCCTAATCATTTGGGTTACCATTAAACATATTTAAATGTTTGAGTGCAGAAGGGTTTTAAACTTCAACTTATACTAAACAATTAATACTGCACAAATAATTCTACCAAAATTAGGGAAGCTAATACATGGCAGTACTAAGCTAGCAAAATTGGTTTGGAATTATTTGGACTAACAGAGTATCAGAAACAAACAAGTTTAGAATTTAAACCTTCTGTAGTATTTTTAATAATACTTTTTATTTATTTAATTAAATGACATGAGACCAATTGGGTTGGTTAAAAATTTCATAAGCTTTCCAGAACAATTGAGTTTGATTTATTTGGATTCCTAAATCTTGAGATATTGATTTTCTAAGTTGATGCCAGTACTGAATTCTATAGAAACTAGAAATTCGAAATAATCAAACTAGTGGATAATGTTGAGAACCCTGACATGTGGGGTCTACATGTCAGCGGCTCACGGAGAAAAGTCTCCCGCGCTGGAAATGGTTAAAACGCTGACAGTGGGTCCCACACGGCAGTGTAACTAGGCACGAAACGGTACGTGGCCGTAGATCTTAGATCTAACGGCGCACGGAGGCTACCATCGGCGACGACCTCAAATAGGCGGCGCCGTGGCTCCGGCGACGGCGAGCAGCACGATTCGCTCACCTGAGAGGGCTAGGGACGGCGGAGATGGTGCAGATCGACGGCGGCGGTGTGGTGGAAGCTCCTGGCCGAGTCACGCTTCCTGGGAAGGAGTGGTTCGTCGGCGGCGAGCTCCGGAACTTCCTCGCTACGGGCACGGGCTCCGGCGATCTCCTGGCGATGCTCTGGTGCACGAAACGGAGGGGAACAAGTGTGGGTGAGTGCGGTGATCGTAGGGATGCAGGTAGTGGCCAGAGAAGTGAGAGGGAAGCAGCAGCACGGCACAGCCGTGTCGTCGCCTACCTCGGGCTGTCGAGCACGGGCACGAGCAGCAGCGAGCTCGCGGCAGCGGCTCCGCCCTCCTGGCGGTGCACGGGCGAGTGGAGGGTGTGGTGGAGCATGGGAGAGGCAGTGTGGCGTGGGGAAATGCGAGGTGCGGGCTCGAGTTTAAATAGGCGCGACGGCGGCTCACGGTGGTCGCGGTCCAGCGGCGTCCAGAGGGCGGGAGAGGCCGACGCGCGGTGTCTGGGGGTCCGGGCGTGGGCTAGGGTTTGCGGCGTAGCGGATCGCGTGTCGAGGTGCCGCGGGCTGGGCCAATTTTGGCCGGCGCCGTCCGTTCAACCTTGGCGGAGAAACGGGAGACAGCGGCGTAATGGCGAGGGGAGAGGCTCTCCTCTGCCAGCAGAGGGTGCAGAGGCACGGGGCGAGGGAGAACGCGAGCAAGGGGGCCCTGGGGGGCCTGGGAACGGCGTCGGGCGAGCTGCGGCCATGGCGACACGCATGGCGACAGTGAGCTAGGGGAGGTAGGAGACGACGACGTTTTTGCAAAAACCCCCCTGGCTCCTGTGCGTTGCTTCTTTTCCTTCTTCTTTCTTCTATTTACTTTTTAGTCCTTCTGTTATATGCAGTAGTACTTCTTGATTTTATTTGAGGCACTAAATCAATTTAGAAAAATTTGGCAAAATTTGTGGGGCCTTCTCATAATGTGCAGAAGCTCCACAAAAATTGGCTTTGCAAAATAAAATGTTTTGAAACATTTTCTTTTATAGTGTTTCAATTATGGCATTTTAATTTATTTATACTTTGTTTACTTTTGAATTTTAAAACTAGTTTGAAAATATTATTTGAGAGAGATAAGTAGTAAGGATGAAATGGGAGGGTTTGCACTACCACTCCACTGAGTTTTGTTGGAAACAATTGAGATCCTCACTTGGAGAATTTGTGTGGCACTTGCCACATTTATTTTTCTTGTTTTGCTTTTACTTTATTTCTCATCTTTTCTTCCTGTCTTTGTTTAGAGCAAACAACATACAACTAGCAAGAAATAAACAACACAAGCAACAACATGAGATCAACACATATAATTAAACAAAAGTTTTTGTTGGCTCTCATTTTTGGAATAATAATAATGATTAATATTTTTGGGATGTTACATACTCCTCTTCCTACAACGCCATTAGGCTCTTTACTGGCTGCTTTTTTATTGAGTCCTTTTGGGCCATATCCACACCATTTTTTACTTTCTGAGAACTTACATAGGCTAATGATTAAGGTTAGCCACGAGACTGCGTGGAGGTGTTGTTGAATTTTCTTAGAGCCTACAAGATAGAATTATAATTAGCTCGATTGAATTGCAAATACATTAATTATTAAATTAATTTAATTCTGAAAAATGACATTTCTTCGTAATTTTTGCTACTGAAGTCTAATTTAAGTTAAGTACCAATACTTTACAGAGGAGTACTCCTCCGCACAGTGATGTTAAAATTCCGTAGTGCTTATCTATGCTACAAATCATAGCAACAAAATTGAAGGTCAAAGTTGTAATTTATAATTTACTTTTTAATAACATACCATTGAATAAGGTTAGCCATCAGACTATGTGGGTGTCCTGTCGAATTTTCGTCTGACAAATAGTGCTGTTCAAATTTTATACATAATTATATGCTAAAAGTTATACGTTTTCAAAATTCATGATCAAAGTTGTGATTTAATCTTAAGGCTCTTGCTAGAAATATACAGAATGTATGTACATGCCACGAATGCTTTGTAGGCCATCTGCCGGTAATACGTATCTATGCTTTTGGTTCCTATGAACATTGTGTACTCCTTTTGTGCAAGTTGTCTTTAGAAGATCTATTATGGAAATGTCCTGTTCTTATCCCCTTGCTCTGTTCTTGTTATTTTGTTTTGGTTGCTTAACATCAAGTGGTTTTATCTTTGCATCATAGCTTATGACTGTAACCTTTGTTTCGAACTGCCAAACTTGTCATGTTAGTTCATAACTGCAACCGCTGTTTCTAACTGCCAAGCTCTGCAGGTGCTCAATTCGGCAAACCCATGTTTGGTACTTCCACAGAAGCTAAAACCTCCCGGACATTGGCAAATGCAGGTCAATTAATTGAACCTTTGCTTGGATGATCCCTGATATTGTTAGTTGACAGATGATACCTGATATTGTTACTTCTTAGAGAAAATCAGATGTATTATCAGTTGTCCATCTGCATTACCTGATAGTATTACCTGATCTGACAGCTTACATTTTCCATCATTCAGTTGTGTATAACTACTTTCTGCTGTCTTTTTGCCACTATGGAAATGCATCCTATTAATAATTGGTAAATATCTTTTTTGCCACTGTATTAACTTACTATTCAAGGGGACAAAAAAGATATTTTTGATAAAGTTTAGGTATAGCGGTCTTTGGTATTGAAGTCAAATTTGAACTTTTACCAAAAAATACTCCTCTTCGAACAGCTGTTAGGTTCTTTACTGGCTGCTTTAACTTATCGAGTTTTTTTTGGGCCATATCCACACAATATTTTACTTTCTGATAACTCACATAGCCCATGATTAAGGTTAGCCAGGAGACTACGCAGGCGTGCCGTTAAATTTTCTTAGCGCCTATGAGGTAGAATTATAATTAGCTCGATTGAATTGCAAATAAAATTCTGAATTGCAATAAGCAAGGGTTTCCCAAGTAGTTTCAAACTGAAAAATGACAATTCTTGGTAAATTTTGGTACTGAAGTCAAATTTAAATTACGTACCAGACCTTTATCAAGGAATGCTCCTTGTCCAAGCAGGCCATTAGGCTCTTAACTGTCTGCCTAACATCTTGAGTTTTTTTGGGCCACATCTGCACAATGTTTTACTTTCTAATAACTTACATAACATTTATAAAGGTCAGATCAAACTATATAGGTTTGCTGATGAATTTCCTTGTGACAAATAGTGTTTTTTAATTTCATAATACTAAATCTATGCTACGAATTATAGCAAAAAATTCATGGTCAAAGTTGTTTATATTTTACTTTCTAATAACATTAACATTGATTAATGTTAACAATTAGACTATGTAGGTGGCCTGTTAAATTTTCGTCTGACAAACAGTGATGTTAAATTACATAGCAATAATTCTATGCTAAAAAAATATACGTTTTCAAAATTCATGACCAAATTTGTTTTTTACTTTTAAGGCACTTGCTAAAAATACACCGAATGTATGTACATGCCATGGATTCCTTGTGGCTTACCTGCTGCTAAAAACGTTTCGATGCTTTTGGTTCCTATGCACATTGTGGCCTCCTTTTGTGTAAGTTGTCTTTAGAAGATGTATTGTGGAAATGTCTTGCTCTTATGCCCTCAGTCTGTTCTGTCAGCAAGTGGCTTTATCTTTGCATGATAGCTTATAACTGTAACTGCCAAATTTCGAACTTCCAAACATGTCATGTTAGTTCATAACTGCAGTCGCTGTTTCTAACTTCCACGCTCGTCGCAGGTGCTCAATCCTGCCAACCCATGTTTGGTACTTACACAAAAGCTAAAACCTCAGTGACATTGGCAAATGCAGGTAAATTTGTTGAACCTTTGCTTGGTTGATCTCTGATATAATTAGTTGACAAATGATCCCTGATATTACTACTTCTTAGAGAACATCAAATGTCCTGTGAGTTGTACGTATGCACTACCTGATAGTATTACGTGATCTGCTAGCTTACAGTTTCCTTCATTCATTTATGGCCTCGCGTAGTACTGTGAGTTGTACCATGCCACTTTCTGATGTCCTTTTACCACTATGAAAATGCATCCTGTAAAATGCGGTAGACAGGTCCATTCCTGAATCTTGCATTTGTTAGCTCATTTCCTTATTTTATGGTCTCGCGTAGTTCTTGGACTTTATTTTCGTGCAAGAACTCTTGTACATCCTCGAATTTAGAAACCAGGTTGTGCAGATGTATCTACTTGATGGGACGATAAGATTAATAAATGCTTGCAAGCGTTCACTTTTAGTTTCTTACACTACATTGGCATTGAAAAAAATTATGGATCTTGTCAGGGCTGAAATATTCACTATTAGAGAACATTATGCTGTCTAATACTTACTTAATATTCATTCTCGCGCAGGCACAAATCAGGACGTGGTTGAAGCAGGTTGTCAAACCAACATTGCTCGCCAGGATTTAGATGGGAGAAGTAATTCAAGGAAGGAGTCGACAATTGTTAAACTACAACAAGAACTTGAACGGCAACTGAAACGGCAACGGTTAACTGGGACATTTGGTGAAGCAAGTCTGGTAAGATACCTTGATATGGTGTAGAATTGCCAATGGTTTCTAATTTATAAACAAAAATAATAATAGTAGTAGATTTAGTTCTTCCTTACTAGGTTTCTCTTTTACTGATAGCAATAATATGAGGTATCTGGAGTGAATGGTTGGCTTTATTTCCTCTGGTGTTATGCTGTTGTACCCTGAAGCATGAAGGTACTCTCTCGGATAATGTTAATTAACATAATACTTGTGGTGGTGCAGGTTGTGTCGAGGCCTGGTGCTGTGGTGAACTTGGGTGCCAAGCAGAGTGGTGTATCTTCTGGGTGAAGAGATGCCGGTCCATCTTCTGTAGCGTTGGCTGTCTGCTTTCTACTGCTGCTGATCATGTTACCTGCTGCTTGAGCTTGAGGCTTACAAGTCTGCTGGAACTTACCATAATGTTTCTTTTATCATGCAACTTTGTTACCAAAGTACTAGTGCTTGTGTTAGGAGGACTAGTATCCTCTATGCCACTATAAATTGTATCAGATTTATGCTATGTGCTACTGCCGTTAAGTGAATGTGTTTGTTTGTTATTTTTCTCGTCCCTGCTCTCTCCTCACAGTGTTCCTATCTATATACAACGTCATTTCGTATGACCTGGCGCTTGCAGGTCCCTAACCTGGCGTCGGAGAAGGCTGTCCTGGCGCTGGTGTTTTTCATCCATAGTTCCATACACATAACTAGAGAAAAAAAAGACAGGGTGGTACCAGAAAGAAGAGGAAATGATCATGTTTGGGCATTATGTAGGTTGCCATTGTGCTTCAAGTTCATTACATGATACAGTTGATAACCATGCACTTTTACTTGGATATATTAAGGTTGTAGCGTTTCTTGCTCCCTGCTGCCCGCCGCTCCTGAAGAAAGGGTAGAGCAGAGGAAGGATACATAGTGAAAATATGAGTGTGAGGAGAGTCCATGGCCATGGGTTGTGAAGAGTAGGAGCAGCCATGGTGTGAGTCACAGTACGTAGTGACTGGAGTTGATAAGGGGCCGTCGGCGGCTACCAGGGTCTAGGGGGGACTACCCTGCCATGGCTAGAATGAACAATTTCAGCTAAAACTGATAGCAACTACTGGAAAATTAGCAAGTGTGATTCGCCATGCCGCTGAATAATTGCCATAGAACACACTTTAACCATTAATTTAGTCATTAAAATTACATCATCCATTTGCAGTCTGCTCAAAGAGGCAATAAATTGAACACAACAATCATTTAGCCTTGCGCAATTATGCTGCTCAGCCAAAACCAGTGTACTCACCACGGTCTTCACATCGATGTTGTTACAAAGGATGCTTTCACATGTTATCTTGAGTCTTTCTATGGCATACCGATCCGCGGCTACGAGCAAATGTCTAGTAACATCTTTGTAGTCGTTGCCCGCAAGACCATCCATGAAGGCGACATCGAGTCGGTGTAAATAAAATGGAGCAGGGACTCAAACACAGCGGGTTGCACGTCACCTATGATAACGCGACTCAAGTCCCTTTCTCTCATCCCACCAAATAGCTCCGCTCTGAAGACCGGGGACCGCATCGCGAGCACCATCCTATGTGCTTGAAAAGCCTCTCCTTCAACCTCGAAAACCACGTCGGCACCCTCTTTCTCCTGCAGCAGCTTTCCGAGATGATCCGCGATGTAAGAAGGTGGCACCGCATTTTTCACAACATTGACAAGATTAATGACTGTGACGCACTTAATGGTGAGGCGATCGTCGCGAAGGTAAGGCGACTCCTCCAGCTCGCTCCTTTTCTTGAACTCGGCAAGGCCGACGCACTTGTGAGAGCTGCCAGGACCGAATTCCTTTGTCATCGTTGTCATGGTATATGGCGGTGAGGATCCGGTCACATCTACGAGACTGAGCTGAAAGTATGCCCAGACCCTGGTGTCGGCATCCTTGCTCCGTAGATGGACGAACACCGACACTAAGTCTTTGGATTGCTCGTTGACTCCTCTAGGGAAGAACCGAATCTGCCAGTCGTAACCGCCGACGTCGAAGACGCCAGATGATACGTTGTAGACTTCGGGGTCAGCTCCAGTGTTGTCTCCCTGATGAAGACCAACAAGACAGCGTCTACTTGTGAAGATCCAACGGCTGAGGTTCATCCGAGCGATGAGCGCGGTCCAGATGACAAGTCATTTACTTTCCCGCTTTCGCTGTTACTGTTTACGCTTTCAGCTTCGACTCCTGTAATAATTGATACTCGCCTTATAGGCCACCCATGATGGCGACAACGGGGCTATCGAAAAGCATTATCATAATTGAAACCCTAGTTTTCCCTTCCTGTTCCTAGTTTTCCTTTAGAAGAAATCCAAATACTGATCGATTTGGTCTCCAATATCGGGAGTTATCTTGTCAATTCCGTTGTGGGACCTGACAAATTGGTATCAGAGCTACTGGTCTTTGGTCAGAAATTTTTTTACGAGTTTTTTTTTTAGTATTGTGTCCCTTTATTACACTTCAACAAAATTAACACATAAGCCGATAGGCGGCGCCCCTAGCCACATACGGCGTCCAGGGTCATCTGACACAGCACTCCGAGCGAGTGCATGTGCCTCTTTAAAAAGTATTATTGCAAGCAAATGAAATCAGACGGCGTCCAGGGTCGGAATTTATTTCTTACGAGTTCATGACCGAGCGCGTCTGAATTGGGCTCAGATCCGTCATGCCGGAGCTCTGCGCCGTCGCCGCGGCACCGGGCCTGGACATCGTGCCTCCCATCGTCTTCCTCGGACGGGGCCGCCGGGTTGGAGTTGGACCTGGACTCACGACTGTACACAAACTCAGAGTGCCCTACCTCCCGATAATCTCTCAGTTTTTTTAGGAATCTCCCAGTTGTACATTGTGCCTAGCCCAACAGAAATAAATAGCCGTACTCGGCTCAGTCCGTTCTGCATCACCTAATTGGGCCTGTTAATCTGTCAGCCCAACAACCTCGTTAACCACCTAAGCCTGAGAGAGAGATGATACTGAAAAAAAACTTGAGAGGGACAAAGAAAACGATATTGTTGTTTTAAAAAGTATTATTGCAAGCAAATGAAATTAGTTTTCAGCAATGGGCCAACTCATTAATACTGCTTTAAAAAGTATTATTGCAAGCAGGCACAACACAGAAACCAAATGAAGCTACTAATTCTCGTTTCTAAGTTTTTTGAGTAAAAAAATGAAATCATATTCTGTTGATCACGACAATATTTTTGGACTACCATTGCTTCATCAGTGAAGGTAACCTGTAGAGATTTAACGTAGTCTTTACTTTATAATGAATCTGACAAAAATTTAAGTCAAATCAACACCTTGGAGAAGATAAATAAAAAATCTCCAACTATATAAATTTGGAGATTTGTGCATACCTTGTTAAATCTATCTCTGCTGCAACTACTAATAAGCAAGAAACTGTGCTAGCTGGTACCACTTTGGTTGAATGCTTGAGAAAGTTGAATGCCGAAGTTTACTGCTGACATTGGAGGTGTGATACAAAACCTATTGGTGGTGGCGGTTATATGGGATGCAAAGATGCACGCGTAGATGGCTTTTACCAGAATCCAGAACAATGATTAGATATTCTGCATAATGACTGTGGTAAGAAGCATGAGCAGCAAGATGATGTCACCGATGATTCTACTAATGCATCTGTATGGACAAAGGAGCAGCAGGAGTAAGCACTTACAAACTTTGTTTCTGTAATATGAAGATGGTGCCACGGATGATTGCTCCTAATGCATATTTACAAACAACAGGAGCAGCAGGAGTAAGCACTTACAAGTTACAATCTTTGAAGAATGCAGTTTTTTTAGCTAGAGGCTTTGCTCATGTAGTTTTTGAACATTTCGGATAGGGAAAGTAATTGTGTGGCTCACGTTTGGCTTGTAAGGGAGGAACCACAATCAGTAGTCTGGCTAGAGGATCCACCAATTTTTTTCCTGAGCTGCTTGTGGAAGATGCAATATAGTCGATGCATGGCTTTCCCTCAAAAGAAAAAAAATGTCGAAAAAATGCTTAGCGAAATAAACCGAGGGTAGCAGAAGTTGGCCGGGCCCATTATCCCTGATTTACTAGCCCTACCGATCCAAGAACAAATGGTGCCCATCTGAGCCTCTAAATCAGAGAGGGGGGAAAGGAGTAAAGCGAGAGAGAAAACAAGACAACGAGCAAAAAAAACAAAAAAAAAGACGACGAGCAAGAGAGAGAAAACAAGAGAAGAGGAGAAAACTAGAGGGAAGAGGAGAAAGAGAGAGAGCGGGCCCTGTATCCCACGCTCTCGATATAAGCTGTGTTTCCGCCGCCGTAATGCTCTCTCTGCGTGTTCAATCCGCGCTCACTCCATACCCATCCCAATCACCAGCCATGGATGCCTCCGTCGTATCCTCCGGCGAGACCGCCGAGAAGCGCTCCGGCACGGCGGATCACACAAGCGTCTCCGTCGGCGAGACCGCCCACAAGCTTTCCAGCCCGCCGGAGCATCCGCGCGTGACGCGGCTTCGTCACCGACGCCTCATCGCGTTCCTCCGGGACCAAGGCTTCCGCGACTCCTACAAAGAGTAACGCGCGCTTCTGTTCAAAGTTCAAAATTCACAACAATGGCTCCCTCCCTAAGCTTTTCTCCTAACGGCAACGCTCGCCCGTAATTCAGGTTGACGAACAAGACGAGCGCGCACATGAGCTTGCCGCACCTGCGCCGCCTCGTCCGGCGGGGCCGGTGGTTGGATGCCCTCGAATACATAGACAGGTACCTGCCGCCGCTCACCGGTCCCAACAGCTTACGCGTCGAGGTCCTCCGTCAGTTCCTCGTGATGCACCACCGCTTCGCCAACGCCGTCGACGGCATCGTGCATAAGTCCGTGCCCAGGAACTACCTCCAACTTAACAACTGCAGAGCTGTCAGCCACGCCGAACTGAGGCTCCGCTCCATCTCCTGGTCCATACTCGCCGTCGACCAAGTCAGGTATGTAATTTCTCTCTGTATCCGCGCGCGGATTCGTGCGGACTCATAAACGTATCTACGAACGGAACGCATGCAGGGCCAACATGAACTGGGAGAGAGTGCGGGCCAAGGCATCGCTTGTTGTCTCCAGGTTGGCTCGTTCTACTCCAGAGCTGCGAGGCTGCATCGCGCTGCCGGCCACCAGCATCAAACCGCACCATGTACTCCCAATTGCTTCCGGGTACGTAATCCAAACTCGATTCTACTCAGCCTCCATGATCTATTTGGTCATTGATGTGTGTATCTTTTTCCTCAGAAGAAATCAATCAATGGTTATGCAGTGGATGATTTTTCCCCCTGCTCTGTATGTTTGCGCAAGAAAATATTCTTTGCTTCTAGCTGTGCTGTGATGTGCTGTGCTGTGCATCGATCTAAAGGCAGAACGGCGTACAATAGCCAGTACAGTGATTCCCTGTTTCAATAGTAGTAATCCTCAGTTAATTTTTCTGTCCTAGTAAATGGAGCCGGAGGCGCTACGTGAAGAAGAAACAAACAGGACGGCCAGAAGCTATCGTCAGGGCCTTGAAGAGGTAATTGTACATCTTCAGTGCTAGCCCTCTTTCCCTTCCGCTCTTACTTGTTTCTGCTGACATTTGAACACATCCACATTATTATGGGTCCAAGCATTGGTATGATATGCCCTCTAGCTACTTCAAAAACCTTACATATATGATTAAGCAACATAGGTATTAAATTCCTACACATCTGCAACAATTATTAATCAGGTGTTCCGATTAATGGGCAGGGTCGGTTGAGGAAGCAAAGGAATTGCTGGCGGATCTCCTTGGTAAAAACTAGTGTCTCTTCTTGTTCTTCTGTTCATTAGGATCTGGTACACCTGAAAAGCATCCAGAATAGAATAGATCTGATCATGAAATCGAATTTGACTCTCAGATGTATATGCACATGGTAATTAAAAACCATATTTGGACGTGTCAAAAAATTCCGAAATAAAAGTTTGCGGATACATCTTCACATTCTATGTGTTCACAAAGTCATTTCGCGGAAAAATGATAATTTTTGTGGCTTGTGTAAAAATCCAAAACGTACAATGTCTCATGAAAAACCTTAATTTAGCACCAAATTTTTTCTTTCTACACAAGTTACAGAAAATCTCTGTTTTACGTGAAGAAACGACTTTGTGAACACATCAGATGTTAAGATCGATGTGTGCATATTATTTTGCAAAAAAATTAACATGTCAAAATTTGTTTAGAAATGAATTTTAATAAAAGGTGCATGTGCACCCCGGAGCCAAAACTCTGATCTGCTTATATTGTTCTACTGCCGGAAGACACCAGCTATGAATTTTTTTATCTCTGGGGAACTGATGAATGTGTGACCTTTAGATGAAACTTTACGAGATGGTGTACAATTTCTCACCTATGGTCTATTCCATCCACTTCAGCCTGGTGGGAATGGAGGTATAATCTCACACCTGTTTTGTTCACCCATTCTTTAGCTTACACACTTTGCAACTGTCTTAACTTACTATTCAACAACCATATCCTTGGGAAAGTTTTGTAATGAGTTCTTTGGTATCGAAGTCCAAGTCGAACTTTACCAAAAAAAAGAACTCCTCTTCCAACAACCATTAGGCTCTTTACTATCGGCTTACTGATTGAGTCTTTAGGGCCGTATTCACACACTATTTTGCTTTCAGAGAATTTACATAGCCAATGATTAAGGTTAGTCACGAGACCACGCAGGCTGTTGAATTTTCTTAGCACCTCTAAGATTGAGTTATAATTGGCTCGATTGAATTACAAACACATTACTTATTGAATTAATTCAATTCTGAACCACAATAAGCAAATGGGGTCAATCAAATAGTGTCAAACTAAAAGCCGAATTCAAATTAAGTATCAAAACTTTCCCAAGGAATACTCCTCCAAGCAGGCCATTAGGCTCTTAACTGGCTGTGTAATATTTTAAGTGTTTTTTTGCCACATCCGCACAATATTTTACTTTATTATTAACGTTCATAACATTCATTAATGTTAGCCATATGTGGGTGTGCTGTTGAATTTTCTTCTGACAAACAAAGTTGTTTAAATTTCATAGTACTAAATCTATACTACAAATCATAGCAACAAAATTGAAGGTCAAAGTTGTAGTTTGTATTTTACTTTTTAATAACATAACATTGAATAAGGGCCTGCGGAGGATGTTGCTCAAGAAGGGCCTGCGGAGGATGTTGCGCAAGAAGGGCTAGACACTATTCTACAGAGCATGAAAGCTGAGGTTTGCTTGAACATCTTCTTATATTCAATCCAAATGATTGTGTCAAACGTGAGTTTCTAAGTCTTCATTTTCAACAGATGATTAGGGTAGAAACATTATATGCCAATGTGGTAGAGCTTCATCGGCAGATGGGTGGAGTTCTCAACAATATGAATGGGCTTCTAACTGCAGCACAGGCTGCCACCGCTGCTACAGGTATATATGGTGTCTAAGAGACTCCACCAGTTCTGTTGTACACTTGTAGTAGAGATTTGACACTTGCTTATTCAATCTTAAACTATCTGTCATCAGTCCTGACCATCTTTATTTTCTAGGAGCAAGGGAGATTTAGCAGGTTACTATTGATGCACCCAGTATTCCAGCTGACTATGCATCCACTTCACTCCACTTCTTTGTGACTGCTGACCACCATGCCTATCAAAGTGCAGTAGACGAAGCTGATGATTTCATGACCAGTGGCAACGAGTAGTATGAGGGTAGTGAAGAGATGAGATGTTGTTCGAGTGCTGGACTCTTAATCGGTGCCCTGGTTTTACTATTCCATGTTGGTCCGTAGATTATGTTTGTGCACTCATCTTGCTTTACTTTTCGATGTTAGTACTCTTTTATGTGGTGTAGTCTCTCCCGCCGAGAGCCTTTGTTTTTCTTCTGCGATCAAAAAGGGGCTTCCTTTTGCAATGCTCTGAGAAGAGCTACTAACTGGAAGATCGTATAAAGCTACTAACCTCTAGTGCCAGCTTGCTTCTCAACTGCTGTTCCAAACGTCTTGGATTCAGGCTTATGCTTGCTGCATCATCTTGTCTGTATTTCCTGGAATACCTTATTGAGGTATGTTTCCTTCAAAAGGATTCTCGTCAGGTGCTATCCTTTTGTAGAGCATGTGTTTTCCTTTGCTATTAGGTATTTAGCCAGACATGAGGCTCCCTGGTACTATTGATTGTTTCAGTTTAGTCATGGCACAAACTTTTCATGCAAAGGGTCCTGATAGAATTTTATCACAAATCCAAATTCCACAAGTTAGAAAGCGGGATGCGGGATCTCTGCATTATTATTATTTTTGGATCTCTGCACTTGATTTTCAACAAAAACAATTGTGGAAATTCCAGATTTCTTTGCTATGGCAGACTCTTATCATGTAGAGAACCCGAGATTCAATGAGCATGTGGCTAGACTGTTGCCTTTTCTACATCAGTCTCATCATGTGAAAACCCATGTGTTTATATTAATTTACATCGATGCTAAGTTTTCCCCTTATGTGTCAGCTGCCGATTGGTATTCAGAAAATACAGGTCATGTGCCTTTCATTTATATGACAGTTCATACAGAATTTAATGTCATGAAGTTAGGGTCCTAAGGTATACACTTTGTGCATTCCACATGAATGGTGCCATGTTCTTCGGAGAATTCAAGTCCTTCAAATAACTGTAAAGAATTCAGCATGTAAACGATTGTTATTTTTTGTATGATCAATATACATGTGTCTACGACAACTATAGGTATATCATTACAACCTTTTTTAAATATAAATCCAATTCAACTTCCATCACAGTAATCTTTCACATAAGAGGAAACTATTTATGCGACCTAACTACCAACATGACATAACGACTTTGATCTCCCTATGTTACATGTCTTCTCCCACAGTTCAACTAAAGCCATGGGAGATGCTGCTTTGAGGTCGGTATACCCTTGACTTGCCATTACATCATCCATTTGCATTATGCTCAAAGAGGCAATAAAGTGAACACAAGCATCATTTAACCTTCCGCAGTTATGTTGCTCAGCCAAAACCACTGTACTCACCACGGTCTTCACATCGATGTTGTTACAAAGGATGCTTTCTGATGTCTACGCACGCTTCTATTCTTGTAGACAGTGTTGGGCCTCCAAGTGCAGAGGTTTGTAGAACAACAACAAGTTTCCTTAAGTGAATAACCCAAGGTATATCGAACTCAGAGAGGTAGAGGTCAAAGATATCCCTCTCAAGCAACCCTGCAATTAAGATACAAGAAGTCTCTTGTGTCCCCAACACACCTAATACACTTGTCAGATGTATATGTGCACTAGTTCGGCGAAGAGATAGTGAAATACAAGTGATATTGATGATTACAAGTGATAATTGCAATCTGTAGTAAAAATGGCAGCGAGCAAACATGCAGCAGAACTGAGAGTAAACGGTGTTTCAATACTTGGAAACAAGGCCTAGGGATCATACTTTCACTAGTGGACACTCTCAACAATAATAATCATAATTGAACACATAAATACTTTCTCTTCACATGCTACCCCGAACTATTCTCTCGTTGGATAACGAACACTAAGACCATTGCGTAGGGCTGTAAAAGCACTCCTTAAAGTTCGTAATACACATCTAGGACACACCACGCTGTCACTTTGAGTATCCTAAAATAGTTCACAAACACCACAATTTTATAGAGACATCCAACACAAAGAACAACTCATGGCAAGTATTCCTATAAACTTTATCCTAAGAGTCACACACGGTGCGCACACTGTCACCTTCACACAGTGGGACAAACGTGACTTCGGAGTTTACATTAATAAAACCACTTGAGTAGCATAATCATCAGATAACGAAGAGTAGCATCTATGAATTCAACCTAGATTACAATGCTCATGATCACATAAAGATCACACCATGGGAGAGAGAGATAAACCACATAGCTACCGGCACGAGCCCTCAGCCCCGATGGAGGACTACTCCCTCCTCATCATGGGAGGCAGCAACGGTGATGAAGATGGCTCCGAGGCGGTGAAGATGACTACGGGGGCAATTCCCAATCCCGGCAGGGTGCCGGAACAGGAACTTCTGTCCCCCGAAACGAAGATCGGCGTGGTGGCGGCGCTCTGGAACTCTTCTGGAAATATGGTCGAATATTTTAGGGTTTTCACTTCGGGGGCAATATATAGGCGAAAGGGTGGCGTCGGGATGCAACCGAGGCGACCACGCCAGGTGCGGGCGCCGCCCCCCTCCAGGCCGCGCCAGGTGGTGGCGTGGTGGCCTCGGGCCTCCCCCGGACTTGTCCTTCTGGCCCATGGAGTCTTCTGGTGTATTATTGATGCACGTTTAATTTCGTCCAATTCCGAGAATATTTTGCGACTAGCTTTTCTGAAGAGAAAAACAGCAGAAAACAGGAACTGGCACTTCGGCATCTTGTTAATAGGTTAGTTCCAGAAAATGCATAAAAATTCTATAAAATGTAAATAAAACATGTAGCATATGGTATAATAACATCATGTAACATCAAAAATTATAGATACGTTTGAGACGTATCAAGCATCCCCAAGCTTAGTTACTACTCGTCCTCGAGTAGGTAAACGATAAAAACAACATAATTTTTGAAGTGACATGCTACCAACACAATCTTGATCAAATAGTAATGCAAAGCACATGAACTGAATGAAGTGATCCAAGTCAATGGTCTATAGTTTGCTAACAAGTAAACAAAATGAATCATACAAGTGCAAACTTTCATGAATAGTACTTTGGAGACAATGAAGCTATAAGAATTTGCATAAAAGTTAGCTCACAAAGCAATAGATTCTAAATAAAAGTGTTTGACTAACACAAAGGAGGATTTAGTTTCAGTACTGGCTTCAACTTTAACATACATATCTCATGGATATTGTCAAGGCAAGGTAATGCAATAAGTCAAACATATCATTATATAACAACTGTTGTACCAAAGTTGACACTAGTGTTTGCTTGTGGAGATAGAAAGAAGTAGGAAAACTGACTCAAAATAAAGTAAAAGAAAAACTCTTCGCAGAGGGAAGCAGGGATTAAATCATGTGCTAGAGCTTTTTAAGTTTTGAAAAACATATAGAGAGTGCATAAAATATTTTTTTGGGGGTAGGTGTGTATGTTAATGGTCAACGAATCATCAAATAGTCAATACATTAAGTCACAAGTTAACTAGACTTTACAAGAGCAGCTCCCATGAAGGACGTTATTTCTACCAAGCAGTAGATCATCCCTCTTCTCTTTTGTTTACACACTTATGAACTTTGCTTAACTGATAAATCAGGGGCAAAAAGATGTGAAGAGAATTTATGATAACGAATAATTTGGGGCTGGGCAGCCCGTTGCCAGCTCTTCTAGCGAATTGGATAAGCGGATGTATATGCCACTAGTCCAGGTGTGTAAAGTCCAATCAACAAGTGAAATAAAGACCATCTACCCACGTCCTCATGAGCTGGTAAACAGTGACACAAAAAGGGAGTATACAAGTTTTGAATAGTTTAAAGGTAGCACATGACAAATTTACTTGAAGTAGCGGAGAAATACCACGTAATAGGTAGTTATGATGGACACAGATGGCATGGATTTTGGCTCAAGGGTTTTGGATGCACAAGCAACATTCCCGCTTAGTACAGAGTTTAGGATAGCAAGGTTATTTAAGCAAACACAACGGTCAACCAGTACAGCAAGGACTTATATAAAAAAACATGGTTGAAAAATTACAAGACTCCACATTGTCTTCCTTGTTAACCAAACCCTTTTACTAGAAAATATCTAGACTTTGGAACTACCAATGATACAAATAAAATATCAACAAGCTTTACAGTAGTTCTTCACTAATAGCCTTTACTTACATGATACACAAGTTTAAACATTACTTACTTGGTAACTCAAAACAATTGACAAATGTCAAATTGCTCAAGACAGTGATCTACAAGACTTATGTAAGCATTTCTTATACCATTACCATATGCAGCATTTTCTGTTCCAACCAAACACCAATCAAATCATTTGATAAACTCTCCAAACAAATATAAGTGAAGGAAGAGAGTACTTTCTTCAAAAGAAACTTCAGCAGCACTAGACAAGAATACTCAATAAATATAAGCAAAGCACAAGAGTATTCAAACGAAAAAGCGGAGCGTGTCTCTCTCCCAAACAAGAATGCTAGGATCCAACTAGTATAGAGCAGCAAACAAAACACAAACAAACTGAAAACAAAAACACAAAGACGCTCCAAGAAAAGTACATATAATGTGAAGCAATTAAAATATAGTCTTACTAGAGATGACCTGATAATTTGTTGATGAAGAAGGGGATGCCTTGGGCATCCCCAAGCTTAGACGCTTGAGTATTTTTGAATATATTGGAGAGATCCATGGGAGATTTCCCACGCTTAAGCTTTTCACTCTTCTTGATCCTTTAATATCATCCTTCTCTCTTAACACTTGAAAACTTCCTTCACATCAAAACTCAACATTTTTCTCATTAGCGGGGTTAGTGCATCAAAACGAATAATCTCACTTTGTTCCTTGAGGACACAATTCATAAGCAATCATTTTCAAACATTAGCTACTGTTACTAGTCTCAAGTGAAGCTATTTCACCTTAAAAGAAGTCACTCAACACTCGTAAAAGAGAGAATGCAAAATAAAGACAGAATCTGTCAAAACCAGAACAGTCCGTAAAGATGATTTTTTTCGGGACACTTACGTTGCTCAAATCGAAAAACTTTAGTCTAACAAAAGATAGCTACATACATCAGGAATACGCACAAAAAATGTCAGATCAAAATCACGTTCGGTTGAATTTCTAATTTTCGTACAGTGAACAACAGAAATCTGTTCCTGTGCAGTAATCCAAATATAAGCACCTTCTAGTCATTAGAGACTTTTCTTGGCACAAAAAAACAGCAAATAAAAGATACAAAGATGTTGTTACAGAAGTAAACAAGCATCTTGACTCAAAAAACAAAAATAACAGAAAATAAAAACAATGGGTTGCCTCCCATAAGCGTTTCTCTTTAATGCCTTTTAGCTAGGCATAGTAATTCTTATGATGCTCACATGAGGATAAGAGTTGAAAAATAAAAGAGAGCATCAAGAAGTATATATAAAACACATTTAAGTCTAACCCGCTTCCTATGCAAAGGAATTTTGTAAGAAAACAAATTATTGAAGTTTGAAGTTGCTAGCATAGAAACACAAAACAAGTACAACTTCAAAACTTTCAACAAAAAGAGGGGAGACTTAATATTATTGAGATATATGAAACCATGTCTTACTCTCTCATAGGAACTTCCAGTAGAATCATCGATAAAATCCACAATATAACCATCACATGAAACATTCTTATCATGATGCATAAAAGTATCAATATTTTCCACATAGGCAAAGTCCTTCTTATAAGTAACAATGGGAGTAGGATCATCATAAAGAACTTGAACATGACAGACAAGTTGTATATTAGAGGGATGGTTTTCGGTAAGGAAACCATTCTTTTCATAATTATGATAAGTTCTATAAGGATACTTGTAATTATCATATATGGCATAATTATCATCACAATAATTATCAAAAACTGGATGCTTAGTATCATCATAAACAAGAGAACAATTATCTTTGCAAGCATATATATCTGTAAACATAGCATCATCATTTTCACTAGCAAGAGGGATTTCAAACATATAATCATTAATAGCAAAAGGATTTACAAACTCCTCATCCCCAAGCTTAGAGCTTTTCATATCATCGATAGAAGGAACATGGATAGTACCAATAGTGTAGCAATTATTAATATCATCATTTTCAGAATGGGTACCAAAAAGATTTTCAATATCAAAAGTAGTGTTCTTTTCCCAATCATTATCACTACTGTAAGTAACAGGCATATAATCATCATCAATAGATTCAGACTCATCAGAATCAACTATGAAAGGAGCAACATGCTTAAGGGAGGATACCATTTCCTCTCTCTTTTTACTCCTCTTCTTCTTCTTCTTCTTCTTCTTCTTCTTCTTTCCCTCTTTAGGAGGGAGAGGTTTGAAAGGAGGCTTCTCCACGTACCCTGGTTTATTGTTAGAAACAATAGAAGAAACTTGGAAGAATTCCTCTCTTTCATTAATGAAAGTAAAACAAACATTATTCCTTTCATATTTTGGTAAAGTTCCATCCTTAATAATATTTTGTATGTAAGCATTTGCGTGGCAATTATCAACACAATAGAGATGACATCCATGCAGAACGCTACTCATATCGAAAGCACTCATATCTAACAAAGAAGTCTTTCTTGATAACTCTTCACACCCCAAAAATAATATAAGTTCATCATGCTGATTAGGAGTAATCATGTTATCGCAAAAGTATCTCGCAGTACTCTCATTAGAACCTGAGCATTGGAAATTGAAATGTCCTTCTTCATAGCAAAGTTCACAAATGAAAGGATAAAGGGCACAAACTTTTTCAACAAGATCATTTAGAGCCCTACTCCATATTCTAGTCTTTTCATTCTTATGATGGATACAATATTCTTTTTCATTATTAGTCTTTTCACAAGGTCTAAGCGCTCCACAAAAATTAACATGCTTATAAGAAATAGTATTTTCAGAAATTTGAGCATGTTCATTGCAATCATTAGTAACAACTTCATTCTCTATGCAAGTGTCATTAAAAGGTTCATGATACATGTTCCACTTTCCTTTAGGAATATTATTATGAGAAGCAAAGGTTCTACATCAATCAACAATGATTTGAGAATCAAGACCATATTTAGCACTAAGCTCATGAAAACCAACAGTTTCAACGAAAGACTTAATGAAATCATACTCATAGTTTATACCTGATTCTTTACCTTTGTCGTTCTCCCAATCTTCAGTATTGCGTTGAATTGTTTCAAGAAGATCCCATTTAGCTTCAACCTTCTTACTTGTGAAAGAACCCCCTGAAGAGGCATCTAGAAAATCCTTGTAATGACCTGAAAGCCTTGCATAAAAATTAGTAACAATTATTTCCTCAGGAAGCTCATGGTTAGGACATTTGAGTATTAATGTTTTCAGTCTTCCCCAAGCTTGAGCAATGCTTTCTCCGTCATGAGGATAAAAATTATAAATGTAATTCCTATCTAGATGCACTTCATAAAAAGGATAAAATTTAGAGTAAAAGAGAGATTCAAGCTCCTTCCACTCCGAGTGATGAGGATCATCCAGTAGCTCATACCACGCCTTTGCTTGGTATTTAAGTGACAATGGAAATAATTTCTTCATGATATCTTCTCTTGATAAACCTGCAACCTTAAACAACTCACAAAGTTTTGTAAGTTTCAACAAGTGAGCACTTGGATGGACTGTTCCATCCCCAGCATAACGTTCATCCATAACTCTTTCAACAATTTCCATAGGTATTTCAAAAGGAATACTTTCAGTAGGTGGACTGAGAATATCACAAGCATCATTAGAATTATCACATATGGGAGACAAAATAGTATCAAAGCAAATTTTCTCCTCTAAAGCTGGGGAACTAAAAAGATCATATTCATCAACACTAGCTTCCCCAAGCTTAGACTTTTCCATAGCATTAGCAATAATGCTGTTCAAAGAATTCGTGCTAATAACATTGCTACCACTATTATGCAAACAAAGTTCCATAGGTTTTTTAATTTTCTCCTCAAACACCTCATGTCCTAATTCAATATAAAGTTCATAAAGATCTCTATTTTTTTGTTGTTTTCCATTTAAGCCTAACTAGTGAAATAAAAACAAGAAACAAAAATATATAACTGCAGAATCTAAAGGAGATAGCTTCGATCACTCACACGCCGACAACGGTGCTAGAAAATAGCTTAGTAGGCGGAGGGTGTGAGTACCTTTTACCTTACCTCCCCGGCAACGGCGCCAGAAAAGAGCTTGATGTCTACGCACGCTTCTATTCTTGTAGACAGTGTTGGGCCTCCAAGTGCAGAGGTTTGTAGAACAGCAGCAAGTTTCCCTTAAGTGAATAACCCAAGGTATATCGAACTCAGGGAGGTAGAGGTCAAAGATATCCCTCTCAAGCAACCCTGCAATTAAGATACAAGAAGTCTCTTGTGTCCCCAACACACCTAATACACTTGTCAGATGTATAGGTGCACTAGTTCGGTGAAGAGATAGTGAAATACAAGTGATATGGATGATTAGAAGTGATAATTGCAATCTGTAGTAAAAATGGCAGCGAGCAAACATACAGCAGAACTGAGAGTAAACGGTGTTTCAATGCTTGGAAACAAGGCCTAGGGATCATACTTTCACTAGTGGACACTCTCAACAATAATAATCATAATTGAACACATAGATACTTTCTATTCACATGCTACCCCGAACTATTCTCTCGTTGGATAACGAACACTAAGACCATTGCGTAGGGCTGTAAAAGCACTCCTTAAAGTTCGTAATACACATCTAGGACACACCACGCTGTCACTTTGAGTATCCTAAAATAGTTCACAAACCCCACAATTTTATAGAGACATCCAACACAAAGAACAACTCATGGCAAGTATTTCTATAAACTTCATCCTAAGAGTCACACACGGTGCGCACACTGTCACCTTCACACCGTGGGACAAAGGTGACTCCGGAGTTTACATTAATAAAACCACTTGAGTAGCATAATCATCAGATAACGAAGAGTAGCATCTATGAATTCAACCTAGATTACAATGCTCATGATCACATAAAGATCACACCATGGGAGAGAGAGATAAACCACATAGCTACCGGCACGAGCCCTCAGCCCCGATGGAGGACTACTCCCTCCTCATCATGGGAGGCAGCAACGGTGATGAAGATGGCTCCGAGGCGGTGAAGATGACTCCGGGGGCAATTCCCAATCCCGGCAGGGTTCCGGAACAGGAACTTCTGTCCCCCGAAACGAAGATCGGCGTGGCGGCGGCGCTCTGGAACTCTTCTGGAATTATGGTCGAATATTTTAGGGTTTTCACTTCGGGGGCAATTAAGGGCGGCGCGGGAGGCAACCGAGGCGACCACGCCAGGTGCGGGCGCCGCCCCCCTCCAGGCCGCGCCGGGTAGTGGCGTGGAGGCCTCGGGCCTCCCCCGGACTTGTCCTTCTGGCCCATGGAGTCTTCTGGTGTATTATTGATGCACGTTTAATTTCGTCCAATTCCGAGAATATTTTACGACTAGCTTTTCTGAAGAGAAATACAGCAGAAAACAGGAACTGGCACTTCGGCATCTTGTTAATAGGTTAGTTCCAGAAAATGCATAAAAATGCTATAAAGTGTAAATAAAACATGTAGCATATGGTATAATAACAACATGTAACATCAAAAATTATAGATACGTTTGAGACGTATCACTTTCACATGTTATCTTGAGTTTTTCCATGGCATACCGAATGTATATACATGCCACGGATGCCTTGTAGGCTATCGGCCGGTAATACATTTCCATGCTTTTGGTTCCTATGCTCCGGTACTTTCCGAGAAGTTATTTTGCACGAAAATTAAAGCACGCGAACGGTCTTGATTAAAGAACCAACCCACCATATGTGTTTGACTTGAGTGAGACCCATAATCACAACCGTTAGTGTGCTTTAATTTTCGTGCAAAATAACTTACCGGAAAACACCGGAGCACTCCTCGCACATGGCCAAGGAGCTCGCGGCTCTCGTTGTCGACCAGGTCGTCGAGGTTCGTCACGACCTCCTCGAGGCTGGTTAGGAGCTGCTCGAAGAAGCCGAGGTAGGTGGCGACGTCAGCATTCCCCTCGGCAGGGAGTGCGGGGGCCTCGGCGCCCAGGTGGTCCGCGACAGTCCGTGCACGGCTCACCAGGGAGAGGAACATGCGTTCCCGCTGGCGTGACAGGACCCGCGCAGCCTGAGCACTTTGCCGGGCCTCCTCGACAAGCTCTACAACAGCCCCCACCTGCTGCTGCATTTCACTCATGTCCTGCGTCAAGGAAGCAAGGTCCTGCTCCGCGCGTTTCCGGGCCTCCACAGCAGCCTGGAGACGAGAGTCAAATCGCTTCTTCTGCTGCTCGAGCTCCCTGATGCGGGCGTTGAGCTCGTCGCGCTTCTTTGTGAAGCGCTCCTCCTGCATTTTGGCCTTCCTCGCGAACTCCTTGGAGCATTTGTCGCGGAAGAGCTTCTCCTTGGTCGCGGACTCCTCCTGCATCTTCTCCTCATTCTTGCGGAGGTTCTCGTTGGTCTGCGCGAGGCGTTTCTTGTAGAATTCCTCGTCCTGGGTCACCTTGCTCTCACGAGACTCCAGGTGTTCCCGCTGCGCGGCTTGATCTCTCTCGATCTGCTCAACCTGCTCCTCGCGCTTGCGCAGCTCAGACGCGCGGGAGTCGAGGTCTGCCCCGCGCTGCACGATCAGCCCTTCACGGATGCACAGATCCTCGCGGAACTTCTCCAAGTTCTGCCGCACGGTCTCCGACTCGGCGATGATCCCCACCTCGTGGTCCACAAGCTCTTGGTGCTTGGTGGCGACTGCCGCCTCGCGCGCCGCCAGCTCCTGGTGCTTGGCCTCAGTCTCCGCCCCGAGAGCCTCGCGCCTAGCGCTCAAGTCCGCGAGGGCCTCTTCAGCCTCGCGGACCACGCTGGCGCGGGTCTCCTCAGCGAAGCGCAGCGCCTCCTCGTGTTGCGCCTGGGCCGCCTCGTCCTTCCGGCGGCAGCGCTCCACAATCTCCTGGAGGCAGGCCCAGCCCCGCGCAAGCTCGGCGCCTTCCTCCGCCTTGGCACGGTCCTCCTCGGCAAGCTGGGCCTCGAGCCCGTCAAGCACCTCCCTCGCCGAGCGAAAGACGACATCTCGACGAACCGCAACTGGGCGCTGACCCCGCAGGACCAAGGTCCACGCGTCGCCAGGAGGCCTGGAGGCGCCGGCGCCTGCCGAGGACTCCGGAACGTCTCGCCTTGGGCTCGGAGTAGCCTCGAGGCGCGCCTGGGGGCTCTGGTGAGAGCCTCCCATGCTGGGGGCTTTCTGGGGGCTCGGAGCGCCCTCGCCATCAGCCCCACTATCCTTCTGCCCCTGGGGTGCATCCTCCTCCCCGCCAGGGGCAGGATCGGTCTTCTCCGCTGAGGCCGCCCCCGCCGCAGCCTCAGTATCCTCCACCGGCGCCTCAGGGCCCGCGTTTGGAGGAGGTGGCGGCGCGGTGGCCTCCTCCATCTCGACATCGGCGCGCGTCTCCGCCGACGTCACTGTCTCCGCCGCGCGCTCCTTCGCCGGTGACGCGGTCTTCGCCGCATCTTCCTCCGTCACCTTCTCCTGCTGCGCAGGAGAGGCGTCGGGCCGCGAGGTCGGCGGCGCCGTCGCCTCAGCTTCCTCCTCCTCCTCATGGCGCTCCTCCGCCTCGGGAGGCGGTGCCGCAGTCTCGGGAGGAGGATCGGTAGCCTTGGGAGGCACCGCATCAGACGTAGGTGCTACAGATGCTGCAGCAGCACTGGAGATCTCTCCAATCCTCCGGAGCCTCCGCCGCTTTGGCTCCTCGGGGCGCCTGGAGAGGAAAAAGTTCAGAAACCCCTCGAGAGGGCCACACAAGAACAACATCGAAAAAGAAGGGAAATACAAGACTTACGCTGCGGTGTCGACCCACTTCCTCTTCGGCATCCGCCGCGGAGGCGGAGCACTAGGCTCCGCGCTCTTCTGAGCCTCGGCAGGCCTGGCCTGGCCCGCCTTGGCACTGGCCGCTGCCTCCTCCCGGGCCCCAGCGTTCCTGTCGTGGATCGCCTTGGAGCGGGGCTCGCAGTGGCCCGATGAAGCATCATCGTCGTCGCTTTCCACCTTTCCCTCGACACGCTGCGTGGGGGCGACCACGAACTGGTCGCCGCTGCCCGAGGAGATCTTGTGGATCTCAACGTCAGGCGACGCGCCCTTCGAGGTGCTCGAGTTCTCTGCCGAAGAAGCGGGGCCTCCCGTGGCGCCGGTCGCACCTGTGTCGGACTCTGCAGGCGTCTCCGTCGCCTCCTCCTCGCCGTCAGCTGGCGGCGCCTGCGCCGCTGACTCTGGGTCCTCGCGAGGTCCAACATGCCCCTCAGGCACCAGGCCCCACTGGTCAAATTCGGCATGGTTTGCACAAGCGAGACGCGACGCCCAAGATCAAGCCTGTGGAGCGGAACGGTCTTGTCGGTAGCCTTGGGGATGTCTGGAGACGTGAAGAGAACCTCCATGATGATGTTCACTTCCTCCTGCGTGAAGAGGGTAGCGCTCAGGCGCATCTTGTCCCTCTGGTTGGAGTACAGCCACATCGAGTCCGCATGCCTCTGGAGTGGAGCGATGCGGCGCCTCACGAAGTCCTTGGCCACCATCTGCCCGGTGAGGCCTGCCTCGCGAAGGTCCTTCAAGCGCCTCACCACGGGGCCAAGTGCTGCGCTCTTGAGTGTTTTTGAAGACCAGCTTGCCCTCTTCGTCGGAGGCGCCTCAGTCAGATCGAAGAAAGGACTCTGGCTCCCGACCTCCACGAGGAACCAGCGCTTGCGGAAGTCCTCCACCTTCTTCGTCACGCTGGTCACGACGTTCTCGCCGGCCCACGCGATTGGGATGTAGATGCCCCCCATGCCATCGGTGATGCGAAAGGACACGCACCCCGACCGCTCTTTGTTCACCGTGAACCGGAGCGCGTAGAAGCTGCGGAAGAGGTCCACCGAGGGCGGAATGTCAATGTACGCCTCGCAGAGATAGGCGAAGATGGCGAGGATAAGGATGGAGTCGGAGAAGGGAGGCACGAGCCCGACGTAGAGGGTGTGCATGAAGATGGGGTAGAGGCCGCCGCCGGCGTTGTCCGCCGGCTTGAGCACCGTAGCGCCGTGCTCGTTGGTCTCCGAGGCCGCCATGTGACGCACCTTGTCCAGCTGCGCCTCCTTGAAGCGGAAGCCGGTCAGAGCCGGCTCGAGGTCGCCGTCCTACCGCATCGCAGCAGGCTCACTCTCCTGCACCACCGCCTTGCCTTTCTTGGAGACGGTAGCCTTCTTGGGCGCCATTGCCGCGAGATTGCGGATGAGGAGCTTGGGGATTGTGCGCTGGGAAGAAGGAGGCGAAAGGGGAACGACTGGAGCAATGGCCGTCTGCGCCGAGCTCTCCGCCTTTGTATCGGCTCATCGAGCCATTACCAGGACGTGGTGGGTCCCACCACTACGCCCGTTACTTCAGAGGAGATCGTGGGATCGTGTCCGGCCGCAGCTCTCCACGTGTCTCGGGCTAAGCAGGCTTCTTTGGGCCCACAACGATTCACCTCCGTCTGTGAAACTCCTGCGTGCCCATCGCGGGCCCGGGGGCTACTGTCGGCCCAGTGGAAACCGGGGTACCATGGGCCGGCCTGCCACAGCCCTCGACACTCCGCGGAATTTCTACTAAGGACCAGGCGTTCAGCCTGGCGAGCCTCGCGAGGGACTTTTCCCCTCGCGAGGATTTCTTCACTCGGCTGAGCACTTCTGCTAAGGACCAGACGCTCGGCCTAAGGGGCCTCGAGAGGAACTTTCCCCTCGGGAGGGCCTCTCCTGCCCCGAAAACCACCAAGTCCTGGCGCGTCTCTGTGCCACCCTCGCGAGGACCCTCTCGCGAGGCGTCAAGTACTACAGAGCCTCGGCGAGGCTCCAGGCCCTCGCGGGGTTCCTTCAAGTGGAAGCAAGCTCCTACAACCGCTGCAGAGCGCACATGGGCTCTGCGCCCGCCGCAGAGTGACGCGCGCGCCTGCGCGTGGTGACGACAACGCCGCATTTGCCATTCTCGTGTATAAAGCAGTCAACAAAGCTGGGGCAAGCAAAGCGGGCTCCAAGAATTGCCGTTTTGGTGATAAAGCGGCCGGCCGCCGCTACGATCCAAGCGCGACGTCACCGTGGGGCACGCCACAGGACTCTGCAGCGCCAGCCCACCGTCCTGGATGGACGGTGGCTTTCTCTGCCAAGACGATGTGCTCTCTGCCATGGACCGCGTCCATGGACAACCCCGACGGCGTGCGCTGTGCTCCACCTTCGCCACCATGTGGATACCCTTCCCGCCTGTAGTTTTCGGGGAAGAGGACCGAGGCAGTATATAAGGAGGCAGCGTATGACCAAGGAGGGGGATCCCGACTCATTCAGCTCATTCCCCACTGAAGCAGCTACGTCTGAAGGAGAAGACGGAGCTCATTCCACCATAGTCCACCAAAGCCATAACTGTGCCCTCGGCAAGCACTTTGTACTGTGAACCTCTCCAAGCAGTGCAATACATCTTAGCAGGACGTAGGGTCTTTACACCTCGCGGTGGGCCTGAACCTGGGTAGCGGCTCGTGTTCACTCTCTGTCGTGATGTTCCTCACCGAGCTCGACGAGCACCGTCGCCGAGGTTGTTGAGGATTTGTTTGACGTTGTGTTCCGCCCCTTACTCGATTCCTGGCATCTGAGAGACACCCCTAGTTCCTGGGACTAGTCTCCGACAGAACTATGCAAATAATGATACCTAGTAGTTATGCAAATCATGAAAAGATACCAACATACTAAGAATAAATAACATAACATACATCTATCCGCATGAATTGCAATGTTCGTAATAAGATATGATAAAATGGTATCTCGCTTGCCTTTATTTGTAGAGCAAAACATAAATGCCAAGGCACTTTTGAAGTCCAAGTGAAGACTAGATATAAAGATATCAAAGATAAGAGCATCATAGTTATACCTCAATTAACCGTATTCTGGGACAAGCACATTACACTAAGAATGATAGTTATGCTCTCGAGGAAGTGCTCAAAGAAAGGATGGTGACTCAACATAAAAATAAAAGATTGGCCCTTCGTAGAGGGAAGCAGAGATTAACATGTGCTAGAGCTTTTTATTTATAAAACAGAAAAAAAATTGTTTTGGGAGGTGGTTGTTCCTGTCAACGAATCAGTAATAGAGTTCTTGTTATCTTCCATACTAAACAAGTTGAGAGCGGTTCCAAGTTATTGATATTAGGCATTTATAGTATGCACTTTTATATAGCATGACACTCCTCCCAACCTTTGCTTACACAAACCATGGCTAACCGAATCTTCGGATGCCAGCCAACAATCACATACCATGGAGGAGTACCTTTTTATTTCACTTTTAGATGTTATAATGGTCTAACCAGCTCTTTGCAAAATTAATGACAAGCAGATGAAGCATGCAAGTCGGGGACTTAATTTAGTATGGAAGATTACAAACCCAGCTACTACGTCCTCATGAGCTAAAAACAGTGTCACAAAATGAGAAGTATTTTGAAGGTTTTAAAGGTAGCACATGAAAATTTACTTGGAATGGTTCGAAATACCATGCATAGGAATTTATGGTGGACTCTTTGGAATAACTTGGTTTTAGGGACTTGGATGCATGAGCAGCATTCCCGCTCAGTACAAGTGAAGGCTAGCAATAGACTGGGAAGCGACAATCAAGAGAGTAATAACCGACATAATCATGCTTGCGACAGAATAAAATTAACGGAGGCATAAAAATGATACTAAAACTCTGAGGCAAAATAGATCATCAAGGCTTAATTGACTTTTGTTTTTAAGTCATAAACATGTGTAAGCATGTGCCAAGTCGATTCAAGTAAATCATTCAGAGGAGGATACCAATTTTCCATACCGTTTTACGAATAGAACAATGCAAGCAAATATCTATATGACATGTTATCCATTATTAGCAAATTGGTACTGATCATAAAAACATGAACTACTAAGCAATCATTAAATAACATAATCACTACCATGACAGCTAAGCATGTTCATATAAGTAGGTATATTTACAAAAATGAAAAACAAATAGAGTTCATACCAGCCTTTTACCACATCCGGATTGTCATATATCGTCATCATTGCTTTTCACTTGTGTGGCTTGAATGGTGTGAAATGATAACCAAGCCCCAAGTGGAATCACGGAAATTGTTGAACTCTGAAACGACTATACAAAACAGAAGAAGAACAACAAATATTTTTGGGTTTTCGATTTTAAAACAAGCATGGAAAGAACCAAACAAATAAAGCAAAATCTTTTTGGATTTTTGAATAATAAACCAAAATAAAAAGATAAAGTAAACTAGCGCTAAAATACAAATGGTGAAAGAAAGAGAAATAAAAGAAATATTTTTGGTCTTTTGGGTTTTGCAAAAATAAATCTAGTACAAGAAACAACAAAGAAAAGAAACAAACTGAAACATGGATATACAAAGTACCGACAGGATATGAATATGAAAAGTGAGTGAGATGTCGGTGAGCCGGCGTACCTCCCCCCAAGCTTAGGCTTTTGGCCTAAATGGGAGATCAATCATCGACGTGTGTAGGAACTCCATCCTGGTGGGTCATCTCTAGCATGATCATAATCAGGATCCCGTGAAGAAGGAGTTGAAACTCCATAATCAAAATACTGATATGAAAAGCCTGCTATGTCGAAGGGCTGGGTGAAATCCTCCTCAGGTTCCCCTCCCTCATCATCTGCGTGAGGCCCGTGTTCCTCCAGGTATGCATCAAGATCATCCTCTGAGAATGACCAACCTTGCCTGGCATCAAGATTAAACAAAAGAGGTGCAGGCAAACAGACTATACGTTCAGAGTTATTGGCTCTCCACCTAGACTTCTTGACAAAAACCAATTCATAGGATAAATTATCAATGGTGGACCAGTGAGAAACAAATTGATGACTTATCATAGAGTTAATATCAAGTCTCTCCCTAGGAAGCCGAAAATCAAGATGATGTGGTCCTACACCATGCATAGCTAATAGACGGGAAGCAATTAGGCCACCACAAATTCCCCCTTTTTCACGGTTAGTAGAAAGACGAAATGCTATCATGGCGCCCAAGTTATAAGTTCTATCACACTTCAAGGCAGCAGCGAGGAATACCAAGTCATAAACAGATGGTTTGTTTGCATTTTTCCTAGCTAGAACACACTTACCAATGTAGTAGGCAAAATATCGAATAGATGGGAGTTGGATGTTCGAATTTTACCACCTTCGGCAGCCAACCCTTTCCCTTGGCAGATTTCTGAGTAAAGGTCCTGTAGATTTTTAGGTTGACCTTTAATCTTCTCATGAGATCCTGATACGTCTCAAACGTACCTATAATTTTTGATGTTCCATGCTGATATTATACCAATTGTTACATGTTTTATATACACTTAATATCATTTTTATATATTTTCTGGAACTAACCTATTAACGAGATGCCACAGTGCCAGTTCATGTTTTCTGCTGTTTTTGTATTCCAGAAAAGCTGTTAAGGAAATATTCTCGGAATTGGACGAAAATCAACGTGCCCCAGTATTTCACTGACACGGCCACGGAGTCAAAAGGGGAGACGGAGCCGAGCCACGAGGCGCCCACACCAGGGCTCGGTGCGGCCCACCTTCTAGCCGCGCCGAGGGGTGGTGTGGACCCCTCGGGTGCCCGCTGCCGCCGCCCTTTCACCTATTTATTCCTCCCGTCTGGAAAACCCTAAACACCCGAGCCATATTCCACGAAAAGTTCCAGAGCCGCCGCCGTCGTCAACCCTGCCTCGGGAGGGTTCAGAAACTCTTCCCGGCACCCTGCCGGAGAGGGGAATCATCGCCGGAGGGCTCTACATCACCATGCCTGCCTCCGGAGTGATGCGTGAGTAGTTCATCCTTGGACTACGGGTCCATAGCAGTAGCTAGATGGTTGTCTCTCCACTTTATGCTATCATGTTTAGATCTTGTGAGCTGCCTAACATGATCAAGATCATCTTATTGTAATGCTACATGTTGTGTTTGCTGGGATCTGATGAATATTGAATACTATGATCAAGTTGATTATCAATCTATCTTTATATGTTATTTATGAACTTGCATGCTCTCCTTTACTAGTAGATGCTTTGGCCAAGTAGATGCTTGTAACTCCAAGAGGGAGTATTTATGCTAGATAGTGGGTTTATGCCTCCAGTAATCTGGGCGAGTGACAGCAACATCTAAGGTTGTGGATGTGTTGTTGCCACTAGGGATAACACAATAATGCTATGTCTACGGTCATTTGTGTTGTTTACATTATGCACTTTACTTAATGCAATTATCCGTTGCTTGCAACTTAATACCAACAGGGGACACGGATGTTAACCTGGCGGTGGATTATTAGTCATAGATGCAGTTGGATAACGGTCTATGTATCTTGTCGTAATGCCCAATTAAATATCATTGTAATCATCTTGTCATATATATTCATTGTCATGCGCTCACTATTTTATAATTGCCCAGCTGTAATTTGTTTACCCAACATGTTATTTACCTTTATGGAGAGACACCACTAGTGAACTGTGGACCCTGGTCCATTCCTTTACACTGAGAAAACCACCAACTGCAATCATTGCTCTTTTACTTCCTGCAATTAAATACTGTTTTCCACACCATACGTTTAATCCTTTGTTTTCAGCAAGCCGGACAACCTTCCTGTTTCGTTGGGGCAAAGTAGTTTGATTGTGTTGTGTGCAGGTTCCACGTCAGCCGTCAGATTCCCTGGTATTGCGTCGTGCCACATTCTGCCACTGACAACTTTCTGAAGTGCTCCTACTCCTCCTGGATTCGATAACCTTGGTTTCTTACTGAGGGAAACTTTGCTGCTGCACTACATCATACCTTCCTCTTGGGGTCTCCCAACGAATGTGTGTTTCACGTCATCAAGCTATTTTTCTGGCGCCGTTGCCGGGGAGATAGAAGACTTCTGCAAGGGGAGTCTCACGCTTCCAATCTCTTTACTTTGTTTTTGTCTTGCTTAGTTTATTTTTATTTTATCTTGTTTGCTTTTATTATCAAAAAAAAAAAAAAGTTTCCTACATTAGTTTATTTCGGTTTGTTATTATGTCTAGTTGTTTATTTGTTATCAATGGTTCTCTCTTTGAAACAAAATCATATTGGCTAAGTGGGTTCACGGAGGAACAACTAAATTATTATAAGGAATACCGCCTGTCTCAAAAAGGGTAATATTTATGGGAACAAATAAGCAGATTGAATTATTTTGCTAAAAACTTGTGCTCTACTTATGATGAATCCTACTGCTTTAATGAATCTTTTTGTTGTAGAAGGCATAAACACCTCCCTTTCCAATGTGATTATAATGATAATGAAACCTTGGCTGCTTATGCTAAAGGAAACTATGACTTTGGTAATCTTGAACAAACTGAAGAATTTGTTGTTTTTAAGGGTGCCTATGAAATTGCTGGTTATATTCAAGATGTTGATTCTCCTTATAAATCTGAGAATTTTGCATACTTGGTTATTGCCTTGAATATTATAATGATAATCCTTATATACTGAATTTCTTGAGAAAACTTATTCTCCAGAACAACTTGCTACCTTTCAGGAACCTGTGGGAGAAGAAACTGCTGAAACTGAAAGCTCATTGGATGAAAAGGAGGAAGAGAGTGATGATAGTAACTCTTTAACTCTTACATTATTGATTGCCTCCATGCCTACCTAAGGAGGAAAATGCTATATTGTTGAATGTCATGATTCTATTGAAATATCTCCTTTTGATAAATTTGAAGTAACAAGTCCTTGACTCAAGAAAAGGAAATTGCAGAAAGTAAAAATGTGCTCCCTAATGTTATATATGATAATGCTCTTGATGATGGTCCTATATTGCCTAATGATATAATTATACTATTATTGTCAAAAGTGGGTTTAACCCCACTTTTTTTAGCTTAATAAAAATTATGTGTTTGTAGATCATGAAAAGCATGCTTTATGTGATAGTTATATTGTTGAGTTTGTTCATGATGCTACTGAAAGTTATTATGAGAGAGGAAAATATGGTTGTAAAAGTTTTCAAGTACTAAAACACCTCTCTTTATGTTGAAAGTTTTGAAGTTATTTGTTTCATCTTTCTATGCTAGTTGCTTTATGCTTCAATAATTTATTTTGTTACAAGATTCCTTTGCATAGGAAGTGGGTTAGACTTAAATGTGTTTGATATTTGCCTCTTGATGCTCTTTTGTTTTTCAACTCTTATTCTTATGAGAGCATCAAAAATCTTAGCCTAGCTAAAAGGCATTAAAGAAAGCGCTTTTGGGAGGCAACCCATTATCTTTTGTTTTCAGTTTTAGTCAAGGATTGTTTACTTCTGTAGCAACTCCTTTGTATCTTTATTTTCGCATTGTTGTGCCAAGAAGTCTCTAATGATAAGATGATGCTAGATTTTGATTGCTGCGCAGAACAGATTTCTGCTGTTCACTGTACGAAATTTAAAATTCAGAAATGTGATTTAAATCTGCAAATTTTTGTGCGTAATCCTGATGTATGTACGCATCTTTCGTTAGTTCAAAGTTTTTCGATCTGAGCAACGTAAGTGCCTCGAAAAAATTCGTCTTTACGGACTGTTGTTTTAGACAGATTCTGTCTTTTATTTTGCATTCTCTCTTTTACTAGTGTTAGTGGAATTCTTTTTTGGGTGGAAGAGCTTCACATAACTAGTGGCAGTAGTTAATGTTTAAAGTAAGGTCATGTTTGCGTCCTTACAGAACATGTGAGTTTTTGATTGATGCACTAACCCTCTAATGAGATTACTTTGAGTTTGGTGTGGCGGAAGTTTTCAAGGGTCAAGAGAGAAGAGTGATATAATAGGATCAAGAAGAGTGAAGAGCTTAAGCTTGGGGAGGCTCCCATGGATCTCCCCAGCATATTTCAAGAAGACTCAAGCGTCTAAGCTTGGGGATGCCCAAGGCATCCCCTTCTTCATCGTCAAAATTATCAGGTCATCTCTAGTGAAACTATATTTTAATTCTTTCACATCATATGTGCTGTTCTTGGAGCGTCTGTGTGCTTTTATTTTCAGTATGTTATTTTTATTTTCTGTCACAACTTGATTGGATCCTAGCATTCTTGATTGGGAGAGAGACACGCTCCGCTTTTTCATTAGAATACTCCTATTCTTCACTTATACTTGTTGAGTATTCATATCTAGCGTTGTTAAGCTTTTAGCTCTTGTTTTCATGTATCTCTTGTCAGAGCTATTAGTTCTTTTAAAGAAAGTACTCTCTTACTTCACTTATACTTGTTTGGAGAGTTATTGAAATAAGTTGATTGGTGTTTGGTTGGAACAAAAATGTTGCATGTGGTAAATGGTATAATGGAAAAGACTTACATATCTTGTAGATCACTAACTTGGATAATTTGATACTTGTCAATTGTTTTGAGTTATCAAGTAGGTCATGTTTAAACTTTTGCATCATGTAAGTAAAGCCTATTAGTGAAGAACTACCGTAAAGCTTGTTGAAATTTGGTTTGCATAAGTGGTATTCTAAGGTCTAGATATTTTCTAGTAAAAGGGTTTGGTTAACAAGGAAGACAGTGTGGAGTCTTATAATCGTTTGCAATATGTTTGTCATATAAACTTGGTGTACCGGTTGATAGTTGTGTTTGCTTAAATAACCTTGCTAGCCTAAACTCTGTACTGAGAGGGAATGCTTCTCGTGCATCCAAATCCTTGAGCCAAAATCCATGCCATCTGTGTCCACCATAACTACCTATATGTGGTATTTCCTTGCCACTCCAAGTAAATTTTTCATGTGCTACCTTTAAACTATTCAAAATTGTTACTACTCCTTTTTGTGTCAATGTTTACCAAGCTCATGAGGACGTGGTGGATGTCTTTATTTCACTTGTCAAATAGACTTTACCTTCAGACTAGCGGCATATACATCCGCTTATCTATTAATTTTGCAAAAAGAGCTGGCAACGGGGTGCCCAGTCCCAATTAATTACAACTTTAACCGCTTAATCTCTTCACATTTTGTCAACTGAATACTTAGTGAAACATCTGCATGTGTAAACAAAAGAGAAAGAGGGATGATCTGCCTTGCTGGTAGAAATAACGTCCTTCATGGGAGCCGCTCTTAAAAGTCTGGTTGGCAGGGGTCATATTGTACTTTCCACTACTGATTCGTTGACCAATTAACACACACCTCTCAAAACTTAATTTTTACTCTCTATATGATTTCAAAAACTAAAAAAGCTCTAGCACATGATTTAATCCCTGTTCCCTCTGTGAAGGGCCTTTCTTTTACTTTTATGTTGAGTCAGTTTTCCTACTTCTTTCTATCTTCCACAAGCAAACACTAGTGTCAACTTTGGTACAACAATTGTTATATGCTACATATTGGACTTATTATATTGCTTTATATTGACAATATCCATGAGATAAATATGTTGAAGTTGAAGCAAATACTGAAACTTAAATCTTCCTTTGTGTTGGTTAAATACCTTTTACTAGAATCTATTGCTTTTGAGTTAACTCTTATGTAAACCTGTGGATGCAATGTCTCCAAAGTACTATTCATGAAAAGTTTTGCTTATGTGATTCAGTTGTTTACTCATTATTTATTTGGTAGCAAACTATAGACCATTGACTTGGATCACTTCATTCATTTACATGTGCTTTACAATACTATTTGATCAAGATTATGATGGTAGCATGCACTTCAAAATTATTTTGTTTTATCGTTTACCTACTCGAGGACGAGTAGGAACTAAGCTTGGGGATGCTTGATACGTCTCAAACGTATCTATAATTTTTGATGTTCCATGCTGATATTATACCAATTGTTACATGTTTTATATACACTTCATATCATTTTTATACATTTTCTGGGGCTAACCTATTAACGAGATGCCACAGTGCCAGTTCATGTTTTCTGCTGTTTTTGTATTCCAGAAAAGCTGTTAAGGAGAGAGGAATCATCGCCGGAGGGCTCTACATCGCCATGCCTGCCTCCGGAATGATGCGTGAGTAGTTCATCCTTGGACTACGGGTCCATAGCAGTAGCTAGATGGTTGTCTCTCCACTTTATGCTATCATGTTTAGATCTTGTGAGCTGCCTAACATGATCAAGATCATCTTATTGTAATACTACATTTTGTGTTTGCTGGGATCCGATGAATATTGAATACTATGATCAAGTTGATTATCAATCTATCTTTATATGTTATTTATGATCTTGAATGCTCTCCGTTACTAGTAGATGCTTTGGCCAAGTAGATGCTTGTAACTCCAAGAGGGAGTATTTATGCTAGATAGTGGGTTGATGCCTCCAGTAATCTGGGCGAGTGACAGCAACGTCTAAGGTTGTGAATGTGCTGTTGCCACTAGGGATAACACAACAATGCTATGTCTACGGTCATTTGTGTTGTTTACATTATGCACTTTACTTAATGCAATTATCCGTTGCTTGCAACTTAATACCAACGGGGGACACGGATGTTAACCTGGCGGTGGATTATTAGTCATAGATGCAGTTGGATAACGGTCTATGTATCTTGTCGTAATGCCCAATTAAATATCATAGTAATCATCTTGTCATATATATGCATTGTCATGAGCTCACTATTTTATCAATTGACCAGCTGCAATTTGTTTACCCAACATGTTATTTATCTTTATGGAGAGACACCACTAGTGAACTGTGGACCCCGGTCCATTCTTTTACACTGATAAAACCACCAACTGCAATCATTGTTCTCTTTTACTTCCTGCAATTAAATACTGTTTTCCACACCATACGTTTAATCCTTTGTTTTCAGCAAGCTGGGAAGATTGACAACCTTCCTGTTTCGTTGGGGCAAAGTAGTTTGATTGTGTTGTGTGCAGGTTCCACGTCAGCCGTCAGATTCCCTGGTATTGCGCCGTGCCACATTCCGTCACTGACAACCTTCTGAAGTGCTCCTACTCCTCCTGGATTCGATAACCTTGGTTTCTTACAGAGGGAAAATTTGCTGCTGCACTACATCATACCTTCCTCTTGGGGTCTCCCAACAAACGTGTGTTTCACGTCATCAGATCCCCAATATGGTACCTTAATGGCTACACAAAAATCATGAAGGGGCAAATCGACAGCTTTATTGTAGATGTTATAATGAACCATGGGGATGGCCAATGACAAACTGAATCTAAAATTTGCACCACTGACATAATCAGCTTTGCATATTGGTCTGGTTCATCAGCAATATAATGCTCCAACCCTGCATTAGAGATTAGTGTGTTGAAATCCTGCAAGATTCCTGCAGCGGTCATAAAATTGTAACACAGGTAAATAGAAGGGAACACGGAGTCTTCACGGTTAACCCCCATGACTTCTTGCACCTCTAATTCCTCAAAGTTAAGTTGATTTCCATCGATCTTCTTTTTCTGAAATTTTAAATAAACCTCATAAAAAATGATTTTGGAGTGGTTAATTCAAGGGAAACACTATAGAGACTTGCTAGAGGACTAAACATGCATCAAAACCAATTAATCTAAGCATAGAACAAGCATGCTAACTCACTCAACATGTCACCTACTGTACCAAAATACTCAAGATATACACAACTAAACAAAATTCTACTTGGATAATCGGAGGAGTCACATACCGGAGAGCAATTGATCCAAATCTCAGCAGCAAAGATGGGCTGAGCAAGGAGATCAAAAATTGCGAGCAAGAACAACAAGAACTCGAGTTTGAACAATGGTGGAGTGTGTGGTCGGGAGAGAGAAAGGAGTGGGAGGAAGCTCACTTGGTGGAGGGCCAGGTGGGGCCCACGCCATGCCAGGGCGCGGCCCAGCCCCTGCCGCGCCGAGGGGTGGCGTGGCGGCATGGTGGGCCCCCTGGTCATCCCCAGGTGCTCCCACGTTCCATTTTAAAAACTAGGATTTGTAGAATTTTTCCAGGAATTTTTGAAAACTTTTATTTTGAACTTTTTTGGGTGTTTTAAACAACGAATACTAGGTAGAAACAAAATTATATAAAGACTAAACATCACTAAAACATTGCAATTGCAGTAGCAAAACAGTAGGTAAAACAAGGAGGGAAGGAAAATGTTGTATAACAATTTTATGCATTAAAAACATATTTGTTAACAAGGTTGATCAAGTCTTGCCACCAAATATATTTTATAAGACATAAAAGAATTAAACCACATGAAACAATCATTTTACCTTAAATTGTATAGCTATATACCCAACCATAATATTTTGAAATCCTTCATGAGGGTCATATATAGGGCAATCAATACTTCCCACTTTGATGGTTCTAAAATTCGCAATGGTATTCACTCCATATAACTTGTCCAGCTTCTTGGGAAAATAGACAGTATGCTCTTTGTCATTAACATTGAAAGTTACTTTCCCTTTGTTGCAATCAATAACAGCCCCTGCAGTGTTAAGAAAAGGTTCCCAAGAATAATAGACATATTATCATCTTCAGGCATTTTCAGTACAACAAAATCAGTTAAAATTAAGCAATTATTAGCCACTTGAACAGGGACATCTTCACATATACCAACAGGAACAACAGTAGATTTATCGGCCATTTGTAAAGATATATAAGTTGGTATCAATTTATCCAAATAAAGCCTCTTATAAAGAGAAAAAGGCATGACACTTACTCCTGCCCCTAAATCACATAGGGCAGTTCTAACATAATTATTTTTGATGGAACAAGGAATAGTTGGTATACCCGGATCTCCAAGCTTCTTTGGAACCTTACCGTTGAAAGAATAATTAGCAAGCATAGTAGAAATTTCTTCATTAGGAATTTTTCTTTTGTTAGAGACAATATCTTTCATATATTTCGAATAAGGAGGCAACTTAATAGCATCAGTCAAAGGAATTTGCAAAAACAAAGGTTTCATCCAATCACAAAATTTATTATAATGTTCTTCTTCCTTAGATTTGTGTTTCTTATTAGGAAAAGACATTTGCTTTTGCACCCAAGGTTCTCTCTCATTACCATGCTTCTTAGCAATAAAATCCTCTTTAGTATACTTTTTATTTTTAGAATGCTTTTCAGGTTCCTCTTCACTTTCCTCTTTATCAGAGGCATTGTTCTTATCTTTATCATTGGCATGTTCATTGCCACTTTCAGTTTCAGCATCTGAGATAGATATACTATTGGGATCATTAACATGTTCATTATCTTTAATAGGTTCAGGAGATTCTTCAACATGTTTATGTTTCTTCTTCTTCTTTTTCTTAGAAGGAGTACTAGTTTCCTTAGCTAGTTGAGAATCTTGCTCAATTCTTTTAGGATGTCCTTCAGGATAAAGAGGATCCTGAGTAGAAACACCACCTCTAGTTTCTATACCAAAAGCATGTTTATCATTATTTCTAGAAGCATTAACTAGCAAATCTTTTTGCACCTTAGTCAATTGTTCTATTTGAGTTTGAACCATATGAAAATGTTTAATAAGTATTTTAACATCATTAGCAGTTATTTCCAAAACATCATGCAAATTACTAATAACACGAGAATTCTCTAACAGGTTATTTTGTACTTTCATATTGAATTGATCCTGCTTAACAATAAAATTATCAAATTCATCTAGGCATTGATCAGGAGGCTTAGAATGAGGGATATCCCTATCATCAAAGTGTTGGAGAGAGTGTACCTCGACTGTGGATGGGTGCGGAATTGGCTTACACAATTCTTCTATTGGTGGCAGATTTTTCATATCTTCAGATTTAATACCTTTCTCTTTAAGAGATTTCTTGGCTTCTCTCATTCCTTCAGCATTTAGTTCAAGCATTCCTCTTTTCCTTGGTGTGGGTACCGGAGTTGATTCGGGCATAGTCCAATCATCATGATTTTGACTTATTTTAGCCATTAATTCCTCAGCTTCATCTGGAGTTCTTTTCCTGAAAACACAGCCAGCACAACTATCCAGGTATGTCCTAGATTCAACAGTTAGTCCATTATAGAATATATCAAGAAGTTCATTTTTAGCTAGTTGATGTCCAGGCCGAGCTCTAATTAAAGAACAAAACCTTGCCCAGATTCAGGCATTTTCTCTTCCCTAGTTTGCTTGAAGTTAAAGATTTTCTGCAAAGCAGCATGTTGAGCACTAGCAGGAAAATATTTCTGAAGAAGACATTAACCAAACCCATAGGACTCTCAATTATTAAACAAAGTTTTAGCTTCATCTTTCAATGAGAAAGGAAATTTTTTAGTAACGAAGTAACTACGTTTCTTAATATCATCAGAAAACAAGCTACTTAAGGTAGAAAGCTTATTCATACGATCTACAGCACTTTCATTTTCAGTACCTCGAAACGGTTCTTTGTCAAAATCTTTATCTTGTATATTTATGGGAGATGTAGCAAACTTAGCATCAGGAGACAGTTTATAATTAACATCACGTCTTTGAAGAAGATTTTTAATAGCATTAACATCTTTAGAGGAATCACAATTTATGTATTCTTCAATAAATTCATCATCAAGTTCAACGTAAGTTTCCTCGAGATCATCGCTAGTATGTTCTCTCGACCCAGGTGAATAAGCAGGTGTAATAGGAGTTTCATTAGGTATTTCAGCATTTTCAATTTGTCTAGATTTAGCAATTGTAGCATCTAGAAAAGGACCTAGTGAACCTCTTTCGTCAAGCACAGTAGAAGCATCATCAAATTCATCAGAAATATTTTCAGATTCAGCAGAAGTAGCACTACGTGAAGCATGTGCATGTGGTGGTGTAACAAGCTTACTCATGACAGACGGTGAATCAAGAGCAAAAGAGGTGCTCAGAGTTGTACCTCTCCTTGTAGTGGATGGTAGTATGTTAACCTTCTTATCACGAGGTTTACCCATGGTGAATGGATTGCAGCGAACAGTATGACTCCCTAGTGAGCTTATAAATAAAGCTATGCTCCCCGGCAACGGCGCCGGAAAATAGTCTTGATGACCCACAAGTATAGGGGATCGCAACAGTCTTCGAGGGAAGTAAAACCCAAATTTATTGATTCGGCACAAGGGGAGCCAAAGAATATTTATAAGACTTGACAGATGAATTGTCAGTTCAGTTGCACCTGGAAACATACTTGCTCGACACAGCTTATCAGTAGCAACAATTTTATGACAGTAGCCGTAGTGAAATAATAGTAGCAGTGAAATAAAGGCAGCAGTAGGGATTGAAGTAAACAGCAGGATTAAAAATACTGTAGGCATAGGGATGAATGAACGGGTGTTGCATGGATAAGATAGCTCATGTAATAATCGTAATTCAGGGCAATTGTAGGTAGATAATAATAATGCATCCAAGTAATAATTAATCATAGGCATGTGTTCCGTATTTAGTCGTACGTGCTCGCAATGAGAAACTTGCACAACATCTTTTGTCCTACCAGCCCGTTTGCAGCGGGGCCTCCAGGGAAACTACTGGTAATTAAGGTGCTCCTTTTAATAAAGCACCGGAGCAAAGCATTAACACTCCGTGAACACATGTGATCCTCAAGTCACAGCCATCCCCTCCAGTTTTCCTAATTTCTGTCACTTTGGGGCCTCGGGTTCCGGACAATGACGTGTGTATACAACTTGCAGATATGATCCAAAACAATAATTATTCTTATGATACAATAACATGTTCAGATCTGAAATCATGGCACTCGGGCCCTAAGTGTCAAGCATTAAGCATAACAAGTTGCAACAATGACATAAAGTACTAACAATGGATACTAGGCACCATGCCCTAACAATCTTACATCTATTACATGAACGATCTCATCCAATCCCTACCATCCCCTTCAGCCTAGAGCGGGGAATTACTCACACATGGTTGGGGGAATCATGGATGGTTGATGGAGAGGCGGCGGTGATGATGATGTCGATGATCTCCTCCAAGTCCCCGTCCCGGCAAGGTGCCAGAACGGAGTTTCTGATCCCCGAACTAGGATTTTCGGTGGCGGCGGAGCTCTGGAGGGTTTTCTGGAAAAAGCGTCCGTTCTTCTGGCGTTTTTAGGTCATAGGGAATAAGTAGTCCAAAGGGCTGCGTCGGGGGCCACACGAGGCGGCCACGCCAGGGTAGGGCGCGGCCCCACCTCTGGTCGCGCCGAGGGGTGGCGTGGCGCCCGTGTGCGCTGTCTCCGCTTCGTCTTCTGGCTCCGTGGGTCTTCTGGAAAAATAGGACTTCTGGAATTTTTCAGGAATTTTCCCGAAACTTTGACTTTCTGCACAAAAACAAGACACCAGGTCAATTCTGCTGAAAACAACGTTAGTCCGTGTTAGTTACATTCAAACCACACAAATTAGAGGTAAAACAACAGCAAAAGTGTTCGGAAAAGTAGATGCGTTTTGGACGTGTCAGTGGCGTGGGCCCCTCGGGTGCCTCCGACGCCGCCCTTTCGCCTATTTATTCCTCCCGTCCAGAAAACCCTAAACACCCCAGCCTTATTCCACGAAAAGTTCCAGAGCCGCCGCCGTCGTCAACCCTAGCTCGGGAGGGTTCTGAAGCTCTTCCCGGCACCCTGCCGGAGAGGGGAATCATCACCGGAGGGCTCTACATCGCCATGCCTGCCTCCGGAGTGATACGTGAGTAGTTCATCCTTGGACTACGGGTCCATAGCAGTAGCTAGATGGTTGTCTCTCCACTTTATGCTATTATGTTTAGATCTTGTGAGCTGCCTATCATGATCACGATCATCTTATTGTAATGCTACATGTTGTGTTTGCTGGATCCGATGAATATTGATACTATGATCAAGTTGATTATCAATCTATTTTTATATGTTATTTATGATCTTGCATGCTCTCCGTTACTAGTAGATGTTTTGGCCAAGTAGATGCTCGTAACTCCAAGAGGGAGTATTTAAGCTAGATAGTGGGTTCATGCCTCTAGTAATCTGGGCGAGTGACAACAACGTCTAAGGTTGTGGATGTGTTGTTGTCACTAGGGATAACACAACAATGCTATGTCTACTGTCATTTGTGTTGTTTACATTATGCACTTTACTTAATGCGATAATCTGTTGTTTGCAACTTAATACCAACGGGGGACACGGATGTTAACCTGGCGGTGGATTATTAGTCATAGATGCGGTTGGATAACGGTCTATGTATCTTGTCGTCATGCCCAATTAAATCTCATAGTAGTCATCTTGTCATATATATGCATTGTCATGCGCTCACTATTTTGTCAATTACCCAGCTGTAATTTGTTTACCCACATGTTAGTTATCTTTATGGAGAGACACCACTAGTGAACTGTGGACCCCGGTCCATTCTTTTACACTGATAAAACCACCAACTGCAATCATCTGTTCTCTGTTACTTTCTGCAATTACTACTGTTTTCCACACCATACGTTTAATCATTTGTTTTCAGCAAGCCTGGAAGATTGACAACCTTCCTGTTTCGTTGGGGCAAAGTAGTTTGATTGTGTTGTGTGCAGGTTCCACGTCGGTGATCGAGTAAACGGCGCCACCGACAACCTTCTGAAGTGCTCCTAGCTCCTCCTGGATTGATAACCTTGGTTTCGTACTGAGGGAAAACTTGCTGCTGCACTACATCATACCTTCTTCTTGGGGTCTCCCAACGAACGTGTGTTTTCACGTCATCAGGGCCACGACAACTGCGCGCCCTTCCCAGGCATGGTCCCGGAAGTGTTCCCGGGCATATTGGAGTTGCTGCCTCGCTGCTGGGGAGGCCCGGAGTGGAGGAAGCGACAACGTGCGCCATAACTGCAACGACCTTGCTGCTGGAAGTTGCGGCAAGGGTAGGGGCGGCGTTGAGGCGGTCTTGTTTCAGCGGGGCCGCGCGGTGTTGGAGGCGTGGCGGCGCTTCGGGCGACGAAGGCGGTCGGAGTAGAGGAAGACGACGCCGACTGCTTCAGCGTGAGTACCTCGAGCAAAAGAGACGAGCGCACGTCGAGGAAAGACGGCAATGGGCGCTGTTTGAGGGTCAAGGTGCGCATGTAGGCAAGCCCAGATCCGAGGCCGCGAAGTGTGTTCTGCACAAGGCGCTTGTCGGTGATGGTTGTCCCCGATGCGTTAAGCTCGTCGGTTAGAATCTTCTGCTTGCGGCAGTAATCAGCCACAGTCATGGACTCCTGTTGGAGACGGTGGAACTCTTGCTCGAGGTAGGAGGAGCGGGTCTCGGCATTGTTGTGGTAGATGTTGGAGAGACACGTCCACAAGGCGTGAGCAGGAAGTTGCGCGGTGGTGTCGACGATCATGGCGAGAAGCTCGGGCGTGACGGTGTTGTTCCGACTCCACTGTGGTGTGGGATCGGTGGGGTACTCCTTCTCATCTAGATGGTCTTCGAGGGCATATTTCTCGACAGCGTCGGAGAACATGCCTCGCCATTGCAGGAAGTTGGAGGTGGAGAGCTCGAGGGTGACCGGAACGGCAGCGCGGATGCTTGGGAGGGCAGCCGCGAGCACCCATAGGGCTGCTTTGGCGGCGGCTTCGGCCGCGATTTCGGCGGAGGTAAGTTGTGGCGGCGCCATGGCAGGAGAGGATCGAAACCTAATCTGATACCATGAAGGCAATTGCAACTGTTGCACTTAGATTGATAGCATCCCTTGAGGGATTATAAAGTACAAGGAGGTGGCTTGGTTGCCAAGTAAAGAGATTACGATTATGGAAACAACTAAACAAATCTAATCCTCCTTAATTTCGATTGGTAGACGTGCGGACACGTCTAACACTGACAGAACTGAACATCCTGTCTTCAGGGAGTAGCTTCGCGTTTCCATGTGCTACTCAGGACTGCACAGCGCCATCTGATCAACATGTTTGTGCAAACCCTCTGGCCAAAGGTTAACGCTGTCGGAGTTTGTGAATGCACACAAAGCTTTCCAAATCGGGACCAACATTTTGAGTGGTGGATGCAGTTTCTGCAAATATGAAGCTCTTTCAGTCCACGGGTTCCTGAGAGTGTACTTGAAAGTCGACTGAAAGCAGGCGAGAGTTACCTTGAAAACAAGCATGATCTCGTCTTCATCCCGTAGAAGCAACACCAAGCTCCAGTAACATGTAACAGGGGTCACACGCTCATTCAGCACCGGGTTTAGGATCTTGCTGATCGGCACAAACTGGCGATGGACTCTTCCACTATCAAAGAAAACACAGATGCCAATCAAAGAGATAAATGATGAAGAAGCCTCTGTTTTTCTACCTTATACAATTGACGATACCTTTTATCGGAAAACACAAGCATGCAAGTGCCATTTCTAGCTAATATGAAATAGCAATATCCATTGCAAATCTTAGTCATAAACAAGTACCATGAAGTACTTATTTCTGCTAAAAACCGAAGTACTCATTTTGTTAGGTAACCAAAGACTTTAATTCCATATGTTTGTTTCCAACTAATAACGTGCTCTTGCACAAAGTTGTAATGTCATATAATTTTGAAGAGCGGCAATGCTGACAAGAAGAGTGCAAACTTGACGTACCCATGTAAAATCTAGATTGGTTCTTCCATACCTCCAATAGTGTTGTTCTAGCTGAACCCCAAAAGCTGGCATGATCATCAATGACTCTGCAGAAAATTAAACATAGTACTGAAAATGAGCATGTGATTTCGCTTCTTCATAAGATTATAACGTGGATGGTGATAAACACGAGTATCCTATTTTTTATGCAACTTCAAGGTGAAATTTTCTGCAATGTAAAAATAGAGATAATGCAGAACAACCTCAGCGCCCACCTTTCTTCACAGGCATGTATTTCAACCAGTTAGCAATGACAGCGGAAAAGAACACTCCAAAAGGAACCGAGGCATAAAGTCTCCAGAAAATTTAAGCATGGCAAGTCACTAAATTAGGACAGTAACAAGCGTAAAGGTTATGCTTTCCTTCACTTCCTGAATCTGAAATAATAGCATAAAACATTTTCAACATGGCATGCATAGTAGTTCTTTCCCTCTTCAGGAACCTAACATATACTCCTCCTCATCTGAATCTGCAATGCCAAGAGCCTAAGAAACTCACGAAAAGATTGCATCTAGTTGCAAGAAACTCATTCATAGTTGGATTTCGGGAATGAACTTCTGAGACAAGTACCTTATACAGAAAGGCACGACAAACAGTCGCAAGAAACAGTGCTACACCGATGCATGAGAATAGCACCATGAACACGCTCTTTTCGAAGAATATATCATGGATATCGGCTCCTCCATCGCGCCGATGTGTGTACCTGTACACGCCGGTAGAAACCCCATGCGCTTGCTGCTTCATGGTCTCAGCTTGCAAAAAGGAATTCAAGATCCTCACAGAGACCACGCCATCTTCAGAGTTTGAAGAACCTAACACTGACAAAAATAACATATCGGTCAAATAAATGCATGGATCATATGCTCGCCCAGTGCCAATAAAACTGAATCTGTACCAATCGCGCAACCACGACGGCGAGGCAAGAAGATTTGACATCTCCTACCTGGTCCCCGACCTAACATAAATATCAGGCATATCAGCAACATGCCTGTCTAAGCAGAGCTTTAGCTTGCCAAGAAAAGTTGAGATTTTATCATATCCCCTGTTCTACTTCAACCGTTTATCATGTGCCCCATTTAGCTTCCCAATGTTTCATATATGCTCTTTTTTTCCTTTGGCTTCTTGATCATATGTCTTGTTTGCTTAATTAAATCATTTTCGAATTTGTGCCTAGTTTTCCTTATGAACTGGCCAACTCTACTCTGCTTTATCAATGGAACGGCAATCCTCTTGCCCGGTTAAAAAAAAAATATTTTGTGAGCCCAATATTATCACGCCAAATGAAGATATTGCTCCTGTGCCAGTTTTGAAAAAAAAAACAGTCTCCATCGCCCGATAAAAAGTAGCTCGACGGCCCGACCGATCTCGTTCCTATCACCGGAGGCAGCCAGTCGAGTTTCTATGGGTCTGCGCGTGGCAGGAGCGAGATGCACATCTATTGGGGAGGTGCGCTGGCTTGGCGACGGAGGGCGCGGGAGAGACGACGGGACAAAAGGAGTGGGTCACCTGGCAGCCCGTGGTGCTTGCCGGAGTCTCGCCGCGCCGACCAAGCTTCTCGCCGGAGTCCTCCCGTGATCCCGTCGGCGGCGTAGGTCCGCCAAGGGGGCTGGGGCTCAGGCGCCGGTAGCCGTTTCTGTGGCCTCCACTCGAAAGAGACGAACAGCGAGATGGTTTCGATCTGACGCTGGGTTCGGGTTCAGTACAGAAAGAAAAAGACTCGACCAGTTGTCCACATGGGCAAGAACGTCAGGAACAAAAATAAAGTTGCAAAACTGAAGTTGATCATATTTCAAACTGTCAGTCAGACCTTGTTTGAAAGATCTTACAGCCAGGTATATAACAATCTAATGCAGCAAATGTGTGCATCTCCAATTGGATTTAATTCACCACTCAATGGTTTCTGCTTCACTCTGCAGCAGCGGTTACAGCCTACAACATGAAAGTGTCAAGGTACAGAGTAGACGTTCTTGGTACTGTTCTGGACTAGAAATCTCAGGAGTCTTCTTGGTCACAGGTCATGGCTGACTGACTCACCATTTCTTCGTGCGCTTCTCCTTCCTCCATTCCCATGGCTTCTCGGGGTTCGGCAGCGCCCACAGACCCAGCCCGCTCGCTTGCGCCTCGCTCTCCCACTGACACAATTTCAGTTTGTCAAGGTCTTTTCATGCATATATATGGTTCAATAAATGATCAAAGGGTGCTCCACTGCTCTTCAGTCAAGTGAACTGAGGCTGGGACTGTCAGGTGTGCGGGTTACTGCTTACCTTGGCGAGCTCCGGCCGTCGATCGTATGCAGTGTAGTGCCATGTGAGACCTTTCTTAAGCATGTGTTCCTGGTTCAAAGGCGTTAACATGGTTATGCATTTTCAGCAGAGACACTTCAGGATTTTTCTTGCAGAATTTAATAGACTTAAAGCTTGCTGTGCTGATTCATAGGAAAATTTCACAATCTTAATACATTTTTTTGGAACTGTTAACATGCAACTGCCAGGCTAGAGATCAAGTGAAACATCACATGGATCAAAAGAGAATAGTACTTCCATTGGTTATTTCGAGTATACAGACATCCAAAAGGACAACCCAAAGTGATTACCTGCACAAAGACCCCATTGCAGTCAACATCTCCAACCAGTCGACCATACCAGTCAGTATCATATATGGAAATCTTTAAGGTTCTTCCTTGCACCAGCTTCATTAGCTCCTCTTTTGCCTCTTTACCATAAGGCATCGAGTTCTCCGGCGCATCAATCCCTCTGCATTGTACTCGTTTCAATCCATAGTATATCACTGAAGCAGCAGTTAGAACGAATTCCTTGATTATCCATTGAGACAAATAAGTGGGACAAACCTTAGCCTGATCCGGTACTTCTTCGCAAGAACATGTTCGCCTCTTAAGTTAGGAACTTGCCTGGACTCAAAGTAAGGAAGTTACATAAGTTTCTGAAGCTGACAGCTGTTGGTGGAAGCGATACCCCTGATGGGGGGTTCGGTTACGTGTTTATAGGAGTGGGAAAAGCCCCCACTAGATGGCATTTACACAGGATTACAAGTGGAATAGGAAGGGGAAGAAAAGGAGAATACGAAGGACAGGAGTACTACTCCAAGTCCGATCGTATGCTTTACAATTTATTCCAACACCCCCCTTAATCTAAATTTGGGAGAGATTTAGATTACGCCTAAACTCACATAGTTTCTGGACATGCAATGTCTTGGTGAAACCATCAGCTATTTGATCTTTGCTAGAAATAAATTTGATGTCTAGTTGTTTGTTTGCAACTCTCTCGCGGACAAAGTGAAAATCAATTTCAATATGCTTGGTGCGAGCATGGAAGACTGGGTTGGCTGAGAGATATGTAGCTCCAAGGTTATCACACCAGAGACATGGTTTGTCTCGAATAGGGACACCAAGCTCTCTAAGAAGTGCTTCAACCCAAATCAATTCTGCCGTAGCATTAGCCAAGGCCTTATATTCAGCTTCAGTGCTAGATCGTGATACCGTGGCTTGTTTTCTTGCAGTCCAAGAAATTAAGTTGGGACCAAAAAATATAGCAAAACCTCCTGTAGATCTTCTATCATCAGGGCAGCCAGCCCAGTCTGCATCTGAGAAAGCACTAAGAAGTGTAGATGAAGACTTTCGGAAAGTAAGTCCAACCTGAATTGTGCCTTTGATGTATCTTAAAATTCTCTTTGCCGCTGTCCAATGTGTAGTGGTTGGAGCATGAAGGAATTGACATACTTTATTGACAGAAAAAGATATGTCGGGTCGAGTCAAGGTTAAGTACTGAAGTGCACCAATAATACTTCTGTAATGAGTACTATCCTCAGGGCCAAGAGGTGATCCTTCATGTAGCACTAACTTTTCATTGGTAGATAACTGTGTGGGACAAGATGTGCAATTGCTCATGCCCACACGAGCGAGTAAATCAGCAGCATATTTCTCTTGAGTCAATACGAGTCCACTTGATGTGTTCTTGACTTCAATACCCAAGAAGAAATTTAAATTGCCAAGATCTTTGAGAGCAAAATTGTTACTCAAGTCACAAAGTAAGGCAGAGATGGCCTTATCCGAAGAGCTAGTGACAATAATGTCATCCACATATATGAGGATAAATATGATGATGCCTTCCTTGTTGTAGATAAAGAGTGACGTGTCAGCCTTCGATGGTGAAAAACCAAGATCATGTAATTTGGAGCTGAGACGAGAATACCAGGCTCGAGTGGCTTGTTTCAAACCATAGAGTGCTTTGTCAAGTTTGCAAACAAAATTTGGAGCATTTGGATTTTCGAAACCAGGTGGTTGTTTCATGTAAACCTCCTCTTCCAGAACACCATGTAAAAACGCGTTCTTAACGTCAAGCTGTCGCAAGCTCCAACCCCTAGAGACTGAAATGGCTAGAACAAGCCTGATAGTAGCTGCTTTGACAACAGGGCTAAAAGTATCTTCATAATCGATACCATAGCGTTGTTTGAATCCTTTTGCGACCAATCTTGCTTTATACCTGTCAATAGTACCAGCAGCATTTTTCTTGACGCGAAATACCCATTTGCAGTCAATCAAATTTTGTTTTGAACTTGGAGAAACTAGATGCCATGTTTTGTTTTGCAGCAAGGCATCATATTCTTCTTGCATAGCTTGTCGCCACTTAACATCATGCATTGCTTCTTGTAAGTTTTTCGGTTCCCCTGTGGATGTAAGCATGCCATATCGAACTCTGCCATCTGTAAATATTTTAGGTTGACGAATACCTTTGGAGAGTCGAGTACCATGCGAGTGTCGAGGGGTGGAGCAGCAGGAGATTTTGCAGACGCAGAAGATTCTCTTGGTAGGGGCATGCCAGCATTCCGTGGCGCAGGGGATCCTGTGTCCGTGGCCGAAGAGGAGCCAGCCGCAGAGGATCCAGCGGGAGACTGCGTGTCGGAGGTGACGGCAGGGGACCGTGTCGACGCGGCGCGTCGTGGTTGATGCGGAGACGGGCTGGTCTCCTGCTCCGAGAGATCCGTCTGACGTGGATCGGCCTGGTTCGCTGCTGCTGTCAAACGTGCAGGTGAAGATAGACGCGACGTGGCGGAGTTGGAATGGCCTGACGAAGACACACGATCCGTGGATGATTTGCTGCCAGATTGACCAGGAGAATTAGCCTGAAAATCAGCGCCAGAGATGGTATTTTCTGCAGTTTCCGTTTCTTTGTCTGTTTCATCATTTGCTGTACTATTTTCACCAGAACTTTGAGAGTAATCCATTATGGTTGTCTCTGGAATAACCTGTGGATGATTAGCAACAGGAACAATATGCATGTGATCATCAATATTATGTACGCCCCCATTATTTGATGTTGAATAGGTCAAATGTGGAGGAAGTAGAAGTAGTTCTTCACGGAGCCGAGAGCCAGCATTAGGATGAAGAGAGGCAAAGGGAAAAACACCTTCATCAAATACGACATCACGAGAAATATAAACACGACCAGTGGAAACATCAAGGCATTTGACGCCTTTGTGAAGAGGGCTATAGCCTAAAAACACACATCGCTTTGATCGAAATGCAAGCTTGTGTTTGTTATAGGGACGAAGATTCGGCCGACATGCACAACCGAAAACACGAAGGGAATTATAATTGGGCTTGATTTGAAGGAGTTTTTCCGTGGGAGTCTCAAAGTTCAAAACTTTAGTGGGAAGCATGTTTATAAGAAATGTGGCGGTGAGAAAAGCTTCATCCCAAAATTTTAGTGGCATGGATGCATTAGCGAGTAAAGCAAGGCCAACTTCAACAATATGACGGTGTTTACGCTCAGCCGAACCATTTTGTTGATGAGTGTGAGGGCAAGAAACATGATGTGTGATGCCGACTTTTTGAAAGAAGCCATGGAGTTTTTCATACTCACCACCCCAATCAGTTTGCATGGTGATAATTTTGCGACCAAATTTACGTTCAACAAGTTGCTGAAAATTGAGAAAAACTTGATAAACATCAGAACGTTTTTTAAGCAAGTATATCCATGTGAACTTGCTATAATCATCGATAAAGCTTACATAATAAAGATGTTTGCCAACAGAGGCAACAGCAGGTCCACAAACATCAGAGAATATTTGTTCCAGAGGAACAGTGGAGACACTGGTAGATACATGATAGGGAAGCTGATGGCTTTTAGCTTGTTGACATGGATCACATATGTAAGCGTTTATTTCAGGAGAGTGCAACAATTTATTCCTCCTAAGCACTTGTTGAACCGTAAATGATGACGGATGCCCTAGACGACAATGCCACGTAGAGGATGAAGGCTTTATTGTGATGAAGGCATGCTTGTGTGATCCCGTGGAAGAGGCACGAGAGGGTAGAGACCTCCACGACAAGGACCTTTAAATATGATTTGCTTCGTGGCCAGATCCTTAATCAAAAAGAAAGAAGGATGAAATTCAATGAAGGCATTGTTGTCTATAGCAAGACGATTGACAGATAATAAATTTTTAGATGCACTAGGAACATGTAGCATGTTATTTAGCCGGATGGAATTATGGGGGGTATGTAATATTGAATGACCAACATGCGTAATTGGCATACCTGCACCACCGGCGTTGTGAACTAGATCATGTCCTTTGTATGTGTCATGGGTTGTCATTTTCTGTAGCTCACTTGTGATATGATCTGTGGCTCCACTATCCACATACCAATTGGTGTCAACACCGTATGCGCCTTTTTCTTCAGTATAGGTATCATGATCATTATCATCGTTGTCAGAATAACGCCACCAACATTCACTAGCCGGGTGACCAAACTTTTTGCAAATTTGACATGTGACATCTTGGTGCTGTGAGGGAATACGCCCACGGCCACGACCACGACCACCCCCACCATTAGGGGGCTGACGACGGCCTTGCTCTTGACGACCACGGTTCTGCCAATTAGGACGTTGGGGACGACCACGCTGACGACCTTGGCCACCACCATTGTTGCGAGGGCGGTAGCCTGAACCAGAACCACGGGTGGCTGAATTAGCTGAAGAGGCGAAGGGAGCCATATTCTGTCCTTGTTCAGAGAGCATCTTCTGCCGAAAATCATAGGCAGTGAGTTGGGCACACATATCACTGAGAGTTGTGTTCGGGTTGGCATTGATGGAAGCAACCAGGGAGTTGTATTCACCGTCAAGACCAGCAAGAATATAATCACGCAATTCATCATCATCTATGTGCTTGCCGGTGGCAGTGAGTTCAGCGGCAAAACCTCTCATCTGGGCAATGAATTGGTCAGCCGTCTTGTCAAGTTTCTTGGTATTAGCAAGAGCCCCACGAAGGAAGGTGATTCTGGACTTGGACTGGGAGGAAAACAACTCGGTTAGTGCAGCCCAGACCTCAGCCGTGTGCTCTAGTCCAAGAACGTGAGCATTGATTTCCCGAGAGAGAGATTTCACAAGAAAACTGAGGACAATCTGATCGCGAGAAATCCAATCGCCATAAGCAGGATTGGGAATAGTTCTTGTGTTTCCCCCTTCTTCAACCTCCACTGTCTTCGCTGGTGCCGGGTCGGATCCATTGAGAAGGTCCATGACCTGGGCACCGCGGAACGCGGGCAGCACCTGTGACTTCCAGAACAGGTAGTTGTCACGCGTGAGTTTTTCCGAGGGCGGGGAACCGAGGGCTCCCGCCACGGACGGCGTGGGTGTTGAGGACGACACCATCTAGGGAGGGAGGGTGGGCTTTTTTTTCTGTTTGGGATCGATCGCAGAGCGAAGGAAAGATCGAGGTTTTTTGGGATCCTATCGAACAGCTTGACGAGGGGAGAGGAAAGCTCTGAATACCATGTTGGTGGAAGCGATACCCCTGATGGGGGTTCGGTTACGTGTTTATAGGAGTGGGAAAAGCCCCCACTAGATGGCATTTACACAGGATTACAAGTGGAATAGGAAGGGGAAGAAAAGGAGAATACGAAGGAGAGGAGTACTACTACAAGTCCGATCGTATGCTTTACAATTTATTCCAACAACAGCATACACAGATTCAGAGCTGATTATGTTAATTCGAAGTGACCTATATCCAGCATCCACTATGATCTTCTGAAGCGCGTCGGCCTTCTGGTAGTTCTTGGCCTCCCGTGCCTTGTTCCGCTCCGCAGCGGCTTCCTGAACATCACGCGGTACGTTTCCGGACTCAGGGCCATCCATGTTAACATAAACTGTGATCGTGTCCCCGTCAGCCACATCCTTTGCATTCACCTAGGAAACTAGCATAAAGACTTATCAGCCACTCATTCGCCTTCCTGGGAAGTGCTAGAGGACACAGTATCAAGACAGAAGGGCCTCACAGGGAGTGTGTGCAGCTGAAACTTCACAACTTCAGGTCTGCGTATGGGAGTGCTCCAAAGGGAACCAAGAAACGACTCCTGCAACAACATGATCTTGAATTAGGGGAGGATTCAGTCAGTGCAGTGCTATTTTTCACCCTCTGAACTCTGAACCTGCAGAATGCTGCTTGCAACCTCTGGAAAGTATCAACAACCACTCAAAGCATTGCAGAAACATGGCAGATTTCTTAGCATGTGCCGAATCTAATGTAGACAGAAGACCACATGCCCACACATCCGCGCTAATCGTCATTAATTTCACTAATAACAACAGTGCACTTTGGTCTAGACTAAAGCTAGCACTGGTTGGGATGCAGCTTCCGAGAGGAGTAACAGTAACCAATACCTTGGGGAATAGGGCCTGGCGAGCGTTGGCGAGGAGGACAAAGGCGCCGATAAAGCAAAGAAGCACCCGCGGTGGCGACAGCGACGCGCGCTTCCTGACGACGCCGCCGCCATGGACCATTCCATGGACTCCTCTCTCGCGGCGACGCATGTGGCCGTGAGCGGCGTTCATGCCTCCGGCCACTTGAGGGATGGAAACCCGCGGGCCTGGGGGACGCCGCGGCTGCCCACTGCGCGCGGAGGCGGCCGGCAAGGGAGGCTCGTCGCGACGAACAAGGCCAGGTCAGGAGCGCCCGGATGCTGCGGCTCGGCGGCGGCGTTCGAACCGAACTGGGCGGCGTGTCGGGAGTGCGACTTGTTTCCAACTCAATGGAAGGAGTACGACGTCTTTCCAGACAACCTCCATGCGACGCCTATACGAGGAGAAATAGCCCAGAGGCAACATGGCACTTAAACGCTTGTTTTGGGTGACCGTTTGTAAACAGGCGACCGTTAGGAACATTGGGCCCACCACTTGTCCACGTACGCACTGCGTGGGTCCCACCACAGGTCAGTTAGAAGAGAACCTCGCCCGTCCCCGACCTCCCGACGCCGCCATTGCTTCCCCTCCCCTTTCCCGCATCCTTCTCTCCCTCTTCTCCGGCGACGAAGCGCAGATGTCTGTCTCCTCCGCCGCGCGGTCAAAATGGCCGCGGTATGGTGTAGTGCCGCTGACACAGTGCCCAGACTGCAAACGCCCAGAGGCTCTCAAGCGTTGGGTCAGCAAGACCGACGACAATGGCAATCTTGGGCGCGAGTATGTCAGCTGCTTGAGCAAGAGGCACACCGGAAGGGATGGGCAGGTATAGATCTCAGTTCTTTCGCATCCTTTTGCTTTGATTTCACCGCAATTCGTTTTTGCTCGTCGAATTTGGGAAATTTTGAATTTAGGGTTCATGTTGCTGTTTTCAGATCCTGAAGAAATGTGGCTATTTCGAGTGGATGGATGATTATTTAGAGAGGCTTGTGTTTGAGGGCTACATTGATTCGATGGGGGCCGCAAATTTGCAGCTCAGATTGGGGGGGCTGCCGCCGGTGGGCGTGGAGATGGGGGAAAGCTCGGAGATGGGTGCGCCCGGTGCTGACAGAGAGGTGAAGAGGAATGCGCGCAATGGTGAACTGCCCGGGCTGCCCTCGGAGTCCGAACTGAACCAGGAACTGAAGAAGATCAAGAAACATCTAAAGCAGATGGTTGATTTGCAGAAGCAAGCAAATATGATGGCTGGTGGATTTTATTGTTGCATCGTTGCTCTGTTTTTCGTTTACTTGTTGATCCGTCGTTAGGGCAGAGGACGCGATCTGTGCGCCATGCCAAGTTCGTGTCACTTAATCGAATGCACGCAACAATTTGTTAAGTTTCTGAATTTGTTGACTCTGTGTTCTTCAGTTAACTTCAGTCGACAGTTGTGTTTTCCTTACGAAAAAACGTACTGGGCTGCCAGAGTAGATGTTGGGCCGTGACGAGTAGATGTTGGGCCGTGACGTTTCTGAATTTAGCTTATTTCCGGTAAAATAAAAAAACGTACTGGGTTGCCAAAATTTGCATGCATAGAGGCACACATATATGTACATGTTTTAGCTAGTTTGTAACAAATTTTGCTTAGAGGAAATCTTATTTACTTGTTTTAGTTTGTTGTAACAAATTATGCTTTTTCTCTTGTATTTTTGTAGGGAAGTGGTAGCACCCGTTGCCGAGCCCACATGTACTTGTTTTAGCTTGTTGTAACAAATTTTGAATTAGTAGTTCCATTGTATTAGCCTTTGAATTTTGTTACTTTTATGGCAAATGGCATGTTTAGAAGCTAATGGTTTACTTTTGTTCAAAAATAATTCAAACACGAGCAAACACTATTTTATATTAGCACGGACGAACATTGGGGCATATATACCCAAGTACAAATATTAAACTAACCGACCCACATTACATATATTAAACTAACCCATTACATTTGATATAGAGGGCCCACCCAAACCCTAACCCTAACCGCTGGCGCCCCTTAGTCTGCGGGCGCCCTTCCGTCTGCCGGCCAACCGCCGGGGGTTGGCCTACTTCCAGTCCGCCGCCCTGTTCGCCCTCTCGCGGTCGTCACGGGCCCGGGCATTGGCCTCCCGCTTGGCGTCGTCCTCCTTGTCCCGGGACCTCCTGATGCGGCGCCACATCGCCCTCTCCTCCCTCCTCTCCTCCATCATCTCCTCCCTCTTCTCCTGCCTCTTCTCCTTCTTGCGGCGGCGGTTCTTCTCCGCCTCCGTGCGGTTGGCGGCCCTGTCGACGAGGGCGGGGTCGGGGTGGTGGACCCAGGCGGTTGACGCCCACCGCTCCCGCTTCCGCTTGGTAGGTTCGACGGGAACGATGCCCAGCTCCTCCGGCGTCCACTCCGACTCGTACCAGGGCCGAGCCTTCGGGTGGTTGTCCTCGTCGCTGACGGACTCGGGGCTGGAAGGGAGAGAGTACGGCGACCCCATGGTAGAGGGAGGAGGAGGCAAAGGGGCTGGAGAGGGATGAGAAGAGGGAGGAGGAGGCAAAGGCACTATTTAAAGACCCCGGTGAGGTGTGCCCGATGAGCGGATGAGGTGTGAATTAATTGGGGTAGATGAAGAAGCAACTGTGTGAAAACGTAAGATAGCTAGTTGAAGATGCAGGTTAGATGAAGAAGCAACGTTGGTCTCCTCTGCGTAAGACAGGCGTGCATTAAGCGTAGGACAGCTAGTAGTACGTTGCGGTCAAAGCGGTGGCTGCAAAAATAGCTAGGATGCGACGTGACCCTGCATGCGTGCATTAATGCAAAGAGGTGAAAGAGATGGAATCCAAAGTCTCACGCAGACGCATGCAGAAAACGGAGACCGACCGAGGAAGCACGGGGCACAACGGACCAACGCGTGCACTAATGGAAAGAGATGAAAAAACTGCCAAAGTCTGCCCCTCTTTGCATTAATTCTACGCTCGGGGCAGGTGGTGCGACGCGACGCATTTTTCTGAAACGAGGCGTGCAGGGCTGCGTCGAGGGCTGGGCTGCATGCACTGGCGGAGCTAGAGCAGAGACGGCGTGCAGGGCTGCGTCGAGGGCTGGGTTATACAAAGTAAAAATTATCTTGGGGGTGTCCTGTGCACCCCCTAGCTCTACATGGATCCGCCACTGGCTGCATGTCTGCATGCATCGGGCTGGTGAACGGGGCCCACTAGTCAGTGGCCGTTGTTGCATGCAGTTACATTGAGACAAAACACGGAGTCAACCACCCAGTCCATGCACCCCGTCATTTTCAATCGTTTGATCGTAAGGAACGGTGCAGATCGAGCGCAGCCACCGATCCAAACCCGAGCAATTGCAGCCAATCAGAGCGCAGATCGAGCGCAGCCAATCAGAGCGCAGCCGCGGATCGGCAGTCACATGCGCACGGATCTAACCCTAGCGCCAGATCTGAACCATCCACGCACGGATCAACGGCACAGAAGGGGTCGGGGTTTCAGACGGGGTTTAGAGGGGTTTTGAGCTGCGAGCTAGGGTATGGCATAACTAATTCAAAAAAAATCAAAACATGCTCAAACCAACGCACATAGTCTTATAATGTTGTATAGCAACTAGAAAAAAATATAAACATAGTTTGCGTCAATTTTTTCGAAAAAGTGTCAAATCAAGCGAAAATTTCAAATGAGCATAATTAATTCAAAAAAAATCAAAATGACATGAGACCAGCGCCCAATGTTGTTATATGTGATATAGTTGCTAGAAAAAAATATAAACATGATTTTTGGATAATTGATCGAAAATGGTTTCCACAAAAGAGCTATCTTGTATAGACTTGTTTAGAGTTCACTAATAGAGCGATGGTCTCAAATGAGCATAATTAATTCAAAAAAAATCAAAATGACATGAGACCAGCGCCCAATGTTGTTATATGTGATATAGTTGCTAGAAAAAAATATAAATATGTTTTTTGGATAATTGATCGAAAATGGTTTCCACAAAAGAGCTATCTTGTATAGACTTGTTTAGAGTTCACTAATAGAGCGATGGTCTCAAATGAGCATAATTAATTAAAAAAAATCAAAATGACATGAGACCAGCGCCCAATGTTGTTATATGTGATATAGTTGCTAGAAAAAAATATAAACATGATTTTTGGATGTTTTATATATGATTTTCTATTAAACCATGTTATTTAAATAAAAAAAAAATAGAAGAATTATTCAAAACATAATGAAACTTCAGATTTACACTATATAGGTAGAATAGATGTCTAGGAAATTAATTTGGCTGATTTAGACAAGATGCCAACAAAAGTTGCTTAGAAACGAGGGCATTTACCCTACCTTTGGAGGTCGTTTCAAACACACTTTTGATGACTATGAGCTTAACATAGCAAAAGGGCTCGGATTGATCAGCTAACATAGCAAAAGAGCTTAACATAGCATGGAAACATCAATATCACAGTACTAATTTGAAATTTGAGGCCAAATTTGAATTACAAATTTCGGTTTTCAGTTCAAATTTGAATTCCAGCCGAAATTCAAATACAAAGACCACAGTACAAATATTATTACATGCCACAAATGTTCAAACACGCCGTGTGCCCTTCCTACCACGCCGTGTGCCCTTCTTCGCACATCTTGTTTTTGGTTCTCCCTCCTCAACACATACAAGTTCACTGAGCATCTTGGTCTTGTTCACGGGCTTCTTGACTGAACTAGGTTGGTCGTTCACCTCCTCAAAAATCTCAGTTTCAACCTCGAAAGCAGTTTCATCTGTCTGAAACTGCCAGTTATCTGTCTGAATGTTATCTGTCTGAAACTGAGCTGCAAAATCATCGTCTTCAGTGTGCACCTCGACATTCCAAGGTTCAGTCTCAAACTCAGCTGCAACATCATTGTCTTCAGTGTGCACCTGGGCATGCCCAGGGACATGCCCAGGTTCAGTTGAACCAAACACAGAATGCACACTTCTCCTCTTGCCACTGACTCGTGCCTTTTTTGCTTGCCAGTTATCTTCAGCAACAAATGGAACAAGTGGAACAGGTGGAACAGTTGCAGCACGCTTCCTCCTGAAAATAAAGCATGAAATAGATTTAGTAATTAAAAAAACCAAATAAAAAAGATAACCAAATCAAAAACAAGAACATACTTTGGCTTTTCATCTGGATAGGCGCAATTGGCAGATCCTGCTCTGTGCCCAAGTTCCTGACAGTAAATGCATCTGTTCTTGCTACCTTTTTGAGCCCTTTTGGGCTTGTCATCTTTCTTCTTTTTCTTACTACTCCCACCTTTCTCAAACCAGGACTTAAATCTACTCTGCTTAGGCCTGCCAGCCTTTCTTTTCGTTACAGGAGGACACAATGTAAATTCCAATGGCTTCTCAGGCCACTGTTTCTGATCTGTAAGTGGTGGAATTGGAGTTGCATATGCAGCTTTGAATTTTGCTACCGAATAATATTCATGCAAATATGGGTGCATGTTTACCTTCGGTTGGGAGGCTAAGAAAAGAATGGCATGCTCACATGGTTTGCCGGTGTGTTGCCACTCAAGGCAAGTGCAATCATGCAATTCAGTGTTAACAACATGCCTCCTACCAGTTTTGCTATCTCTAACTTCAGCACCCCACAATGAAGATTTTTCAACAAACAAATGTGTAAGACTTCTGCTCCTGTTGACCACCTGTTGTACCACTGCTGGAAGCTTATCACCTTGCAGACAATCAGCTATCTTTCTTCTCAATTCCCACAACCGCATAAGCATGATCCTGAGTTGGTCAACCATGTCATGCACAGGTAAATCTTTTAACATCTTTATCTTGTTGTTGAAACTTTCTGCCAAATTGTTGTTGATATGATCGCACTTAATTGCAGTATTGAAACCTGACCTATACCATAACAGAGAATGGTAGGTGCTCAACCATGAAGCAAAATCATTCTGAGTACATGCAGCCTTTATCTTACCAAGGTGATAGGAATGTGTCTGTGCGGTGTACGATCTTGCTGCTGGCCACATGCGCCCAAATTCATCGCCTCTGAATTTTTTGATCAAATTCATCCACAAATGGCCGAAGCACTCCCTTTTCTCAGCATGGGGGAAAACATTGTTAACTGCATTTTCTAGCCCCTTACATGCATCTGTGTGGATTGCCAAAGGTGACACTGGACCTATACATCTTTTCAACTGCATCATGAACCATGTCCATGAAGCCTCCGTCTCTGACTGAAACAAACCAATAGCAACAGGGAACATCCAATTGTGCCCATCTAGAGCATTGCATGCTGCCAACTGACCACTCCACTTGCCTGTCAAAAAAGATGAGTCTATGCTCAAATATGGACGACACCCTGCCTTGAAGCCATCGATGCAAGGCTTCAAAGCCATAAAAAACTTGGAGAAATAAACTTTGCCAGCCGCATCCACCTCAGTATCTATCTCCACAGTACTGCCAGGAGATCTCAACTCAACCTCTGCTTTAAAGTTGTAAAGCATCCTAAATGTGTTTGCCCAATCACCATATAAATGTTTCATTGCCCTTTGTTTGGCCTTCCACACTGTGGTATAATTCAGTTTAATTGGGTACGTATTTTGCAAGTCCAGTTGCAGTCTCTTGGCAGTAAGGTTAGGTGTTTTGGCTAGCAATGGTTGGATCTTTTCTGCAACCCAAAGCTGTGATGTCATGGTTGATACTGTTTCTGAACTTGTAAGACAAGTATGTTTTTTGGGGATTTGGTTAACCCTGACAGTACTTCCATCAGCCTGCAGTCTAGCAGATATGTACCACTTGCAAGCCCTCTTGCCAGAACCATCAAAACCTCTGCACTTCGCATAAAACTTCTTTCTATCAGTCCAAACAGTCTTTGCATCAAACTGATGTCTCACTGCATAAGTCTTGAAAGCCATCCTGAACTCTTTCATGTTCGGCCACATCTTCCCCACTCGAATGACAGGGTTTTCCTTGTCATACACATGCACCAGCTCATCATCGTGTTCATCATCTACATAGTCTGCAGCATCTTCCATCAGCTGTTCATCTACATCTTCAGATAAATCACTGTCAGTCCCATCTTGTTCACCCTGCTCCTCATCCCTCTCATCCACTTCAATGCCAAAAAGTTTGGCCATCTCAGTGTCAGCCATCGGTGCAATGACCAAATCAGTAGGTTCAGATAGGTCAAGTGCATTCCAATCAACAGAAACTGCAGGTGCTATTACTGTCGGTTCAGTAATAATGGGAATTATACGCCTATCGGAAGCCCAATCATCATCTGCCTGCTGCATAGCTAACTTTGAGGGCACATAACCCACCTTTGAATCAACATTCAGATCAACAAGCAGAGCATAAAAAAGTAAAACTTTGCTCCTCCAGCCCTCTTGCCGATCGATTTCCTCAGCAAGCTGTTCACCATCCTCAATTCTGACATATTCACCTTTCCAATTATCGAACCACAACAGTGATACTTCTTGCTCTGGACCCCAAATAACATGCTCTGCAATTTTCTCCACCATTGCCTTCACCGCCTTCTCCCCCATGTTCGGTAGGTCTGTTGGATCAAGCTCTTCAAGATCAACCTCCCACTTCACAATCGTGTCTCTATCAATGTCCACCATGCTCCCATCAACTAATTTTGCCGTAGATCGTAAGAAATTGACTGTAATTTCGAAGGTGCTCCGAGCAGCATCCTCTCTGTCAGTAGCGGGCAGCGTGAGGTCGAGCAAACGAGACCCAAATCGAAGTAAAATTGTGCGGTAGAGAAGCGCGTTACCTATTCGAAGTTGAATCTCCCGGCTCGACCCGCGGCTCCACCATCTTCTTCTTCCCCCGTCCGCCCCCCCGCCCAGTAGCGCCGCCCCGCGTCCTCTAGCCATTTGAATCAGCAGACAATGAGCAAATTAGCTCAGATCTCAAATACAGTCGGAGGGGAACGGGGAGGAAGACGAATTCGCTCACCATTGCTTCCGCCGCCGCCGCCAAGAACGAAAGCTCTTCCGCCGCCGAGAACGAGAGCGCCGCCGCCGCCGGAGAAGAACGAGAGCGGAGTTGGGGGCGGGCACTGGCAGTTGGGCGCGGGTTGACGAATTCAGTCAGCTGTTTGACTCAATCTTGTGGGACCCACATGCTTAATCTAAGCTAACAAGCCCGCTAACAACAGTTTTGGCACCCGTGTGCCTCTGGGCTATTTCTGCTCATATTTGCGTCGCATGGGAGCTATTGTCTGGAAAGACGTCGTACTCCAGCCAATACTCTGAAAACAAGTCGCACAGGAGCTATTTGCCCGCGTGTCGGGGTCCTGTGCGTTCTCCTTTGGGCCTGCGCACTCGCTCTCTTTGCTAGCCGTTCGCCTCGTTAATAACCGCACCACCCAAAAAATCGAGAATAAAAAGGTTAAAATAGTCATTCAAATTTTATTATATATTACAAGGATTTGAATGAAAATTAAATAACGGCCTCGCCGGTGTCCCTAAACCTAAACCTAACTACTCCTCGCCGAGATTGTCCCAGTCGACAATGTCGATGTCGAGGTTGTCGTCGTCGTTGAGGTTGACGACGATGGTGGAGGAGGCACCACGCGAGGTGGAGGGGGGAGGTGCCAGGGAGGTCGAGGTGCCGCCGCGCGAGGTCGACGCATGGACGAAGGAGGTCGCCGAGGCCACCTTCATCATGGCTTCGATAGTCTCCAACCAGCCGAGCGAGTCCTTCTCGATCTCGTTGACCTGTGATCTGATTTCCATGATCGTGTTGTAAGAGGTCGTTGAACAAATTACCCTTACTGGTCGGTTTCCACCATCGGGGTAGGCAGCATGCGAAGATCGATTAGATTGGTCGAATCGGAATAGAGATCATCACAACTTGGTCCAAATGTGTGTGTGTGTGGGGGGGTGGGGGGGGGGGGGGGCTTTGCTCCCCTACCAAACCGGTTTTGACATCGGTCATCCTTAACATGAGTGTCGGTTGCGTCGCATTCCTGCTCTGCATCTTCTTTTGCTCCTGGTATTTCTGCCCCAATCGACGCAGACTCAAAAAGTGGATTAGTATGGCGACGCGACATAGCCACCAGCGGGAGGCTCAGAGATGAAGTCGCTCCGACGTACGCTGCACCGCCGCCGGCGCAACGTGCTTCCATGTGGGAGATGATGTCACATTGTTCGTTGTTGAACATGAGCAAAATTAATGATTTGTTTAGATAATAAGGATTGTAATTTTGAAATATATATTATTATCTACATCTCTATTTTTTACTTCCTCTGTATAGATTTTTACGTGCATATTTTCTTGGTCACTCTATCGCGAAAAAATCTTTTTCCGTTTCCTGAAAGAGAGAACACAATTTTATCCCGCTAAACTTAACCCAAAGCTTAGTTTACAACACTAAACTCATATTTGGTGTAACTTCCAACCCGAAATTATGAAATCGGTTTAGAATTTACTCCCTTCCTTCCAACGTTTGGCCTGGTTTTGAACCGGGTTTTTTCGCCATGTCAGCATTTTAGCATATTGGTGAAAATACCACGTACCTACATTTATACTTGGACGGCCCTAATTAATTAACCAGGTATTTTAGTTAGTTAGTACTCCCTCTGTTCCAAATTACAAGATGTTTTAATCTTTTTTAACTAGACTACATACAGACTGAAATGAGTTAATCTACAATCTAAAACATCTCTACATACATGCAAATATCAAAAAGGTAAATCACTTTATAATTCGGAACAAAGAGAGTAGTAACTGTGTAAACTTGGCCGCGACAGTGCTGGACTCCGTATTTGCGGGAAAAAATGGAGAAAAAATCGCGCGGAGGCTAAAAAATCAGAGAAAAATCGAAACCCACGGTTCTTAGTATATAGGGTTATTGAGTTTTATGTGCACTAAATGGTGTGATATTATTCATTAGGATGTTGCCCGTACCAGTGAGGATATGATTAAAAAAGTCATGGAGGCCACTGAAAATAGAAAAAGTGAATAGAAAATAAAAGAGCCGTGGAGGCAAAAAAACAAAGAGTGAAAAAAAAGAAAGGGGCAACATTTTATCCGGTCGCCGCGTCTGCTGCCTGCCTCTGCCTCCACTCGGACGAGGAGCGGTCGGTAGTCGGTACTGTGTTCGGCTCCAGTACAGAGAAAAGGTTGGCCCACATGGGCAAAAACGTCAGGAAATCGGAAATAAAAATTAAGGCCGTCCATTCTCAATTGCAAACTTATACTCCAATCGGACCCAGTTTACAGATTACAACGATCTAATGGAAAAGGTTTGCATCCCGGCATCCCCAATGGGAGCTTAAGATACAACTCGATGCTTCTTCCTTCAGTCTACAGAGGGTGATACAGCATGAAATTGTTGAGGCACAGAGTACATACACATTTTCTACAATGATGAAGCAATCGTTCTGGTCTAGAAAATCTCAGGAGAGCGATTCTGGTCACAAGCCACGGCCGGCTGACTGATCACCATTTTCTCGTGCGCTTCTCCTTCCGCCATTCCCATGGCTTCTCAGGGTTCGGCAGCGCCCACATGCCCAGCCCGCTCGCTTGCGCCTGGCTCTCCCACTGACACAGTTTCAGTTTGTCAAGGCCTTTTCGTGTAGCTATAAGATATGTTCAGAAGGTGTGTTGCTGCTCTTCAGTCAAGTGAAGTGAGGCTGTCAGGTGCCACTGCTTACCTCGGCGAGCTCCAGCTGTTGGTCGTAGGCAGCGTAGTGCCATGTGAACCCTTTCTTCAGCACGTGTTCCTGTTTCAAAAGCAATAAGAAAACCAATATGTTTCATCATAGACAAAATGTCTCAAAGTAGTTAATAAGGTTATAAACTAGGTATCTTCAGCTGAGGCAATTTAATACTTCTATTGGTCATATCTAGTATATAGATTTCAGCATGGACAATCCAATGTGATAATAGGATGACATCGAGACTTGAACAAAAAAGTATGAATTTGTACCTGCACGAAGACCCCATTGCACTCAACATCTCCAACCAGTCGACCGTATCGGTCAGTATCATATACGGTAATCTTTAAGGTTCTTCCCTGCACCAGTTTCACCAGCTCCTCTTTGGCCTCTTTACCATACGGCATCGAGCTCTCTGGCGCATCAATCCCTCTGCATTGCATCGCTCCTTTCCATATTATCTCAACTGCAGTCCAACTTAATCAAAGTCCTTGAACATCGATTATGCACAAGAAGTGGGACAAACCTTAGCCTGATTCGGTATTTCTTTGCAAGAATCTGCTCCCCTTAAGAACTTGCCTGCACTTGGAAGCAATACGTTTCAGAAGCTGACAACGTACACAGATACACAATTGATTGATGCTAATTCGAAGTGACCTATATCCGGCATCCACTATGATCTTCTGAAGCGCGTCAGCCTTCTGGTAGTTCTTGGCCTCTCGCGCCTTGATCCGCTCTGTAGCAGCTTCCTGAACTTCACGAGGCACGTTGCCGGGCTCACGAGGTTCCGCCATGTCAACATACACAGTGATCGTGTCACCGTCCGCTACATCCTTTGCATTCACCTAGGAAACTAGCATACAGACTTCTCAGACATTCATTCGCCTTGGTGGACAGTGCTAGAGGAGATAGCATCAAGACAGCAAGGCCTCACAGGGACCGTGTGCAGCTCGTACTTCACACCTTGAGACCTGCTCGTGGGAGTGTTCCAAAAGAAACCAAGAACCGACCCCTGCAATCACCAAACAAGACATCGAATTATGGAAGGATTCAGTCAGTACAGTGTGACCTGAATCTGCAGAATGCTGCTTGCAACCTCCGGAAAGGATCGATCAGCAACCAATCAAACCATGCAGAAACATGGATGATTACATCGCATTTGTGTGCCGAATCTAATCTAGTGAGAAGATCGAGAGCCCAGACATCCGCACTAATCGTTGTTAATTTCACTAGTGACTATAGTAGGCACTGGTTGGGAGGGATGCAGCTTCGGAGAGGAGAAACCAATACCTTGGGTCCTGTGCGTTCTCCTTTGGGCCTGCGCACTCGCTCTCTTTGCTAGCCGTTCGCCTCGTTAATATTTTCGCTTTTGCTGAATCTCACTTGACTGAGATTTTTTCATCTGAGAAAGTGTAATCACAACTTAAAAAAAGTGTAACTCGTTTCCAGTTGTTCAGTTGCATTTTTCTGGATAGAAAAGTATAACTGGAACGAGTTGCAAATTATTTTTTAGACTGTACTTGCAATTTCTTGCCTGACTGACTTAGATAGCTCTAATAGGGTTGAAAACGGAACGGAAACTTAAGAAAACATGAATTATCGTTTTTGTTTCCTTTTATCTTGTCCGAATCAGAAACCCCGAAAACGAATACGGAATCAGAAATCGTCAGAAATGATTATGGAACAGATACGATACGAAAGCAGATATTTGTCGGAACACAATAACGGTATAATATGTTGGTGCATACTCCCGAAATATAACTATAAGTAGCTAACAAGACAAGAATTGTTCACAATCTCAACACGCACAATTTAATGTGAAATACCACGCACATAGTTTAACACAATTTAATGTGTGATCGCACGTGCATGTAGGTAACTAGATTATTAGGGTTTAGTATTAACTAATGGACCTAACTAGCGATATAGGCAGCCGGCAGGCCTCAGTTTGCCGCTGGGCCGTGGGTCGCTCGAAGCCTCGAGCGTGTATTGGTAGTGTGGAAAGTTTCCGTATTTATATTTTCAGAATTTTCAGTTTCGTTTCTGTTTCCGTCATAAACTACTAAATCGTTTCCTTTGTCATTTCCGTTTTTAAATATGCCGTTTTCGTTTTGTTTCCGCAAAATGTCGTTTTCGTTTTCATTTTTTGATCTTCATTTCCTTTTTTTACGGAAACCTCCTGAAAGTTTGCTTATAATTTTCAACCCTAGCTCCTAATATCTTCAACGGTGTTTATGTTTGGAACACGATGCCAATGGGGAACTAAACTTTCATAAAATATAATTAAACTAGTACAGCTTAATTGTAAGTCAATGTGAAACCGTAATTAGAATTGCTTGATTGTTGTTTGCGAGCTGCTCGTTCAACAAATTATGAAAATGTTCGTGTTTTGGATGCTGTATTAACAATTATATCATGAACTGGTCGGCACTAGATTTTTTTAATCATTTACACTGTTTTTCACTGAAAAGGCAAGAGCTACCCATATGTTTGTGCAAGTTACAACTAAATCATACTTATTCAGGATTTATTATACGATATTTCGGACGTTTTATACATGCACGTATCTAGCAGCCGTCTAGAATTTCCCGTAGCAGTCCAACTCAGGCTGCATTTGTAAAAGAAGGAACTCAAGCACAATTGATGGTTTTATGTCAATCGCAAGCCTTAGCGATAACGAGGTTGTCCCCCGCAAGTCGGCATCTACTTCCCTTCTCTCATTAGCACTAAAAAGACATGCTATCAATTCTACTCCCTCCGTACTAAAATAAGTGTCTCAAGTTTGCACAAAAATTGATGTATCTATACATGTTTCATGTCTACATACATCCAGTTTTTGACAAATCTAAGACACTTATTTTGGACGGAGGGAGTATCAAATTCTACTAAAAAAATCAATTTGATAAAATAATACACGATATAGCAACAAAAATCATGTTAGAACAACAGCCTTGGGACTTGACTTGGGCTGGTGTCAGCTTATTTCTTGTTCTTTTTCTGTAGTGCCATTCTAATAAGAAAAAAGAGGGAAGTCCTTCAAAGTCCACCCGAAGTCCTTTGGAACTAGTATTGGATTTTTACTACAAAGTTCAGACGCGGGACTTTGTAGCCATGACCACCGTGCTCTTTCATGAAAACTAAATAACTTTTCAGGCTTATTTTTAAATAGCTAGGTACAATGCGAAATTAAGTCAAATAACTAAACGAAAACTCTAGCACAATACGTTTGAAAAGTAGAGCTCTATGATATGTACACAAGAAGCTCTGGCAGAATGAAGTATCTAAGTCAAATCAGCTGGGTACGTGCAAGATTGGATTGAGTTCCACGCATCGAGTACAAGCGGGTACTAGCTTGGGAGACACATCTCTGTCCATGGGTACGACACTACGGAAAAACGAGTCTCCGCCGAGTGGTCAAAAGACTCGGCGAAGGCCTGAATCCAGCTCGGCGAAGACTTCACCGAGTATGGATCTCGGCGCAAGTCACTCGGCACAATTCGCCTCGGCGAGGAGGCTTCGTCGAGTTCTTTTTGTCGAGGGGACTCGGCGAACCTTCGCCGAGTGTCTTTTAGCCACCACTCGGCGAAGTAAAGGTAATCGGGCCCGTCACTTGTCAGATCTAGGCGTTCGCCGAGTTTCTGAAGCAGACACTCGGCGAAGAGTAGGCGCACAACCTTGCGACACGTGTCCACGAAGAGAGGGCTCGGCAAAGACTCCAGCTTCGCCGAGTAAGCTTCTTCGCCGAGCGCCGTCCCTGCCTTGCGCCGAGGTTCAGCTTCGCCGAGTGCTTGGTTCGCCGAGAGCAGGCTTCGCCGGGCTCGCACTTCGCCGAGTGTCGCGCGCTCACGAGTCTCTCAGCAAACGTGGACCAAATAGTCATCTGGGACCTCGCTTCGCCGAGTGCCGATCTCGGCAAAGTCACCAATCTCGGCGAAGTGCATTCCCAGGTGACCATTTGGCACCTGGAGCACCGCTTCGCCGAGTGCCTCTCTCGGCAAAGATGCCCAAACTGCACAGATTTTCTCTGTTTTCGTTGCATTCCCTGCACAGAAACAATAATATAGTTCTATATGCACATCAACTTCACTAGCAGGCACAGAAAACACATAGAAGACAACAAATGCACAAACATAAGTTTGGTAGCACATCACACACATCATTTTACAAAGTTTGGTAGCACATCCAACAAAACAACAATATTCAAAGTTTGGTTTGAAGAACTGAAACGACAGAGGCTTGAAGAACAAAGGTGTCGTCGATGCAATCACTCGGGCCTGTTGGAGGTTGATGGCGCGGATGATGGGCTTGCTCCTCCGTCTACACCATTCTCTATGTCTCCACCATTCCCTCCTTCACCATCCGCGGGAGTGTGGGATCCAGTGGATCGATTGTCCTATGAAGATTCGCATTAGACGAGTAAGCAAGAAAAGATGAATTGTTACCGAGCTAGTTTCAAGACAATTTACCAAGAGGAGGGGGGCTAGTGGAGGAAGAGGAGGAAGCGACGGATCCGCGGGCAACCTCTGCATACCGAAGACGACTTTAAGTTTGCAAAGTTCAAGCACATGGCTTAGTTGAAAGAAAAAGTTGTTGCACTTACCGCCACTAGCGCCTGGAGGTATGTCTGCATTTGCACCACCTTCTCATCTGTTGCCTGCACCCTCTGTTCTGTTGCGTCCGCCCTCGCCGTAGCCTCCGCCGCGGCGGTCCTAGTCTTCGCCGAGTGCTAGCCGCAGACAACTCGGCAAAGATTGGGCGGCAAGCCAAAATAGTTTCGTGCGCTTTCTTTGCCGAGTGTCGCCCACCGACAAACTCGGCAACGTGGCAGCGGAAAAGGCGGCAAACTCAGATTGTTTCCCGCTCGTTTTTTGCCGAGTGAGGCACTCGGCAAAGAAAAGGACCACTAAATTGTCTTTTACGGTTGCATCGTCGCCGAGGGCGACACTCGGCGAAGGGCAGCTCCGTCACGGCGCCCGTGGGGCCGACTGTCAGGTGCCACGTGGCTTTCCATTTCACCGAGACGGTCATTTCGCCGAGTGTTTTTCGTGATCGTTGCCGACAAATTGGCCTTCGCCGAGAGCTGGTATCGTGATTTCTCGGCGAAGTTGTTATTTGCCGAGTGGTCATCTCTGCGCCGAGAGTTTTTTGTACTGCGTCGGCGTAGGTCTCTTCGCCGAGCTGGCCCCGCGTTTTAGCACTCGGCGAAGCCTAGACAACTCGGCGGAGATTCATTTTCCCGTAGTGCGAGAGGGCCCAAACTGAAACAAGGAAATCACATAGATGGTACAACTCCGGGTACGTGAGGTACAACATGCTGCTCGCTAGCTCGGCAGTAGGAAACACATGGTTTTTCGATCCTTATTCATACGGCAAGTCTCAGGCAGTGATCAGTTTGCGGTGTAAGACCTGAGCTGCTCTACAAATTTGTCGATGTACCTATGATGGAGGTCGGCGTCGGCGACAACCTCCTGCATCTTGGCTGCACCTGCTACGAAGCCCCTCCTGGCTTCTCCGTCCAGCATGACGGCCTGGACCGCGCTCGCGACGCCATGGCGGTCGAAGGACCTGTCCTTGTCATCATTCCTGGTCACCTGCAGTCCTACCTTGTTCCTCTCCATTTGGCGCGCATTCGGCACTTGGTCCCCGAAGATGGGCAGCATCACTAGAGGGTGCCCGAACAGAAGCCCTTCCACGAGCGAGTTTATGCCGCAGTGCGTCAGGAAGCCACCCACGGCGGCGTGCGACAGGATGCTCATCTGGGGAACCCACGCCGTGGTCACCATCCCCTTGCCGTGGGTGCGCTCCTCCAAACCGGCAGGAAGCACAGCAGAGGTGTGTCACGACCACTCACCAGGACCGGACGAAGAAGCAGAAGGCCAAGGCCCAGGTGACAACCCAAGCAGCCCGGGAAGAGAAGAAGGGCGAGACCAAGGGCCCAGGAGAAGGACAACGTGTGTGAAGGGTTATCTGGCACCCGAGACATGGGGATCGGCATCAATGAACATTTACCCTGTAATAGCTTCCGCATAGGAACAGCTTCTCTTCCTCCTTAGCCATGAACTGATGTTCATTGGATTCTATCCTATCAGCGTGACGCTGATTGTATCCTATACTCATATGTGTGAGAGGAACATCTGGTGTGGTGTTACATCTGGTATCAGAGCCATTGGCTGCGAATTTCGGGTCAGAATTAGGTTAGCCACCAAAAACACAAAAAATAGTCAGATTCGAAATCCAGAAGGGGGCGAGTCGAAATCGAGTGAGTAGTGGTTGGGATCTCCTGTAGAATCCCACTGCTCGTTCGGATTTCGCGGCGGTGGAGCGGTGGAGTGCGCAAATTGCTCCACTACGGCGGCGTAGGCGGCGGTGGACAGCTCGGGTACAGATCGAGTGGCAGTGATCGGTTGCTTGCAGATTCTCTGTGAGTTGTAAAATTCTGAGTCAACGGCTTGATCCGTGTGCTTTCTGGAGGCGATGGTGGCGGCGGCGGCGGCCATGGACAAGGTGCAAACGGAGTTGGTGGAATTGAAGGCGCAGGGGCCGACGGTGGCGGAGTCCTTGCGTTCGATGACCGAGTCTCTGAAGGGGTTGAGTGCGTGGATGCCCCAGGTAGACCAAGCAATCGGTGATATCCGGAAGAACATGGAGGCGGTGGGAGCTCGTGTTACAGCTCTGGAAACTGGGAGGCCATCGATGGAGGTATTGACGCCTCGCGGTGGTGATGCAGGAGTTGTACACGGAGGTGTGGCTTCACTGGCGATACCAAGGGCACCAGCGGTAGGCGGCCATCGGGGTAAGCGTGCTTATCTCAACAGTCCAGTGACATTCGAACTGGGAGAATCATCGTGTGCTGAGGATGATATAGATGGTAGCACTATTCTGCACGGTAGGTATAATTCAGGTGGTAATTCAGGACATCGTATGCCCAAAACGGACTTTCCAAAGTTTGATGGGGAGAATCCGAAATGGTGGAAGGGTGTAGCAGAAAAATACTTCAACATGTATAGAGTTGATCGGGACACTTGGGCTGGGTTTGCGACAATGCATTTCACTGGCAATGCAGCACTGTGGTTGCAAACATATGAGGCAGAACACGAGGTTGCAAGCTGGGAAGAGTTGGTGGTAGCAGTGAACTCCAAGTTTGGCATGGACAAACACCATCGATACCTAGAAGCATTGGAACGGTGCAAGCAGACAGACTCTGTGGCCAGCTACTACCACAAGTTTGAAGAACTGCGTCACAAGGTGCTGGTGCACAACAGACACTATGATGAAGCTTTCTTTGTCACCAAGTTTGTGGGGGGGATTGAAGAGAGAAATACAAAAAGCCATTCGATTACACAAGCCCAAGACTGTGGATATTGCTCTATCGTTGGCAGAAACTCAGGAGGAAATGCTTGAGGAAGCACGTGTGTATGCATCAAGCAAGTATAAGCATGAGTTCAAGAAACCATATCAAAATGGAGTGATGCAGAAAGGGATATTGCACAATCCAGAAGAAGGAAAGAATAAACCCATTGGTAAACCACCTTGGGAAGAGAAGTTTGGTGCTCTCTGGGCACAACGCCGAGCCAGGGGAGAATGCTTCAAGTGTGGAGACAAGTATCAACCGGGACACCAGTGTGCAAAGACAGTACCCCTGAATTTGGTGGAGGAACTGTTCGAGATTTTGCAAATGAGTTCAGATACTGAACAAGAAACGCAGACTGACAGTGAGGATGAAGAATTGACGATGCTGTCTTATTATGCTGCGACAGGCATTTCTCACAAAAAGTCTATTCGATTGGTGGCTACTGTACAGGGCAGACAAGTGCTAATCCTTGTGGATTCGGGAAGCACAGGTAACTTTATTAGCAAGCATGCTGTGGAACAAATGCATTTACCTGTTAGTCCGGCACCAAAGGTGACTGTCACAGTGGCCGATGGAGGTAAGACAACTTGTGACAAAATGGTGCCGAATACAGTGTGGCTCTGCCAAGGTCAGGAATTTTGTACATCATTAAGGATGTTTCCCATACCTGGGTATGATATGATTCTTGGCATGGACTGGTTGGCAGCAATTGGCAAAATGTGGGTGGATTGGCAGAAAAAGACACTGAGATTCAAACATAATGGTAAGCGCATCACGTTGAGAGGAGTTAAAGATGTGTTGACTCAATGCAAACCTGTTTCAGCTGGAGAATTGCAGAACATAATTGAGAAAGGGGAATTAGCGCAGTTGGTGCAATTATGTGCTGCTGAGACTGTAGATACAGAGACAGAAATTCCAGAGCCAATTATCAAACTGCTGGGTGAGCATGATCACTGCTTTGCAGTTCCACAAGGGCTACCTCCTCACAGGTCCTTTGATCATGGCATTAATCTGTTGCCTGGTGTACAACCGGTTAATGTGAAACCATATCGTTACACTCCCCAACAGAAGGACGAAATCGAGAAACAGGTCAAAGCAATGCTGGCTAACGGCATCATACGCCCTAGCCGGAGCCCTTTTGCATCACCAGTACTGCTCGTGAAAAAGAAAGATGGTTCTTGGAGGATGTGCATTGACTACCGGCATCTGAATGCTATAACAGTCAAAGACAGATATCCCATGCCTGTTGTGGAAGAATTGATGAATGAGTTAGCTGGAGCACAGATTTTCACCAAGCTCGACCTGCAATCAGGGTACCATCAGATTCGGATGGTGGAACATGATGAAAGCAAGACGGCATTTCGCACTCACCATGGCCATTTCGAGTTTCGAGTAATGCCATTTGGCTTGACTTGTGCCCCGGCCACATTCCAGGCTGCAATGAATGCTATCTTTGCAGAGGTAATTTGGAAATTTGTGTTAGTATTTGTGGACGATATACTGATATACAGCGCCAATCTTGAGGAGCATGTGCAACATTTAGGGCAAGTGTTTGAAATTCTGAAGAAACACAAATTCTTTGTCAAGAGGTCGAAGTGTTCGTTTGCTCAGCCATCGCTGGAGTATCTAGGGCATATAATAAGTGGGCAAGGAGTGGCTACTGACCCTGCCAAAGTTGAGGCAATTCAAAAGTGGCCTGCGCCACGAAATTTGAAAGAGTTAAGGCAAGTGCTGGGAATGGCAGGATATTACCGACGGTTCATGAAGAACTACGGTCTTATCAGTCGACCAATTTGTTGAAGAAGAACACTCCCTTTATTTGGACAGAACAAGAAAACAGTTCTTTCTTAGCCTTGAAGCAAGCTTTGGTGCAAGCACCAGTACTGGCGCTACCCAACTTTCAACAAGAATTTGTGCTTGAAACAGATGCGTCTAATCTGGGGATAGGAGCAGTCCTGATGCAGAATGGACACCCGCTGGCGTTTTTGAGCAAATCTTTGGGACCCAAAAACCAATCCCTCTCCACTTATGATAAAGAGTGTTTGGCTATACTGTTGGCATTAGATAAATGGAAGTCTTACTTGCAGTATCAGCCGTTTGTGATTCGTACTGACCAGAAGAGTCTTGTTCATCTGGGGAGCCACAAATTCAACACTGTTATCCAACAGAAGGCGTTCTTCAGGCTGTTTGGATTACAATACAAGATTCTATACAAGAAGGGCATTAACAACAAAGCAGCGGATGCCTTGTCCCGAAGACCACATCTGGATGAGGAATCGTTAGCAATCTCCACGGTGTGTCCTAAATGGTTAGAGATTGTGGTGGAAGGATATACAAAGGATCCTGTAGCAAAACAGCTGCTCACAGAACTGAGTGTGCAAGGTACTAATGACAAAGGTTATGAACTGAAAGATGGAGTCATCAAATACAAGGGAAAAATTTGGTTGGGGGCGCATAAAGAAGCTCAGCAAGCTGTGCTGCAAGCATTACACAATAGTGGATTGGGTGGACACTCTGGAGTGCTACCAACTTACCACAAAGTCAACAGCTCTTTGCTTGGCTAGGACTCAAGCAGGATGTGCAACAATTCGTCCAGCAATGTAGGACTTGTCAACAAGCTAAAAGTGAACATAACAGAACACCAGGGCTTCTGCAGTCGTTTCCCACACCACCAGAAGCATGGCATACTGTGAGTATGGACTTCATCGAGGGTTTGCCCGTGTCAGGAAGATTTGACACAATCTTGGTAGTCATTGATAAACTTACGAAGTATGGCCATTTCATACCTCTCAAACATCCTTTTACTGCTGCAACAGTGGCACAGTTGTTTGTGGATAATGTCTATAAATTGCACAGCATGCCCAAAGTCTTGATTTCTGACAGAGACAAGGTGTTCACTAGTACATTTTGGCAACAGCTGTTCAAGCTTGCTGATACCACCCTGAATTTGAGCTCTTCCTATCATCCGCAAACGGATGGGCAAACCGAGAGACTCAATCAATGTCTGGAAACTTATTTGAGGTGCTTGGTTCATGCTAATCCGAAGCACTGGTCTCGCTGGTTGTCTCAGGCAGAATATTGGTACAATACCACATTCCACTCTGCTCTGGGGAAGTCCCCGTTCCAGGTTCTGTATGGGAGGGACCCGAGACATTTTGGTATGCAACGTACTGATGAGGCTACAAATTCTGATCTGGCACAGTGGTTACAGAATCGTGCCAACATGCTTCCTGTCATCAAGCAGCATCTTGAGCGGGCTCGGCAACGCATGACCAACCAAGCCAACAAGAATCGCATGGAGCGTTCCTTTGCTGTGGGTGACTAGGTATACTTGCGGCTCCAACCCTATGTGCAACAGTCATTGATGCCTAGATCCTGTCACAAGCTGAGCTTCAAGTTCTTTGGACCGTACCAGGTTCTTAAAAAGGTGGGCAATGTGTCTTACAAGTTGCAATTGCCGGAGGGCTCCAAGATACATCCGGTGGTCCATGTGTCGCTTCTCAAGAAGGCTATCAAACCAACTGACGAGGTATGCGATGAGCTGCCTACATTTCTGGTGGACATTGATGTGCAGGTACAACCGCAAGCAGTAGTTGGGGAGCGGTTGGTGCGCGTGGGAGGCAAACTCAAACCCCAGGTGCACATTCGGTGGGAGGGACTACCTGATGAATGCAATACCTGGGAGAACAAGCACGCGGTGTTGGCGGCGTTTCCTGAAGCAGCAGCTTGGGGGCAAGCTGCTATTCAAGGGGGAGGCAATGTCACGACCACTCACCAGGACCGGACGAAGAAGCAGAAGGCCAAGGCCCAGGTGACAACCCAAGCAGCCCGGGAAGAGAAGAAGGGCGAGACCAAGGGCCCAGGAGAAGGACAACGTGTGTGAAGGGTTATCTGGCACCCGAGACATGGGGATCGGCATCAATGAACATTTACCCTGTAATAGCTTCCGCATAGGAACAGCTTCTCTTCCTCCTTAGCCATGAACTGATGTTCATTGGATTCTATCCTATCAGCGTGACGCTGATTGTATCCTGTACTCATATGTGTGAGAGGAACATCTGGTGTGGTGTTACAAGGTGCCCCGGCCGGGAGGCTTCCTCAGGCCCAGAGGAAGCGTGTCCCTGCGAGCTCCAGCCCGAGGGCCATCTCGTTCACCTCCTCCACGCGCAGCGGCACCTCGCTCCCCAGCGCCACGTATACCACCGATTTGGGCGGCTGCGCATCCAGCCAGCGCACGGCGGCGTGCTCTCGGTTGGATCGTGCGGCACGGCTGGGCGACGGCGGCACAAGGCCGAAGGGCACGACTGGCTTGCAGACGATGGTCTGCACCAGCGGGAACGTCTCGGGCTCCCACTCGACGCAGCTCCGGATGGCGGCTACCGTGCACCTCTCTTGTGTCAAGAGGCAGCGCTCCAGGTTGGACCTAGTCGAGTCGGTGATGGCCGGCGGGGAGGCCATCACGGCGGCGGTTGGGAGAAGCGCCGCGCATGGCACCTGCGGTGATAAAAAAATGGGGTCAAACCACTAGCTAGGGCAGTATACATACACCATTTTCCCTAGCGACCACCCATATATATGAGGTAGGTATGGCATGGCACCCATTTCCATTTGTCCTTAACGTTGGATTAATTTCCATTCGTTCTACCTTGTGCTCGAGGGCGGCGGCGGCGGCCCAGTGGTGGAAGCAGTCGGCCACAATCCAGTGAGGCCTCGTGGCCTCGTCGGCGCACGCGGCGGCCAGAAACTCCGCGAAGGGCGCGGCGAGGTCGTCGAACGCCTTCCAGTGGAGCTCCCGGTCCTCGTCGGGGACGTCGTGCGTGGACTCGGCTCCTTCCGCCAGTCCGTCAATGCGCGGGAACGGGAGCTCGACGAGGTCGATGTGCCCCACCGCGTTGGGTTGCAGGGGCGGAAGGCGGGCGAGGTTGCGCGGCGTGGAGACGTAGGACACTCAATGGCCGCGTGACGCTAGCCTCTCGGCGAGCTCCAAGCACGGAAGTAGGTGGCCGAACGCCAGCCACGGGACGATCACGATGCGCAGCCACGATGATGAGCACGTACACGGCGTCCATGGCGAGCGAGCTAGCTTGATATATATTGGCTGATTGGCTCGTTGCTGCTCACTTGCTTAGTACTGTGCTGCCTCACACGGCGGATTGTGCCAAAATTTATAGCTAAGATCATATGGTGGCAGGTCAGTTTTAGGGTCCTAACGAGGTTACGAGGTTGGGAAAATGACCTATAATCTTCCGCTTATTGATTGCCCATCGGCGAAGGAGGTTTGGGCCAGCATTGCCACCTCCATCAAAGTTGGCACGCTAGCATTTTGAGTGGCGGAGCTACAGCAAGGCCGACCCGGGCCATGGCCCGCCTAAGAATTACAGCTTAGCCCACTAAAACTATCACCACTAGCAGCACTTAGCCCATTATTTGTGTGTTCCTTTCAGCCCGGCCCGCCCAGGTTTTTCTTTTAAGCTCCGCTAATTTTTGATGCCTATCTCTTCTCTTCTCTTCTCTACTATATAATATGGCTAAAGGTGGTGATGATGGTACGTCAAAGGTGGGCTTAGTAGAAAAAAAACAGCGATCCTGATCAGAAAAGGAGTCCCGATCGAATCAACTCTAGAGCCCTCTCAATCAGTACGTACCACACGCCACAAAAAGGAAGAAAAACCAAGAGAGAGGAGGAGACGTATGTGCATAGTCTTCATGCAGTTGTTGTCACTGGCGGAGGCAGGATTGCTTAAATCTGGAGGTTAGGGGGGGCCGGTTAGAGTAAAATCTTCAAAATCAACACTGTTCATGATTTTTTTAGCAGTAAATCAATGGATTAGGGGGCCAGGGCCCCTGCTGGTCCCCCTGTCTCCGCCGGTGGTTGTTGTCTTGATCGATCTCAACTCTCAAGCACGTATCGACGTACCTACATGCAACCTAGATCGTAACTACTCAAAATCTGTAGTCCGGTTTCTATGGGCGGCACAAGATAGCGGAATTAATCGACTCGTAAAATCCTGCTCGCCTACAATTTCTTCACATGAGCACGCAGTTAACTAAGTGCAATGAGGAGGATGGCGTCGCCTGCGCGGATATGATGTTCCCATCGCAGCCGATCAATTTGGAGAAAATAGAAAAATGGCACGTTTATGATTGAAAAAAATGCAGTCAGTTCGTTCATGCATATAACAATCATCTCATCAATGGTTCTAAATATCATCTTTTTTTCAAATGGTTCTAAACATCATCTAACAACCCGTTGCAACGCACGGACATTTATCTAGTAACCTTAATGGCTGTCGTTCCACAGCTTCATCATGTCCAGTTTAAAACCTGAGATAAAAAAGGTGCGGTCTCTCTCAACCCTTTTTTTCCTAGGAAATATGGGAAAAAGTGAAACCGAGGCATCTTCAACAAGCAGCAAGTTACTCACTTCGTTTTTAAATATAAGATGTTTAAAATCACTCTAGGTGCGGATCCAAATGAGTGAACATGCACACTAAAATATGTCTAAATACATAATTGACACGTACGAATGTAGAAAAAAGCTAAAACATCTTATATTAAAAAACGGAGGAACTACATTGCAAAACCATAACGTCAAAAGGCATATATCGGCTAGTTGGGGCGAGTAGTAGGTAATGAAGTCTGCACTAGTAAAATTTCTCTCCACAATGGGCCGTAACGTTCACACTTTTTTTCCTACTTAATATGCATGCACGCATGCAGATAAGACAGAAAATCTGACATCATTAGAATTCTCTCTAATTTCAAAATTTCAAAATATTTTCTGTCTCTAACGGCAGATCTGACTTAAATTTTGTTTCATCACTAAATCGATCGCGACGAGACCTTTCAAAACTAAATCCAGTTCGATATATTTCGACAACTTTTTTTTGGTTCAAAGTTATCAAGCGGCCGGTAGTAGCCAGTATGTAAGTTATAAGACTAACCGTAAATAGCTACCCGCTTCAAAAGTATATGTTATTCAAAATGTTTTGGCGACCTCGTTTGCAGCTCATAAGTTATCAACCGGTACTGTGTGAGTTAGCGTACTGTCCACACGTCGCCAATTTCACTAGTGACAAGTAGGCTTCCGAGACGAGTAACCAAATACCTGGGGGAATAGGGCGTGGCGAGCATTCGCGAAGAGGACAAATGTGCCAAAGCAAAGCAACACCCACATCCGCAATAACGACGCTTGTTTCCTCACGACGCCGCCATGGACATTGTCTCCCCTCTCGCGGTGAAGCCTGAGGCTGTGAGTGTGGTGTACATGCCTCCGGGCACTCGAGGGGACCCCTGCTATCCAAGACCCCAGGTTACGCTCGAAGAGATATTCAACCGGTTTTCACTCTTTATTAAGTAATCCCCAATAATGAATAGGAATACCGAGATATATAAATGGGAGAGAGCCGAGCTCACACCCAAAAATATTTCGGTACTGTTCTTGATCATCTACAGCTTTGCCAAGATCATCTACAGCTTTGCCAAAATAATAGCGCTCACTTTTATGAAAATTTATCTTTAATGAATAGGAATACCGAGATATATAAATGGGAGAGAGCCGAGCTCACACCCAAAAATATTTTGGTACTGTTCTTGATCATCTACAGCTTTGCCAAAATAATAGCGCTCACTTTTATGAAAATTTATCTTTAGCCCCAATAATTGCTCAAAGAAGGCCAATATTGTTTCATATTTACGTGCTTACTGATGAGCTATATATATAGCCCATTAAGAATGAAGAATCTCTAAAGCACTCCGATGATGTACATGAATACAATAGTTTAGCAGTGCAATAAATCATCTCCGCCAAAGGAATGATCACTACCCGCTTAAATTTGTTCGACAAAAAACATCCTCGTCTATCTGCAATAACCGAGCAGAACATGCTTTTTGCTAGATTCTCTACAAATTTCGTGTAGTGACAGTTTCATACTATATATTTTCTCACCACGAGACTAATAAGTTTATTGAGTTGAGGTGATGCTCAGAAAATTCATGATAGTAGATCAAACTAATTTTGGAAAACAGATTTAACTAGGCGGTGACCAATCAACCGTTGGTACGATATCGGACAGTTGGTATAAGCTCAAGCCAAACAGATCATTAACACCAACAGGTATGTTCGTAGGAATAAAGATAAGAATCATGAAATTGTAATAGGCCAGCACACGATCTGGCGGCTTTGGGTGTAGGCAAATTTCATGGTGAACATTGTGTCTGGGCGATGAACTTCCCTAACTTTGTAACCCGTTTGGTGACTGACATCTCGGCCGTGTCTTAATGGAATACGAGTTTTCCTTGTCAAAAAAAAAGAAAGAAAGAGAAAACTCCACGGTACAAGAGAATCATTCACGCCCCGTATCGCCACTTCCTCTTCACATTCCACTTTGGATTAGCCTTGACATGAAAAGTTATTGCTCCTTTGTTCCAATAACCACGCTGACAACATGTGAAGATATGATGAATGAGGCTACACGGCCCGGGTGCAAAATTGTACATAGATCCATCGGCTGCCGGAGACCACATGGAAGTACTGAGTTGGTATTGACCGAATTCCGGGTACCTTTTTTCGCCAATGTGTACCATTACGAGAGAGTTGCCCTCAACATTGGGCAGCACCCTACTGCTGACACTTCAACTCCTTTCAGCAGAGAGGAAGAGAACATTGTCGTCCCCAGTGCTTGTTATCGGGACAAACCTGCCTAGTATAAGGTCAGCAAGTCTGTAAACTGTAATGCGCGAAAAAACATGATGGCCCAAAGAAATAATGAGGATCTCCGAGTCGCACTCTGCCAGGTAGGAAGATATGAAATTTTCGCTTGGCGGACCTTTGGCAATCAACTCTGGTGGTGGCAGTGGAACTAAAGATGAAGTTGAGACGTCTGCATTACGGTGGGGCGGTAGAATTTGGAAGATCCGTGTGGTGGTGGAATCATGATCCAAAAGGTAAATCCTTCCATGGAGTGATACTGGACTGTGAGCGTATGAGAGGTTCCTACGAGCGACGCTCCATTGCTGATCTCCGACGGCAGCAATGGCTACGCATTTGATACCGGAGATGACGACCATGACAGTGACGACTCCATCCACGCTCACGCTGATGGAGGTACAAAGAACCTTTTTGAATTTGTTCCAAATGTGTCTAGTCTCATGGCTGTCTTCCTCGGGCGAGAACTGGAAGTTGAACTGTCTCAAGAGGGTGATGAGCGGCGGCAGCTCCGCGATGTCGCCAGTGAACGGATGGAGGAGGCGGATGGCCGTGTCCTGGTCGCGCTGCAGGAGCAGGAGGCCGTCGACCGAGTCGAGGACACAGTGGTCGCGAGCTTGCCGTGGCCAGGGTGCAAGCCGTGGCCCTCAGGTAGCATCATCCACCGGCGCGGGTGGAAGCGTGGGTCGACGATGCCGCGGCCGCGTGGGCTGTCGGTGCTGGAGCGCCAGTGGGGGCAGACGGCGCGGAAGCGGACGTAGTCCAGGAAGTCGCCGCTCTCCAGCAGCCGCCACCCGATCAGTGTCACGACCCAACAGAGGGAGGCGACGAACAACTGGATCAGTACCAATATCTGGATACAAATTGTGGATACAATGGGATTTGGGGTGAGAAATCAGCAAAGTAAGTAGGTGGAAAACTAGAGAAGGAGGTGAGGAACTGGAGCAGGGGACGAGAAGCTGGGACACGATTCAATTCTTCGATCCCCTTCTCCTGTGTTGGTCTCCTCGTATAAAAGCATCGATCCACACATGGATCATAAAGCCTTCTGTAGTAAAGTCCAATGGGACAGTATGGGCATGACATTCTCGCCCCCTTAAAATGCGGCCTGTCCTCAAGCCGATGATGAGGTACCAATGAACAGCAAAACCACCGGGATCCCATGGTGTTTGCACTTGTCGGACAACAAATGCTGACCAACATCTAAGAGAAACAGTAGCATAACCACTATGATCACAATCACCATCATATCCAAGGAAAGAACTTTCAAAACTCAAGTTAGGATGAGTACTGCCACTAGTGGACGGCATAGATATTGGGGCACTTTGTTAGGGGCATTTTTTAAAATGCCCCAAATTGTATATAAAAGAGGGCATTTGATCAAAGTGCCCTAAAAACTTAACTTATAGGGGCATTTTTCTGAAATGCCCCAATATGCATGGGCTTTTAAGGGCACTTTGATAAAGTGCCCCAATATGTAGGGTTTTTTGGGGCATTTATCAAAGTGCCCCAAAAGATGGGGTCTTTAGGGGCATTTATCAAAGTGCCCCAAAAGATGGGGTCTTTAGGGGCATTTATCAAGTTGCCTCTAAAACTCAATACATGCTTAATATAGAAATATGCATCATATAATTGCAACTGATGCTCAAACACAGTTTGAAGCTAGTAAAAATGCAGAGTCTGCAACCATACAAACACATGCAACTGATGCTCAAACTATTGCTGCTACTTAAATTTTGATGTAGCTCTAAACTTGTTAACAGCCTCAACTTTCTATCTGCAACAACAAAAACACTTCTACCATCCAAAATGTAGCTCATCTACATTGAAGCAAAGCTAAACAGAAGTTCAGATTACTTCATAAAACCACACAGTTCAAAGCTGGACACCATATTACAGTCCATAACATAGTTGCTCACAGCAAAAGCATACTTAGCAGTCTTACTTAGCAGTCTTATATACTTAGCAGTCTTAACTTACTTAGCATAGAGGTCCGTCTTACAGGAGTACTTATAGACAACTCCAGAGACACTACTTTGCTTAGAACGTCTTCACAGGGGCGAGACCATGAGCTCGAGAACATAACGCTTCGATGGGAGGAAGTCGAAGATGTAGATTCGTCCCTTTTTCAGCTTGAATTCACTCACAGCTTTGGCCCATCCTCCTGAAAGCATAGCCTTCTTGGTTCCCCTTCCCATCTTCAGAGTAACAAAGCCAGTTTTGCCGTTGTATGCGCACTCAACAAAGATGTCAACTGGCTTCTTCTTGATGTACTTCCTCAGGTTCTGGTTTGTGAATTGAACACTAAATTCCTGCCAAATAGAATACACAACAACATCAGCTGTCATTATCAATCATTGGTAATGAAAATACTATCGGACTGGTCCATGATAATTCTTACCATCTTTCCTTTCTTTTTGTTGGCTGCAGAAGGTGTCATCTTGTAGACATAGTGTTTTTCTCCTGGACAATTCTTGCATATCCAGTTGAGCCACTTGCATTGCTCCTTGTCCAGCTCCATGTTGTTCCCAAAGATGCAGTCTCTATCAAATGGCCTACAACCTCCATAGTTTGGACCTACAAGCAACAAAATAATGTAATGAAGTTAATTACATTTCATTGTTGCTAACTTCATGTAAGCTAACTAAGCACTAATTTTCATTGTTGCTAACTTCATGTAAGCTAACTAAGCACTTGTGCAATCAAAAGATGGAGATAGGATGTTCTTCTTACCTCTCTTCACCAGCTGTGGTTTTGGCAATTCTAGCACTTCCTCACTGGAGGATGAATCAGAGCTATCACTGGAGGCTGAATCAGAGCTGTCACTGGATGCTGAACCAGAGCTGTCACTGGAGGCTGAACCAGAGCTATCACTGGAGGCTGAACCACAGTAGCAACCACATGGCTTGAGCTCTTCATCACTGCTGCCATCACTTGAGAGCTTCATGTACACCTTCTTGCTTCCCATCTGTTACATGAATAGCTATATTCAGTGGAAATGAAGTAAAAATTGTAACTGAGAACATATTCAGTGGAAATGAAGTAAAGCACTGCACAAGCAAGCAGTGTTGTGTGCATATTTAATTACTGCTACTCCTAGCAAGTACTGGTACTCCTAGCAGTACTTGGAAGCCAGCAAAAGCAAGCAGTGCAATTACTGAACACTTGTTAAATTAAGTTAACATGGTGGAGTACAGTACTTGAGTAATTACAGTTAAATTTTCCCGTAGACAAAAGATGGTGGAATAAAATTGCACTAGAAATTTTACAACCATGCTACTGCTACTCCTACTTCATCAAAGAAACATGGTGCACTGCCTCTAATTTATCTTGATAAGTTGATTGCAAATCAAACAATTTCTGAGCATCTACTGGCAAGAAAATAGATCATAGTAAACAAGCCCTAATCCTCATTCTAAACCAAACCCTAATCAAATCGAACAAAGAAACTACCAGATCCAAGAAAGAAACTACCAAATCGAACAAAGAAACTACCAGATCCAAGAAATAAAGCACAAATATGTCACTATTCCTCAAGAAAGATACTAGATATAGAGGGAGATGGATTGCGACGGCACTGAATCCTGCTAACCTTGCTCCGTCCTGGATGGCGACGGCGGAGCGCTCGTGGAGGTCAAGCGCTCGTGGAGGTCAAACCCTAGAAAGTGGGGAGAAATGAGACAAGGATCTCGGTGATGTGGACGGTGCCTGCTTATATCCTATCCCATTTTGCATCTTAGTCCTCGAATTTTATTTATATTAAAATGGTATCCCTCCACCTGCAGTATTTTTTCAGTAAACACCCTGGTTTAATACCGCCGTGATATTCTAAATTTGTTTAAGTGAAATTTGATGTAATTTTTTAGAAAGTATTTGTCTGCTTCAATTATGAGTGTTCAAAACTAAATCTTAGTTTGGGAGCTCATTTTTCATAAAACTTCAGTATTCAAAAAATTAAAGTATTTGAGTGCAAGACTAAAGGATCCAAAACGACAAAACAAAACGACTAAACATCTTTAGCACATTTCGGTAAATTGTCTCAGCAAATTTAATCTTGTTGGGACAATTTACTCATGTGCATATATCCTTACAGAAGAAGCTTACTAATAGTAAGGAGGTTACTAACACTAGATAGTATTGCTCACATAAAGCACAGAATCACAGTATTACAATAGTAGATAGTGCATATCCTTACAAATAATATTACACAAATACTTAACTTAGTTCCACACATCCTAAACAGTGAAGTAGTTCCACACATATCCTTACAAATAATATTACACAAATACTTAACTTAGTTCCACAAGTCTTGACTGAAGCAAATCTAAAGGTATGAACTAGTTAGTTCTTGACTTAAACAAAAGGGCACACATTGCATAATCTTGTTTGCAGAAACTTCTCTGATTGCTTGGTAGACATGATCAAATGATCTCGACGAAGTCAAGACCAATGGCATCAACTCTTGCTTCAACTTTGACCAGGAGCAGTGAACCTAACACTATGTTCGAATGTGTCTTGAATTCATCCCACCCATCACTGAAAACAATGTAGTCATCAGCTTCAACCTGTGCTAACTGTATGGTGTAGCTACCTTCTTCTGGTACATCCATCCCATCCATCCATAAGAGTGAATCCCCTTGCATAGGGCAGCTGTATCCCTTCACTGTTTTTGCAGGAACATACTGGCACAGCAGAGAAAATTTAGAACAGTTAGTAATAAAAAACATTAAGTATTCTTGTAAAGAATACCATTGCAGCAAAGCATGCTTACCATCTAGCAATAGAACTGAACTAAATATTTTAGTGGACTTCAAAACTTACCAGGGCATTAAGCTCCACATTTTCATCATCAACCCTGTGGACAAAGAACTGCATGTCACTCCTTTTCTCATAAAAGCATCCATCTTCAATGTCCTGGTGAAGTTGAATCACAACTTTCTTGTGGATTCCAAAGTTGATGAGAGCCATCTCCATTTCAGATATATCATTGATGTTTGTGAAAACAGTCTTCTGGTGAGCCTCTCTAATTGGAGGTAACATGCAATTCAGCACTGCATAAATTGAAGATTAGCAGTTAACTAACTTTGTTTACTGAATTGCATTCCAGTAGGAAATTTGAATATTAGCAGTTAACTAACTTTGCTAATTCACAAGAAGTCTTACCAGGATTTGCAACTCTTGGTTTTGCTTCCCTTCCATTTTCTCCAATTTGATAGACAGTGAGATCAAACTCCTGTTCTTTATCATATACATAGTCTTCATCTTCCCATATGTAGTCGAAGGACAGTACATCACCAATATTTAAATCATACACCCTCATCAGAGACCTCACATATGGTCCAACCAAATTTGTCCTTATTTCAGTCTTCTCCAGGAAGAAATCAAAGAACAAATCTCCCTGACACTTTGCAACTAGCCAGTTTCCACAGATGCTGTTCAACTTTTCCTTGAAAAAACAAGGAACAGCCTGCATCACATGTAACAGAAATGCATGAATATCTATAACTAGTGTGGACACAGTAACTCTATTGAAACAACACAAAGCATGATTCTATCACTGCATCAGAAAACAGAGCACAAACTGTATCTCACATACTGCACCTAAAACATAACTGACAGTTGAAGCATCTACATGGTGGGTTCAGAAATTACCAAGCCTACATCAGACTATATCACAAGTAATTCTAACCAGACTACAATTATCTGTATCATAATGCATCTAAAGAAGCAGTAAAAGTGCTTCAGGAGCAGTACAATCCAAATAAAGCATGATATAGTGCATCTAATAAAACTACTTCACTGCATCAGAAAACAAAGCACATAGTGCATCTCACATACTGCATCTAAAACATATCTGACAGTTCAGAGCATCACAACTGGTTGGTTTAGAAAATACCAAGCCCTGCTCGAATCCTTCCTGAAGTACCACTTCAAATCTCTTTGCACGCCTGTTCGAGTACCTCCCACAACTGCCCCTACCATGGCCGCAAAACTGGCACGGTATCCCTTCCATCCCTAGGACAATGAAGTAACCCTAGTGTTAATGCATGCAACAAAATGGTACAAGAACTCTTCAGAAACAACTAGAATAAGCATAAGAAGAAGAAGAAGAACGAATGAATCACCTAAGAGCAACTTGTTCTCCAGTACCACGGCTGAACTGCTTGCTCCGCAGGAACTTCTATAGCAAGAAAGAAGAAGATTGAATAATGAATAGCAAGAAAGAAGAAGATTGAAGAATGAATAGCAAGAAAGAAGAAGATTGAAGAATGAATCGTAGATTGAAGAACCAGAAGTAGGGATAGCAGGGAGAGAACTCACCGCGTTGTGTCCGACGCAACTGCTCGCTTCTGGAGTAGTGGTCACAGTGGGGGAACTGCTATATGGAGGAGGCGTTGCCGTTTCATCTTCGTGGGCTTGTTGGGCCACTAACCGTCCATTACTTCGTGGGCTCATACTGCTTATTGGTTTTTTTTTCACAAGACATGAACACACAAACCTGAACAAAACCTAGATGTTGTACGTTGATAAAAATTTAGAAGACAAACACGTGTTCAATTTTTAGAAAACAAAGTTCATATAATTTGATTTTTCCAAACACAACAAAGCAAACAAATACTAGAAGAACACCAGAAGAATGTTAACTAGGTGCCCATGTTCTGAAGACTTTGTACTTCAGAACAATTAGAGGCATGCTAGTCTTAATCCAAACAAACGTGCTTGTAAAAACTAGCAGTATACAGACATACATTGACTAATTTCCAAGACATACATAGTACAAACATACTTGTTCCAAACAACTTAGTTCCAAACATACATAGTTCCAAACTCAACATAGGATTCAGACATAGGACTCTACATCTAGCCTTGTTACATGAGTTTCAGACATTAGATTCAATCATCGAGCCAATCATCCAGCTTTGTTATGATCAGCCTTAGCCATGCCAAGCTATCCCTCCCTCGCTTTCCGTAGATCCTTTCATCTTTGAAACTGAACATACATATATCGCCCTCTCTCAGCTTGAATGCTTGCACAGCTGCTTGCCATCCACCTACGATTGTTGCCTTTCCCATTTCTCCAATCTTAATCCTGCAATACATGTTCTTTGTGCTCTCAGTGCAGTTTACTACTAAACTGACTAGAGGCAGGATTGTTGGTGATCTCAATATTTCTGTCAAATAATAGCTTGTGAATTCAGCTGTGAACTCCTGGAACAAGCAAACATACATGTTAACCAAGTCACCATAAGCAAGCATACATGTAAACTACTACAAGAAGCAACCAAGCATACATGTAAACTACTACAAGAAGCAACCAAGCATACATGTTAACAACTTACCATTTTGCACTCAGGCTTCACATTGGATTTCTCAATCTTGGAAACATACTCTTTAATCTTGGGTCTGGGTGTGACCTCAACCAATCTTCTAAGTTGCTTTGACTGGTTGTAGGTCATCTGTACTTCGTTTCCAAAGATGCATTCCCTGTCGAAAGACTCATTTCCAGCATGTCCAGGCCCTACATACACAATGCAAGTGTTAAGGAGGTTGTATATGAACAATGCAACCAGCTAATGCCACCTAATGCTCATAGATGAACCATATATATTATAACCATACCTCTGATGGTTATCTTCTTCCTCTCATCATCTTTATCTTCATCTTCATTGTTATTACCAATACTGTCACTGCAATGGTGTAAAACATTATTAGGTCAAACTTCAGACATAAACATATATATGAACATGCATGTAAATCTTATTGAGTACAGAAGGTCTCACTCCTCAAGCTTCAGCAGCAACATTCTTGTCTTGATCCCAAAAGGATCTCTTCTTGGTATTCCCATCTCATCCTGGAAGCTAAAGACACATATATCCCCTTCCTTTAAACCAAAGTCTTTTACAGCAGTAACCCATCCACAGGTATTATCCCTTTTCCACCTTGAAGCTTCATCCTACAATACTTGGTATCTGTTGTGTAGTCAGGGCTTCTTGCCTTCTGGACAACCAAACTTGACAGAGGATCAGGGCTTGTTGGTGGCTTCAGTAATGGCATTAGGCACTGACAGGTGAACTCAGTGGAGAAGTCCTGGGAATAACATGTACAAATCAAATTTAGTTCACAACATGTTTTACACTGTAAAGTAGATGCTATTTCATGGACAAATAATTCAACAGAAGAAGCTATTTAAAACAAGACTGAAAAATTTACCATCTTGCATTCCAATTTTTTTATCTGTGTTGAAATCAACCTGCTGACATAGTGCTTGATTGGTGGTGCTGGAAACTCCTCAACATAGCAAGAAAGTTGGCACATCTGAAGATAAGTCATTTGGACTTCATTTCCAAAGATGCATTGCCTGTCAAATGGTTCATGTCCTGTGATTCCAGGCACAGTGAAACCTTTCACAATATGTAGGCATAATCTCAAACAAATTTGTGCCCAAACTAGTGTACTAAAGATCATACCTCTAATAGTTATTGTTTCCCATTCACTGATTATTTCATCATCATCTTCAATATAGTCATCTTCTGGCTCCATGTAGCTGTCCTCTGGTGAAAGGTAGTCATCTTCTGGTTCAAAGTATTCATCTTCTGGTTCAAAATATTCATCTGAATCCTCATTGTTGTCGCAGTTACTAGCCATACTGTCCCTGAATTGGGGGAAAACATGGTTTACTTGACAGAATACCATGAACTGCTACTGGAACCCTAGCAGAAGAACCCTAAATCAACCAAATCAACATATATTGCCCTACAGAAACAAACCACTATGCTGGAAACACATGCAACAGGTTCACTAAGAAGTAAAAACAGTGCTCCCTTATGCAATTATACTAGTACTGAAACCCTAGCACAGAATATATGGAAGTTTGATCTCGATCTACTAACCTGGGGAACGAACTGGAGCTTGGTGCAGACGAGGTGGACGATCTTGGTGCAGAGGGCGACACACGCCGAGGCGGCGCAAACGGTGGCGACGCGGTCCAGGCAGAGGGCGACGCACCAGGCGGCCGATTCTCAGGCGGCGCAGACGAGGCGGAGACGTAGAGCGACGCACGGCTAGGCGCAGGCGGCGCAGACGAGGCGGACGAGGCGTAGGGCGACGCACGGCACGGCGCAGGCGGCGGAGGGCGATTCATCGTCGGAGGGCGAGGTGGAGGTGGAGGGCGGCGATTCATCGTGGGGAAAAAAGAGGAGGAAGACGCGGTGCTGTGAGGAAGAAGCGGTGCTGTGGGGATAATGATGAGTGAACTTTTGCAAATAAAACCAAACATTACTTAAATTGTCAATCTAGTCCTTCCAGCATTGGTTTTATGCAAAAATACACCAAGATATGTAAGTAGAGTATTTCTATTATTCATATTTAGAGGCCAAACATACATTTCTTATTCATATTTAGATAACTACATTCTCTTACCATGCTACTGAAACTTTCAACGACAAACTCATTCTCTGCCATCAGAGATGAATTAGGATTTCTTTGCATCGAGACGAGCCTGCAGGATGCGCAACTGTTCTTCCAGGCCTTTTATATCCTTTGGGATCTCTGGTCTCCAATTTGTAGGCTCTGCCATGGCCGCCCTTGTCTCATCATCCGCAAGAACACAATGCAGAGTAAACACCTTTTGTATAGCTTCTCTGCCTTGCCACCTCGAACTCCGACAAGGGCGCCTCCTCCACGGTATCCTGACGCCTTCCTCCACGAGACCTACCTGAATTTTCCGCCATCTCCACGAGGGGGTCGTGGGGGATTTTGTGATATGAGAACCAGAGTTTGAAAGTGAGGAACAAGATGATATGTACTGAAGAAAAATTGGAGACCTATGTCATATATATAAGAGGAGGGAGTGCTTGAAGGAGCTGCCACGGTTGCACACACGTGTTGGCAACTTGAGTCCTTGATGATACGTGTTGGACCTAGCCTACAAATAAGAGTGCCAACTCACATAGCCTACAACATAGCAAGGTGTGGTGTATCTGGCAAAAATATTCACTCCTGACATGAAAGAAGAAATCATAATTCAAATAAATACTAATACCATCAGTGATTTATGCAGCAGCTCAAAACACATGTCACAGCTGTGTCACAGCTGAATCCTACAAAAGACAAATGTCACGGCTGACAGCAGTTCCATAAGTACTTAGACATATACTTCAGTTAACAACCTAGACATATGATAACCACACAGTTCACAGACCACACAGTGACAGCAGTTCCATAAGTACTTAGACATATACTTCAGTTAACAACCTAGACATATGATAACCACACAGTTCACAGACCACACAGGTCACAATTCACACAGTTCCAAACCAAACAACATGAAGATAAGGACCTAGACATATACTTCAGTTAACAACCTAGACATATGATAACTTGACCAATATATCAGTGGCAGAGCTTGTGGACATCTTCAGTTAACAGGAAGCTTCTGAATGTTCAGCCTCAGCCCACCATAGCAAGCTTCTGTGAAGTTGAAGAGGATGACATGTCCTTCCTGCAGCTTGAACTCCTTAGCAGCTTTCTTCCACTCACCAGTCATTATGGCATTGTTTGTGAACTTGGCCATCTTCATCTCAATGCAAACGCCCTGGTATTGGTATCAAGGATGGTACACAGAGTTTTAACTTCTGGCAGATGACTCTGCAGGTACTCCTGACTGAACTTAGCTCCAAAGACCTATTATGTATGAACAGTTAGCACATCACATCAAGAACAGCAGTAACATTCACAAATTCAGATAGGCCAGTAGCAATGTCTTACCATCTTGCATTTGTAGTCAATTACATTGGAACTGGTGAGCTTGTGGACATAGAGCTTGATATCTCTGTGGCCACACCTCTCACAGTACTCATCAAGAAAGTCAAGCTGCTGTTTTGTGAGGTACATGTCGTTTCCAAACATGCAAACCTTGTCAAAGTTCCTGTCAGGAGTGTATAATTCTTCTTTTGGTCCTACAAATAAAGGAAAATAGAACTACATAAGAATACAAGCAAACACAGCAACTATAAGAATACAATGTAGCACAACATGGACTTTATCTCTGAACACAAGCTAACACAGCATTCTTTTACCTCTGAACACTAGTGCCTCAGATCCATTAGCATTGTTCTGTGGAGGAACCTCATCAGCCTCAGGAACCTCATCATCAGTTGATTCAGCTAAGTCCTTTATCAGCAAATCAGTGAAAAAAGCAAGCATATCTGGGCATAGATCAGGATTTGCCCTCAACGCTTCAATCTTTTCTTCAAGTAACTTGGACTTTGGAGGGGTCTTCTTGCAAGCACTGTTACTAGGGATGTCAACAGCTTTCTCAGAAGGCCCTACCAAATGCAACAAACATGTTAATTTTTTTGGGGCAATTAATACAAGTGCATCAATTTAGTACAATTGCATAAGTTTTTCTTGCCAAACCTTCAGAAAACTTGTCCTTCTTCTTGAAGATTGTAGCAGGAGAGCCCCCTGCTATAGCTGAACCCCCTGGCAGAGGAGAGCCCCCTGCTATGAGATCATCAAAAGTTCTCTTCTGCCTAGCACTGGAACTAGGGGTGTCAGCAGCTTGCTTCTTTGGATTGGTACCCATTGCTCTGCACAGTTTCAGTTTCAGAGTAGTATGAATAACATGTTCATCTATCTGAATCTAAAAAACAAGTCAATAACAGATTAACCAAGCAGAGGAGAAGTAAGATCAGCACAACTTAAACAAAATAGAGATGTAACAACTCAAAATAAACTACTGCAACAACTGTGCATCTTCAAATCATAGATGCATTCACCAAGATTCAATAACCCTAACACTATACTAGTTATCTTGCCAATTGACACTACAAATTATTTGAGGAAAATTAACCCTAACCCTAACCCTAGATTGACACAGTAGTCTTACCGTACAAAAGGATTTTTGTTCTTGAACATCTCTTTTGTTTCCTTCACATTCTTCTCGCGCTCAGATTCGCTATCACTGTCATGGACCAGAATGACAAACTTCGGCTCGTTTGTTGCCATTCTACAACAAGGTAAACAGAGATATATAAGTACTTCCCTATTCTTGTACTGAATCACTACTGCAACAACTAAACTTTCACTTCTGCAACAAGAAGAATGTTCAATCCATTCTGAAACTACTGAATCCCTACTCATCTTCTCTGAAGCTACTGAATCCCTACTCGTGAACTATGCATCTACTGGATCCCTATTCATCTACCAAGAACAACAGTACAAGATCTGGAAATCTTGGGCAGAAAACCCTAACCCTAGCTTGTCAGAGGCTTACCGAGGATTGTCTGGCTTGACGGTGGACGGCGACTTGCCGGCGCTTGCGGCTTGCGGAGGCTTCAAGAATGGGAGGAGAAGAGGTGGCGGAGACGATTCGGCGGAGACTGAAGAACTGAGAGAAGAGGAAGGAGATTGAAGAAATGAGGAGACAGCGGCGTACGGCTCGTTTATGTATTTGGTTATTTAGCGCGTACGTCCCCTAAAACTTTAAGTCGTGAAAGTATACCCTTCCACCTACGGTGTTTTTTCAAAAACCCCACTTGCTCTCGACGCATTCGAACCAATCCCCTCCCACTGCATCGCGGCGTGACAGCGATGAGCGCGACCGCGGCGGAGAAACCCTAGCGCGGAGGCGGCGGAGAGCAAGTCTACCTCGTCCTCGACACCGCCGGCGCGGAGGCGGTGGAGAGCAAGTCTCGCGCGCAGAGGAGAAGACTCCGTCGCCGTCGACGCCAAGCTCGTCGACGCCGCGGAGCTCGTCGTGTCGGTAGCCCTCCGCGTCGCCAAGTCCTACGCGTCGCCGTGCACGTACGAGGCCGCCACCGCCGCCGCTGCTCGGTAGCCCTCCGCGTCGCCAAGTCCTACGCGTCGCCGTGCACGTACGAGGCCGCCACCGCCGCCGCTGCTCGGTAGCCCTCCGCGTCGCCAAGTCCTCCGCGCAGCTGCTCCGCGTCGCCGTTCTGCTTCGACGAATCCGACGGGAAGCGACATGGATCCGCGCAACAGCTACCTCGCCCGTCCACCTCGCAACGTCGGCAGCTCCTCTGGTTAGTGCTCCTCTTCTATCTCCTGATTTTGCTGTGCTTAAAGTGATTGTGATGTGTTTGAATTGCATGTGCTGCGCTTGAAGTGATTGTGATGTTAACTTAGCAGCGTTGATATGCTAATTTGTACTGCTTGTTATCTGCTGGATGTGCTAATTGGACATGCTAATTGGATATGCTAATTTGCCTTAGTAAATAATGCCTGAATGAATTGCCTGAATAAATTGTTACTTAATTTAGGTGCCCTGTAAGTACAAAAGAAAGAGTCACTTAACTGATTGAAGGTCAGTATGGACAAGAGCTGGTTGAGTGTTCCTAGGTCCACAGTTCTATATGCTGAAGGGGTTAGCATGTTCTTAGAATTTGCTTCTGAAAGAGCTGGAATGAGGCATAGGTTCCTCTGTCCCTGTGCATTGTACCAACAGATTTTGGCTAAGTGAGAGTACTGTTAGAGACCATTTGATATGCGAAGGTTTTATGAATGGATACACAACATGGATTTTCCATGGAGAAGACATATCAGGGACTGAATCTGAAGATGAACCAGATGAAGAGTATGCTGACAGTGATGAAATGAATGACATGCTATTAGAAGGGTTTGGAATGTATGACACTACAGCTGCAGGAGTAACAGAAGATGAAGATGGGTATGAGTATGAAGATGAAGACGAGCTACACTTTGATTCTGAAGCATACAGGAAGTTGGTGTTAGATGGGAGCAAGGAGTTATACCCTGGGTGTAAGAAATACTCAAAGCTACACTTCTTAGTAAAACTCATGAACATCAAGAACATTTGGGGTGTGCCAAATGGTAGTTTCGATGAGACATTATCCTTACTCAGAGATGCACTTCCTGAAGGTCAAGACTTGCCTAAAAACTTTCATGCCTGCAAGAAGTACATCAAAGATGTAGGATTAGGATATGAAAGTATCGATGCATGCCAGTATGATTGTGTTATGTTCAGAGGAATCCACTCAGAAGAAAGTGAGTGTCCAGTATGTCACACAAGCAGATGGAGGAGTCAGAAGACTGGTGCTGATGGGAAAAGAACATACAAGGTTGCAAACAAGGTTATTAGGCATTTTCCATTGAAGCACAGAGTTAGAAGGCTGTTCTTGTCTTCAAAGACAGCAGAGCATATGAGCTGGCATGCAAATGGCAGAACAAGGGATGGGTTGATGAGGCATCCAGCAGACTCCCCAGCATGGAAGCATTTTGATGGGAAGCACATATTATTCAGTAAAGAGCCAAGAAACCTCAGGTTTGCATTGGCAACTGATGGTTTCAATCCATTCAGAAACATGAACTTAGCATACAGCATATGGCCCATAGTGCTGATCCCATACAACCTACCTCCATGGATATGTATGAAGCAATCTAATTTTATCTTGAATGTGATAGTACCTGGAAGGAAATCTCCTGGGAAGGAGATGGATATATACATGCAGCTAACCATTGATGATCTCAAGGAGTTCTGGAAACCAGGGGTAATGGTCTATGATTCAGTGGTTGGGGATAAGTTCAGGGTTAAAGCAGCTTTGCTATGGACTATCAGTGACTGGGTGGCCAGGGGTTGTTTAAGTGGTGAGAGCTTATCTACATGCTCTCACTGTTTAACCAATACACATACCAGGTGGCTACCAAATGGGAAAAAAACTTGCTACTTAGGTCATAGGAGATTTCTACATGAAGATCATGAATACAGATATGATGAGGTTTCTTTCAATGGTAGAATTGAATTGAGAGAACCTCCAGTCCAACCAAAAGGGAAAGCTATATCTCGAATGACTAAGCCTATTCGGACTGAATATGGAAAGTTGCAAAAAAAGAAGAGCCAGAAGAAAAGAAGGAAACAGAATGAAGAGGACCAGGAACATGAAGACATATATGAGCACAGCGTAGAGAAAACATTCAAGAAAAGGAGTGTATTTTTCCAATTGGATTACTGGGATACACTGTTGGTGAGAAATAACTTGGACATTATGCACATAGAAAAAATGTATATGATAATATAGTGAATACAGTTCTTGATGTTGATAAGAGAACCAAAGACAATCTGAACTCAAGGCTGGACCTGAAAGTTATGAATATCAGAGTTGGTCTTCATGCCAACTTGACTGGTCAAAAAGCAGTGATACCCAGGGCCATTTACCAGATGGAAAAACAAGGAAAAAAGAACTTCCTAATGGTTTTGAAGTATGCTCGATTCCCTGATGGTCATGCTTCCAACCTGTTCAACAAGGTCAACTTAGCTGACAATAGAATTGTTGGCTTAAAGACACATGACTGTCACATAATCTTGCTGGATTTATTTCCTATGGCTATATGTAGATCACTCCCTGCCTCTGTATCTGTACCACTCATACGGATCAGCAAATACTTCAAGGCACTGAATGGCAAAGTGATAGATGTTAGAGAAATGATGAAGTGGGAAGAAGAAATTCCACTGATTCTGTGCGAACTGGAGAAGTTGTTCCCTCCTTCTTTCTTTGATATAATGGTTCATCTGATTATACACCTGGTGTCCGAAGTGCAAACTGCGGGACCTATCCATTACAGATCAATGTGGTCAGTTGAAAGGTACATAGGAAAACTGAAAAGTATGGTACACAACTATAATTATCCTGAAGGATCAATAGCTGAAGGATACATTTTTGATGAGAGTCTCACATATTGCTCAAGGTATTTGCATGATAGTAAGACCAAGTTCAATAAAGCTCCAAGACATGACGACAATGCTGGTCCTATTCATGAAACCAGCAGTCTACCATATTTGAGGATATTTGGTAGGCCATTGTCAGGGTTTGCTGCAACTCAGCTGAATTACAAATCGTGGACTCAAGCTCATACGTGTGTCCTGATGAACTGTCCAAGCATTGATAAATTTGCTGAGTAAGTTAATGCCATGGATAAATCACTTACAAATAGTATGTAAATCCTGCCATCAAGTGACCACATAATTTTCTCTGTAGGAAGCACCAAGAAACCATCTCTTCTGGTAGGAAAAAAACAAAGAGGGAAGTTGAAAATATTCATCACAGCACTTTTCATGACTGGATAGCTGAGCATGTAAGTGCTACAAACTTTCAAAACTAAAATACATAGTACAAGAAAACACCTTAATAAGTGCTCTATCCTTGTAGGTACAAAGTCTCAAACAGCAGGGAGTTGTGATTTCCCCTGAAGTTTGGATTATGACTCAGAAGCCATATAAGATGGCAAGATCATACAGTAGTTACTCTATTAATGGTTGCAACTACCATACTTACTCTTATGGTCATGGGAAAGCTACCCAGTGTTTTGGAGTATCAGTGCTTGCAAGAACATCCAGTTATTCTAGTGCGAATGATAAGAACCCAAAATCAGGAGAAATCACATACTACGGTAGAATAATTGATATTGTAGAGTTAAACTATTCGAATGAAGCAAGTGTTGTGCTATTCAAGTGTGAATGGGTTAAAAGCATTGGGGTTAGGGATCTTGAACCCTTTGGAATTAGGCAAGTCAATTTTAATCATCTTCAGAATTCAGAGGACAAAAACTCTGAACCATTCATTCTTGCAAGTCACGC